>JACCEG010000072.1:390068-429305 GCA_014065205.1 Tuber brumale | reverse complement strand
TTCAAGTCACACGCCACATATGACTCACAACTGTGAGTCATACCCAAAACCTCATAACTTAATCATATAACCGAAATGGTCACATGCGCGAAACCCATGACCTCTAAATGAGGTCATGTGCGAAACATAACATATCATCATAACTCAATCATATGACCGAAGTGGTCACATGCGCGAAACCCATGACCTCTAAATGAGGTCATGTGCGAAACATAACATACCTATGACTCATAATCGTGAGTCATGTGAAAACCTTTCCTCGCTAAGCCACATCCGTGACAGACATCCTGTGGGAGTATTGCACAAAAAATGTTACATCACTTTCTACCCATAGTTTATGAATCCTAACCTGGAAGTGTACTATCTCAATGCACCCTCTATAGATACCTTCTATTCCACTTGTCAGATGAGGCCAAAGGTCCCCTCCACTATATCCCATGAACAGCATGTGGTCGGACAGACGGTGGTGACGTATCTGGTATTATGAAGTGGTCTTCATTGATGTGACATTTTAGTTACAGGATGCAACTCATGAAATCTTGGTAATGACGTGCGTGCCCCACAACGGGACAGGAGCGGGGTGTTTTCCTTTTCAGTAAATCGAGGATCTGGGTGCAGTTACCCTACCATGGGTCTGCGCACTTGTCTCAGATTTCCATATATCTAACCTGAGGTCCCACCTACCGGACTTTGCCTTGAATGCCTTTATAACCTTTTTAAACTTTTTATAAATACATTTTAAGACTCAATGTGGTCAGGGGAAAAACCCTTCCGCATTTACTGGGCCACAGCAGGAAAATCTTTTTCTCGTAATCTTGCTTCCGCCCTTCCTGAGATGTCTGGATTTTCGTTATCAAAGTTTTCCGCAACTTCCTACGCATTTTCCATACTGGTGGCTGACTCACATGTGTTCTCCTCTTCTGAATACTCTTGCCCTTCAACAAAGTAACATGATTCCGACTTCTCTTGATAGCGGCAATGTACCCATTTCCTGTAAGAGCGAATCTCCCCACTTACTCTTTTTCAAACTCTCATTGTAGATCACTGTCAATGTCCTCTGATTTTCTAAGGGGTTGCTGATGATTGGCATGAACTGATTTGCAATAGGGTTCTAATAATGCAATATGGAATAAAGGATGAAAGTTCCATTGATCAGATATGTAGAGCTGGAGCCATTGTGATCCGCACTTTTTCATGATTTGGAACGGACCGCATAGTTTTTGGCTTAGCTTTTTTGATTTCCCTTGGGTGCAAATATTTTTTAGGTTTAAAATTACTGCCTCCTCAATCCTCAAGTCCGGCTGTTGTCCAGCTTTCCGGTCATAGTATTTTGACATTCCTTGCCTTGTCTTTTCTGGTGACCCTCATGCTTGTTCATGTATTATCATAATCCAGTTCACGTAGACCGTTCCTCCTGGATTTTGAGCTTCATGCTCCCTCATCCACTCTGTCTGTAGATGGCATCTGTAGTTCGCATAGAATAGCGACATCCTATGACCATGAGTTGCAGAGTTGTTATAGGCATATTCAACTAGTGGTAGTAGCTGATACCAGTTATCCTGATCATAGTTGTCAAAACTTTTCAGGTATCCTTCCAACACTTGGTTGGTACGTTCTGTCTCTCCATCAGATTGTAGGTAGTACGCCATTGACATCCTTCGCTTAATTTCCAGCGGCTTGCAAATGGATTCCCAGCTTTCTCCTACGAACTGTGAGTCCATATCCATGATGATTTCAGTGGTCAGGCCTTGCTGCCTCTATACTCCTTGTCGGAATGGGTTTGCGACATCTTTGGCTGTCGCCAATGTCTGTAGTCTAATCAAATGTGCCATCTTTGTGAATTGATCTACTACCACCATTATCTTAGTGCCTATTTGTGACTCTGGTAGTTGTGTGATAAAGTCCACTGAGATGGACGCCCATGCTGCATAGGATATTTGTAGGAGTAGCAATAATCCGTACTTAGTATGTTTACGAGATTTGTCATGTTGGAATACATCATAGGATCATAGGTAATCATAGACCCATTCGCAAGTCCTTGAGAGTAGAAGTGCCACATAATTATCTCCAAGGATTTCTGTATTCCAAAATGTCCTGCAAATTTTCCATTGTAATATCCTTCCTAGATCTTGGTATACAGTACTTGGCTGTCAGGTAAAAATACACACAGCTTGTAGTATTGTACATCGCTATTTAAGGTCCAATCCTGAGAGAAATCTTTTCCTTTGTCTTGTAGCCGAATGAGTGCTTCTCTCCGTTGCTTCCAAGTAGCATCTGTCTCGATAGCTGCCTGTATCTCCCTCAAGAATTCCTGATTGTACTGCTTCATTCCCTTTTGTAGGATAATAGCATTTGATATTAGAACTTTCTCTGATACTTATGAGATGTCATACTAGTGTTTGTTGTTTTTAGCTGATACCCGTAGGTAGCTGATACTAGGTTCCTATTCTCTGATGATCAAGGATCTTGTTGCTTTATTGGTGCTTCTGAATCCTGCAGTTGTTCATTCCGTGTCTTCCAAGTTGTCTACTTCCATCATGTCTGTCGTATTGACTTTTTCTACCACCAGCTGGGCTATACAATCACCAATTCTTATCGGGCAGTCCATTTCTTTATGGTTGAAGAGTATGACTGTCAGTTCACCAGTATAATTGGCATTGATTACCCCATCGCTGGTGGAGATTCGGCTTCGAATCCTGCATCCATTTCTTGGAGCAACTTTTCAAGAAGTTCCTTTATGAAGTCTTATGGCTATCCCCACCCTTATTAATCCTTGCCCATATTTCGAGACAATCTCATCCTCTATGGTGTATAGGTCATGCCCTGGCAATATTCTTGTGTCCTTCATTGGCACGTATGCCAATTTGCTCAATGTCTTGACCCTAATAATCGGTTCTTTTCCACATCTTCGAGGTTCTAAATCCAGATCCTTGTCTCTATCCCAGTCTTCTCCTTCATTACCTACCCTTGCTGCTAGTGATACCAAGAAATCTTTGGATTACAAAATTGTCCTTTTCGCAATGTGTAGCTCCCTCCAAGGATAGTATTCAGGACATCTGTTTAATGTGTCTGGCTTTCCACCTTTTGTGCCCACTCAGTTTACAATACAAAAATTGTGTTCCACCAACTTCTGAGCCCATGTAATTTGATGGCCACTCCAGACCTTCGATGGGAGGAACAATTGTACGTTTTAATGGTCGTTAAAGATGGTAATCGGTTTTTCCATACCGATTATGTAATGTCTCCCTTCCGTAACTACTTGCAGGATTGAGAGAGGTTTTTTAGCTGGAATTTTTTAAATGCCCTCCACTAAGTTTAATTTTCTAGAATGGGATTCAAGTTGACATAGTATTTTTCCCAAGGTTTGAGAAATGATACAACCAGGTGTAAAATTGCTAGCCCCTGTTGCTACCACTGTCGCTCTTTCTGGGAAAAGTTAGTGGAGTAATGGGGCTGTGGTGAATTGGTGCTTTAGTGCTTCAAAAGCCCTGTCCTTCTCAACTCTGCATTTAAAATTGTTAGGATTTCCTTATAATATGACAGTAATTTGTTTGTAAATAATCTAGAGGTTTTTTATAAATTGTCAATAGAAGTTAGCAAATCCTATAAAGACTTGCACATCTTGGACCGTCTTGGGTAGTTTCCAAACTATTATGAATTCCACCTTGTGAGTACTCACAGACTGTTAGGCATATGGAAATCTGAGACCAGTGCACAGACCTCCTGCTAGGGTAACTGCACACAGACCCTCAATTTTCTGGTGCTGCAAACACCCTCCTCTGATACCCATATGGGGCCCACACGTCATTAGTGAGATTTCGAGAGTGGCGTCCTGTAACTAAAATGTCATATCAATAAAGCCAATGTCATGACACCATATATGTCGCTGCCGTCCGTCTGACCATAGGCGGTTCACAGGATATGTGAGAAGAGACCATAGGCGACATCTAGGAAGTGGAACGGAAGAGGTGTGATGGAGGAGCATTGAGTTAGTAGGCTTCGAGGTTAGGCTTCCTAAACTATGGGCCTAAGGTGATGGGACATTTTCGGTGAAAGACTACAACAGGATATCCCAGTGGTAGAAGCTATTAAGGATATACCGAATCTAGCCATACCCTTCTGGGATCAGCCATAGGTTGGTTGGTCCTAGTAATAGGACCCCTTCATAGAGTCTGGTAGACCAAGTGGAAGCACGCTCAGAAAGGAAGACCTAGATAAGTGAGTGACTCTTGAGATGTTGACACATTGGACTAAGACTTGCGACTGGCACTAGGTCGTCTCTCATAAACTTGATCACTTCATGACTGAAGAGATTGCGGGAATGATAGTTAACAAGACTAGAATAATATAATAGTCGATGCAGGCGACTAAGTTGGATAGCACTGTTTGGTACAACAAATAGTGTAGTCATCTCAACAGAGGAATACTATTTCACAACTGTGAAAGGATGTGATGAGTTTCAGGGTCCGACGGTACTCGCACTTATAAGTTTCTAGACGTTTGCGTATTAAAACCTGAGTAGTACTTGGAGTCATAGCAGTTAGAAGTAGTCCGTGAGCACTTAGATGCGGGATATAAATATTGAAGTGCCTACCGAGCTTTACAGATATCATCAAGTAATGGAGAAGAGATCTTATCAATATAATATTACTCTATACTATAAATCTTTATCTTAACTATATTATCGAGATACGTCTTCCTTGACAGATTCTCTGACTGAAGATTTGGCCTACATCCCTCAGATTCTCCGATTGAAGATTTGGCCTACAACCTGCAGTTTTATACTTGAGTTTGGCATCTGCCTAACTCTATATTAATAGTTCTTCTGTTACCAAGGCTCACTATACGGAGTACAGGTTCACTTCGAACTCCACACTCAACTCTCTCTTTGATTATATCTTCAAAGCACCTCATTGTCCTATCCACATTTATGTATTTGAAGAAATATATGAGATATAGCCCCTTGAAATCGAATTGTTTGAAACTCGATAACCCTCGTGGTGCTCAATACCTTTGAGAATCCCTATGAGGGATCACTTCAATTGCATATATTTGGACTCAACTTGCTGCAAACTTCGAGTAGAGTTCTACGGAGTCAGAAGATTTCATTACGCGAAGTGACTAGTACTCCTTGAAACAAGAAATAGACAAATTTGGTCAAGAATAGACGAGTCCATTGGCATTGGCCTAAAATCCCATATATGTACTACAAGAATAATGTAAACCTTCAGAAAAAGGATATCCAAATTGTAAACTCAGAATCAGATAGCACATACTCTTGCGCACAATCTCTTAAAGAATACCTACTGTGCCACCTACAATCCATCAAATTCCGGGAATACTACAGAGGAGACATGTAACCGCCTCTCGGGAGATGAAGTAAATGTAGGGTTAACGAGCCTTATCCTTTACCGAAAGTGGTAACTAGCGAAGCAAAGTCCGGAGACTTTAACTGAAGTTGTTGAAAAGACTTCTCACTATATCGCGACTACTCAAGTCTCACAAATATTTGGTGGATCTAAAATTAAAGATTCTGGATGTCAACTGAAGAAGGTAGTTGTTAAACCAAGTATATTGAAAAACTCTGTCTGTCGAAGTCTGCTTCTTCTATCGTGAAGAATAGCAGTTCTTGAATACACTTCTTAGACTACCGAGAGCCTTATTCTCATAATATATAAGACTCCAAAATGGTAGCCTTGAAACAAAACATAAAGATATAAAGTATCAAACCGATACTTAAAACCAAACATAAAATATATAGAGTATCAAACCGATACTCGAAACCAAACATAAAATATATAGAGTATCAAACCGATACTCGAAACCAAACATAAAACATATAGAGTATCAAACCGATACTCGAAACCAAACATAAAACATATAGAGTATCAAACCCTATATTCTCAGGCTAGAGGCACACCTCTTTTCCTGAAACAAATTCAAAACGCAATCAGTATCAACTGATACCTGAAAATTCTAAGCAGCAACCTGTGGGGTTACCCCCTGAAAACAAAATAAAAGCCTTATTTCAAAATATTACAAGAAAATTCCTAATCCTCGCTATCATAATCAGAATTGAAATAACGATTCCAAAATCCTTTATCAACTGGGAGTATATCAGAATAGCTTTCAAAGCCATTCTTAGTAGGAGAATAACACATAGGAATAAACCCAGAAAATACCATATGAAACTCATCTCCAGGCATATTATCTGTCCACCATACCTGAACCAAATCCATCGTATGTTCTAATCCGTCCACCTGTTCCCAACTATTCTCGCTTGCTGGGTATCCTTTCCAACTAACCAAGAACTGTCCCTTTCCATATCGTTCCCTGTAATTATTGACTACTTGAACTTCCCATTCCTGTTCTTCGTTGATGAGAATTGGTGCCTGTTTCGTAAATGCTGGTCCTGGGAGTCGGAAATTGTCATTAGGGTGTTAATGTTTGACTACCGAACAGTGGAATACGCCCTTCCTTCTTGGGTACTTTTTTGCATCCATGCTAATAGTATAGTTCCGCGTGTGTTTGTCGAATTCGATTACTCTAAAAGGGCCTCGCTAGCGTGCCTGTAATTTCTCAGATCTGGCAGATTTTATTGCAAATTGGTCTCCAAAAACCATAATTCTTTCCGCAATTTCTACAGATTTGTGTGAGTTCTTCCTCTTAACAGCTACTCTGTTTGATCTTGCTCTAGCCAACCGTAACGCTTGGTATGCCGCATTTCTGATTTCCTGGTGTCGATTGTAGTAGTCATCGGATACAGGCACTGTTGTAGAGTTGACTTCATAGGTATCGAGCAATTGGTATTCTCGTCCATATACGGCTTTATATGGGGACATTCCTATAGTATCTGAGTGACCTGCATTGGAGTAAGCTTTCACTTCAGGAAGGGAGGTAAGCCAGTTGGTCTGGTGTGCATTAACAACATTCCTTAATGCTGTTTTCAGTTCTCTGATCTTCCTTCCCACTTGTCTATTGGTTTGGTGATGACTAGGCGTAGCCACATTGTGTTCAACTCCCATCGTCCGCAAGGTTTGTTTCCAAATCCGAGAGGTGAATCTGGCGTTAGCATCACTGACAATCGATGTAGGTACTCTACGAGGCGTAAAGTTATAGTGCCGGAGGAAGTCCATTGTTGATATCGCAGTAGCGTGCACTGATATTGGTATCAGCCAGCTGAAACCAACCGCTCTATCCACTACCACCAATACTGAATCATGTCCTCTCAGCTTAGTGAACGGGCCTATGAAATCGATAGCGTAGCTCGAAAATATCTCCGAGGGAAAAGGGAATGAGAGGGTGTTGCCCGCAGGTAATGTAGTCCTTTCCCGGTTCAATTGACATATGTCACACTGCTGACATAGTCTTTGAAGTCTTTCCTCATCTCTGGCCAGTAGATGGATTCCGTTGCATACCTGAGGTTTCGATCACTGCTATGGTGTCCTTTATTATGTATCTCCCCTATTATCAGTTCTCTTAGTGTTTCTCCATTCACTCCATGACTTTTCAGAATGTAAAGGTAATCTTCTCCCCCTCTTGTAGTAGTGTAGAGTACACTGTTGGGTATTCGGTAATGTTGCATCATTCCGTTTCGTGAAGTGTGCTTGGAATCCTTCGCTCCTTGGTAGATAGGGTCGCTCCTATATCCTTTGATCATAGGTTCCCTGCAAATGTTTTTCATATCATCCACTCCTTGGATGATATCTCTTTCATCCACCACTCTTTCTACAACCGTTACCTCCTCCTGCTCATCAGGTGTTTCATAAACTTTGTAGAGCTCGCGTTTCTCGTGAGATAGGCAGGGCGGTTCCACTACCGGAACCACATTCAGGTATGCAAGAGGTCCTCCATAGAGGAGTTCATTGTGGGGATGCTCTGCAGACTCGGAATCATGATGTTTGGTAGTGGGAGAAACACGTCCTAATGCTTTTTTAATGCGCCCCTTGATGGCACAGATGTCGAGGCGGGGGCGTGATGAATGGGTATCTTTATCGCTGTAATCAACGTTGGTGTTAGGGGGAGTTTCGATAACCGGCGGGCTGCTGCAGGGGGAGCCAGCGTATATCTTAGTCTTAGGTTTCAATTCCACATGGTCAGGGCAGAAGGGTACATCGCAAAATGCCCCATGCATTAACGCATGTTCAAGTTCCTCCTCACTCCTACCACTGGTATAACTTCGTTGATCTCCCCAATTGTTTAGGGGTTTGGCATTTCTGTAATCGTTTGCATCTAGCTGTGCTTGCTCTAGGCTGCAGTCGCTGCCGCATTCTGAATGAGCACCAATTTGCTCAACTGTGAGGACTTCAAATCGAGACATTTCATGTTTGATAGTAGGTTCTTTGCAAGAAAGAAAGGATGAAATAGGTGAGGTAGCAGGCAAATCTTCTTCTTGTATGGGATCGTTTGCAGTATGTGGGTAATCATCATTCTCATCATAAAGACGGGATAATGAATCTGCTAAATAGTTCCATTTTCCTGGTCTATACACTATTTCGGTGTCATATTTCCTAATAAACCCTCTCCATCGCAGTTGTTTCTTGGTGGCTATTCTGCTCGTTTTGAGGTACGTCAGAGGCAGATGATCTGTGATGATAGTAAACTTGCTTCCTGCAAGTATGTGATGAAATGCCGTCAGTGCATCAACTATCGCTAGGGCTTCCTTGTCGGTTGTGCCACAATTCATTTGGGCATTAGAGAATTTCCTGCTATGAAGTGACGCTGGTGTGGCATTCTCGGGAGTTTCTCCTTGTCCTACCCATGCTCCTACCCCTGTATTGGATGCATTGGTTATTAGCCATATTGGAAGTAGCGAATCATATTGTAATAGTTTCATAACCTCGTATTTTGAAACAACTCGCTTGACATTTTCCAGGGCTTGGTCTTGAGTGGCGGTCCATAAAAGTTCTGCCATTCCAGTGAGTTCCGTTAAGGGTAATGTAATAGTTGCTATGTGTGGCAAAAACTGACTGATGTAGTTAACCATTCCTAGAAATTCCTGTAACTGTTTCTTGGTTTGTAGCGTAGTCCATTCTTCGATCTTCGCTATTTTTTCCTGTGCTGGTGACAGCCCTTTGTCATTGATAACAGGGCCTAACACTTCTATACTGGTGGCGTAGAATTCTGATTTCTTCCTGCTTAGATAAAATCTTGCTTCTTTTAGCTTGTCGCAAATTAGGGATATGTGTTTCAAATGGTCGGACTCTGTATCCGAAAATATCAGTATATCATCAATTTACCCCAACATGAAGCATCCTAGATAGTCAGCAAATAGATTGGACATTATGCGCATGAATGTTCCTGGAGCATTCATATCTCCTTGTAGCATTACTTTGCTAACAAAACATCTAAATGGTGTCTTAAAAGCGGTTTTGCTCACATCCTCTGGTTCCACTCTCGTTTGGAAGTAGGCATCACTAAGATCAATTTTGCTTCGTTATCTTGCTCTTCTAAGAGCATTTAGGATCATTGTTTGGTTAGGAATGGTTTCAATATCCTTAATCATTATCTCTTTCCTTGCTGTAAGGTCTACTAATAGTCTCATACGTTTCTTATCCTTCTTTTCCTGAGCAAACATGTGTGCTGCCGATGAAACTGCTTGTTGCTTGATAATTCCGGCTTTTTCTTTTTCTCTTAGCCATATGCTCATGTCTGTTGCCCATCGTTCCGGTATCGAGTAAGTGGGTAAAGAGCACTGCTCTTTTCCTGGTTGCAGATCTATCTTATGATTGATATTTCTTAGAGGTGGTAAATCTTCCAGTATTTCAGCAGGAAATACTTCCGGGTGTTGGCTCATGACATCTTCGCTGCTGATAACAGCTGCCTGGATCATACCACTAGTAGGTGTGCAAACAATTCGAACATTCTGCTTTGGAAACAGAATAGCTAATTTGCCACATTCCATTTGAACTTGGTGTTGTTCCAGGAAAGGCATTCCTATTAACGCATTGTATTTTGCTAGATTGCCAACCAACATCCTGGTTCCTGGTGCGCTCAACTTTCCTGCTGATATGTCGACTAAACATTCTCTATGACTGTTAGGCGGACGGCAAACTCAAGTATATAACTGAGGGACGTAGGCCAAAATCTTTGTTCGGAGAATCTGTCGAGGAAGGCTCGTCTCGATAAAGTAAAGGTAAGGTAAATATTTATGAGGTAAAGGATTTTATATTGATAAGATCTCTTCTCCGTTGCTTGATGATGTCTGTAAAGCTCGTGAGGCACTTCGATATTTATATCCCTCGTCTGAGTGTTCGTGGACTACTTCTAACTACTATGCCTCCGAAGTACCACCCTGGTTTTAATACGCAAACGTCCAGAATCTTATAAGTGCGAATACCGTTTGACCCTGAAACTTATCACACCCTTTCGCGGACTCGGAATAGTATTCCTCTGTTTAGATGACTGCGCTATTTGTTATACCAAACAGCGGCCTTCAACCTAGATATCCGCATAGACTATTATATTACTCTAGTCTGGTTGACTATCGTTCCAGTGGTCTCTTCGGTCATGAAGTGATCAAGTTCATCCCAGTCCACCTAGTACCAATCGCAAGTCCGGGCCCGACGTGGCAGCATCTTAAGGGTCTCCAACTTATCTAGGTCTTCCATTTCTGAGCATGCTTCCCCTTGGTCCACCGGCCTCCATAGAGGGGTCCTATTGCTAGGATCAACCAACCTACAGCTGATCTCAGAAGGGTATGGGTGGATTCGGTATACCCCTAATAGCTTCCACTACTGGGATATCCTCTTGGAGTATTTCGCCGAAAACGTCCCGTCACCTGCGGCCCATAGTTTAGGAAGCCTAACTTTGAAGCCTTCCATCTCAATGTGCCTCCGACGGATCTCCTCCATTCCACTTCCCAGATGTCGCCAAAGGTCCCCTCTCATATATCCTGCGAACAGCATGCGGTCGGACGGACGGCGGCGACGTATATGGTGTTATGAAGTTGTCTTCATTGATGTGACATTTTAGTTACGGGACGCAACTCACGAAATCTCGCTAATGACGTGCTGGCCTTATAAGGGGGCTGGAGGGGGGTGTTGGCTCCGGTAAATTGAGGGTCTGTGCGCAGTTACCCTACCGTTGGTCTGTGTACATGTCTCGAATTTCCATATGCCTAACAATGACCTGCAGACCGTGATCCTTTTATAGCTAGGTGTATTCTGATCGGAGTCTTCAATTCCTAACAAGGAATTCCATGCGTTGTCACAAAGGTAGCGCTAATTAGGTTTGCTCATATTCATCCGGTATCAAATAGGACTCTGGCTTCTTTGCCATTGATATGCATCATTCCTTGGAGAGCGTCATGGGGTTTGACATTTGTTGGTCTAGCAGCTATTGTGATAATGTCTTCTTCTTCTTCCTCTATTTCCATACCATTGATAAACACTTCTTCCGCTAGTTGTTCTTGTTCCATTCTGTTGGAGGTGGCTTCTTTCTTCACCTTACCCTTGCCCTTGCCTTTGACCTTGTCATCTTTGCAAGGACAGTCTCTTGCTAGATGTCCTTTACCTGCCCAGGTATAGCAGAGAGCTTTTTCTTTTCGTTCCTTAGGTTTGGAGTGGGGCTTGTTGCTAGTTCTCCAATTGTCCTTCCCCTCTTCTTGTTTGGAAATGAATTCCTTTGCTGGTTTCTCCAACGTTTACTTCCCATAAGCACCAGTACTTGTTAGGGTAGCATCTATGCTTTCTGCATTTTGTATGACTTCCATAACAGTGTCAGTTTCAGCATGCTGTAATTCGACTTCTTGCCGTAGTATAGGGTGCATGCTCTTGAAGAACTGTTTAATGAGAGTATAGTCGCTTATGATATTTGCAGGTAGACATGATCGAAACATTAGCATGTCGGTTGCTATGGTTGATATCCTCTGTATCTTGGCATTATACTCTTGCATGATTTCATGGAACTTGCGATAGGTATCATCTGTCTGTTTTGAAAACTGGAATCGTTCCCGAAGGAATCCAACAAGGTCTTCTCTCGTCATGTCTTCCCCGAAATACTCCGCTGCTTGGAAAGCTGCTTCCTGAGCTCGTCCTTCGGTATAGAGGATCCAATAGTTTCCTCCTCTGGCCTCCCTTGTCCGTAGTCCATTGATACGTAGGTATAACTGTACTGAATTATACCATTTATCGAACACTTCTGGTTGGAGATCATCTCCTTTACCAGTAAACTTGGTGGGCGAAGGTACTTAATTACTGAGTTTAGCCGTAACGACTGGGTTAGGCCTAGGTCTCGGTAGTCTTGGGACCTCTGGTGCTGGGACTCTGGACCCTGAGGGTCCTGCTTCTGAAACCATGTTGTCTGATCCATTATCGCTATCAGAGCTATTTGGATCATTACTTGGTGGTGCTGGAGGTACTCGTGTACCTGTAGGCTTTCTTGCGGATTCAAAATACCCTCCGGGGGTAGTAGTTAGCGGTTCTAGTGGTTGTTGTGATAATTCTCCTGCTAATTGTTCAGCAGCGTCTCTTGCTAACTGCTGGGCAGCTGCATTGCTTGTCGCCTGTTCTTTTGCTGGAGTCTTTGTGAACTGTCCTTTTGAATCCCTGGTACACTGTTGAGAACCTTTCTCAGGAGCCTTGCCCTTACTTGGTCCTGAAATGCCTTCTATCTTGATAACTTGCTGCAGTTGAGAAAATGTAACCACCTCTCTGGAGATGTGGTAAACGTAGGGTTAACGGGCTTTGTCCTTTACTGAAAGTGGTAACTAGAGAAGCAAAGTCTGAGGGCTGTAACTGAAGTTGTTGAAAAGACTTCACACCATATCGCGACTACTGAAGTCTCAGAGATGTTTGGTGGATCACAAACTAAAGATTCTCAAAGTGAACTGAAGAAGGTAACTGTTCAACCAAGTATATTGAAAAACTCTGTCTGTCGAAGTCTGCTTCTTCTATCGTGAAGAATAGCAGTTCTTAAATACACTTCTTAGGCTACTGAGAGCCATATCCTCATAACATATAAGACTCCAAAACCGTAGCCTTGACACAAAACATAAACATATAAAGTATCAAACTGATACTTAAAACCAAACATGAAACATATAGAGTATCAAACTGATACTTGAAACCAAACATAAAACATATAGAGTATCAAAGCCTATATTCTCAGGCTAGAGGCACCCCTTGTTTCCTGAAACAAATTCAAAATACAATCAGTATCAACTGATACCTGAATATTTTAACTAGTAGCCTGTACTGGTTACAGTATTCATGTCTTACTAGGCAGTCCTCAGGGTCGAGAGGCACGGGATCCTACGGTATCTCTCATGTAGTCCCTTATTCTACGAGCGATAGTGTTACTTACTGGATGGGATACCCCGCTTGCCAACTGTAGGGAGGGGTGAGATCGACCAGCGGGCCTGCTGAAGAGTTCTTGCATATTGCAAACCGCTTTCCCAGCCATCTGAAGCATGGGAAGGGAACGGTTACTAACCGTGTGGAGGGGCCTCACTTAGCGAAGAGAGGGGCTGGAATCGGTAGCGTGAAAGGCATATTGGAACCCCGTGGATGGAAAGTCTCAACGCGGAAAAAAGCGAGAGAGGGCAGTAGGAGGAGGTGGATGGCCGTCACTCCTAGGCCGCAGCCATTGTGGGAGGAGAGGGGGGGGGTGGATAGTTCGTGAGATTGCAAGCGTTGAAGGTTGATTTCAAATGCGAGGAAAATAGAGGAGACGGAGGATGTCCTATCTACTTGTGCCAAGGTTGTGGCTCAATGTCATTTATGTGGCTCAACACTATTATTGTAGCTCAATACCGTTTATGTCAACAATATAATATTACTTCCTTGATAGAAGCTTTGAATTCAAAGTATGTTAATATTATAAAAAAAGTAACTTTTATTGTAATTTGATGATGGAATGTATTTTCTTTCTAGTATACATTGATTTTTCCCAATTGAACCTGCTCCTTAATCCCTACTGTTATCATTTTTGATATTTTTTTCTTATATTTCTTTGTTTCCTGTTTCTTTTTGAAATATATCTTAAACCCACTCATTAGTGGCTTGTGTGCTACCTTTTCAATTCTGTCTCTTGCATTTTGAGCCCTCTGTAGCTGTTGGTCAGCCTGTTCAACCTCTAATTCCTCCCTCTTCTTCACCATTTGACAAGCCTCTAATACATACAGAATACCACCACTTTATTTAATTACAAAATACTTTCACGATATCTTGAGCTATAAATTTACTTAAAACAATGAATTGACCTAGAATTCTAAAGGTTTATTGCTCAATATGAATGGTGTTAACCAATATGAATGGTGGAGAGCACGAATGGCATTGAGCCACAATAATGGTGTTGAGCCACATAAATGACATTGAGCCACAAAAATGACATTGAGCTGTCCAGTGACATTGAGCTGTCAGGCAGTCTTTAGAGTGCCCCCGAAATGCGAGCCTGCCAGCTTTCGGGGATTGTGGCTGACAAGCCACCACCTTGGCACGAGTACTCAGTCTTTTTTCAGACTTTTTTTTCATTTTCATTTTTTAATTATCTATTTTATTCTGTGTTTAAGGTACAATGTCCACATGCGACGCTAGGTATGGCAGATACATAAACCTTCCCCTCTATGCTAGCCCGAAGCAGCCAGAAGAAAAACCATCAATGAACCTGAACAGAAAGGCACACTGGCAGATAGGACTGAAATCCCCAGAACATGACACCCACACGCCCGAACCCCGTGTATTTGAAAACACTCCACAGCCCCCTCAACTTGTAGTATACACAAACAGTAAAGACTGCAAAATATCGCCACCACAGCGCATGAAAACAAAGGAAACCCCACTTCCAGACAGTGGCCCAACCCCATAGCAAGAGCTGCCCTAAACAGGCTTAACCCACGAGCACAGTGCCCCCTGCGACATAAAACATCTACCGCTAGGAGATATACGCGACAAAGTGGAAGGGGGACCGAAGAGAGAAAAGCCCAGGCTGAGGAAATGGAACCCGTTGCAGAGTACAGGGACTAGTACAATCCAGACTGTGAAGTCTGGTGGAGACTCCAGGAGGCCATCGTGGTACGGTGTTGTAGCAGGAGAGAGCAAGCAGATCCAATCATCAGGTCAGGAGAGAAACCGAACGCGACCATCTCAACTATCGGTAATCGTGTTCCTGACTGTCTAGGCCATTGCTCGGGATGGGAGTCAAGCGATCTTGCCACGTCTCTCATGTGGGCCCTTGTTCGACAAGAGAAAGCATCACTTAGGAGATGGGAGCCTACCACTTAAGCCAACCGTGGGGAGGAGCCAGATCGACCCAGATGCCTGCTGAAGAGTTCTCGTGTACCACAAACTGTGCTTCCAGCCGTCTGAAGTATGGGAAGCAAACGGTCACCAATCATGTGGAGGGGCCTCGCTAAGGGAGGAGGGCGGTGGGCACGGGTCGCACAAAAGGCATACCAGAACCCACAGGACGGAAAGCCTAAACACATAAAAAAGTACGTGCGGGCAGTAGGTGAAGGTGGATGGCCATCACTCCTAGGCCAACGCCATCATGGGAGGAGAGCGGGGGGAGGATGGTTTGTGAGATCCCAAACATTGAGGGTTGATTTCAAGCATGAGGAAAATAGAGGAGATGGAGGATGTCCTATTTACTTAGTCTTTTTTTCTATTTTTTTTTCTTTTTTTCTTTTTTTCTTTTTTTCTTTTTTTCTTTTTTTCTTTTTTTCTTTTTTTCTTTTTTTCTTTTTTTCTTTTTTTCTTTTCTTTTTTTCTCTTTTTTTTACTCTTCTTTTTTTTTTTATCATTATGTATTCATTGTTTATAGTACAAGAACTTGCATGCAGCGCTAGCTATGGCATAAACAAAACCTCAATCTCAAAAATAGCAAGCACAAAGGAAAAAACTCGCACCAAAGTATAAAATCCTCCAAGTAGTGTCCGATAGCTGACAAAAAATCCCAAGGAACTAAAACAGCAAAATATAAAAATCATAATGAAAAATAAAATCAGCCACCAAACAAGGGCAAAAACAAAAGCTGTCTTCGTGCAGATAAAACTAGGTGGTGGGCATCACACTTCTGGGCCTAAAACCATGGATCGGGAGCTCCATGCATCCAGGAGAGGGTGCGGGAGGGGGGTCCCAGCACGCAGGCGGCATGCCAGGGGGGAAAATCTAAAGTGGTTATGTTGCGGTACTGGGCCAGGGAGTGGAGGGTGTATGTATCGGTCCACAGTGGACTGTCCCTACTGATGTCTGTGAGCCTCAGGAGGTGGCACTATCAAGGCTCCTTGTGAGACTCATAGTAAAGGATGGCATGAGCGAAGTCCTCCTCATCTTGCGCGCAATGGTGGTAGTAGGGGAAGGGGTAGTCGGTGAACCAGGAGGGGTGGGCAGCAAGGTAACTCTTGCCCAAGCGCATCTGGTACATCCTGTCCGCTATGAACCTTCCTAGGCCCATAAAGGGGTGGGGCGAGAGTATCGCAGTCTATTGGTAACTGGGTGGGGGGGGGAACTGGGTGGCACAATCTTTATCGAGAGCAGCCCTCACTCGTACCTTGATTGACTTGTAGGATGGGACTCCTTGCCTCAGGGGGAGTTGGTCAGGAGGAAGAGGGCAGAGTAAGGCCCCTGGGACAGGTCCTGAGGCGTCAATAAATGGGAGAGTGCAGTGTGCAACTGTGTCTAGCGGAAGGTGCTTTCTTATAAAAGGGTAGAAGGGGGGGGGTTGCCTAGAGGAGAGGGCTGTAGATGGACGCCAGCCCTTGCATGAAGTGACGATGGTCTTCCAGGGCACGGAAATGGGAGGACGTTGGAAAGGATGGGTGGCGCCTCGCAGTCGACGGGTTGGTCGTAGGGGGAAGACACAGCAGTCGGATGGCAGTTAGTCGTTGTCGGTGGAGGACTAACAGTGCGAGGGGGGGAGGGCCGCTTCACATGCTAGGATGCCAATTGCGGTTGAAGAAAAGCAATGTGACACCCACCTCCAGACAGTTCTCCAAAAGACGGACAGCCTGTCCAGGAAGGTGAGGCTCGGAGAGAAGAGGTCTGCTTCATAGAAAAGGATGCAGGAAATTAGGGAGGGTGCCAGACAATGGCAGTGGAAGGGGGGGAGGCCCTTACAGGGCCTGGCGACTCTCTTGATCATTACGAAGGCTCCCTGGGCCAGGCTGAGTCTTTGCATGAAATGTGAGGTGGTGCCTTTAGTGCAGGAGGTAGTTGAAGGCTTGAACCAGTATCCAAGCCAGCGTATCAGTTTGGAGGGGCGGAAAAGGTGACCATCCATCAAGACTGACATCGCGGGAGGAGTGACTTTCTGCACTGGGGACACCCTGTGCATGAGGTCTGTCTTCTGGATGGCGAAGGACACTGCCAGGTTACCGGCCTTCACCGAGAGAATGTTGGTGATGCCCTGCAGTCTCTGGAGATTCTTCCGATAGGAATCGGAGGCCACCGTGATCGCAAAGTCTCCAAGTAGGAGAGGTTGAGGCATGGAGGGACTGGAAAGTGAAGGGATGAGACGTAGATGACGAACAAAAGTGAGGAGATTAGAGAGCCTTGGGGCATGCCAAACAAGACCAGGGAGAAGATTTGGGGGGCCCCTTGGAAATCCAGGTAGCAGGAGCGTCCACGGAGAAAAGACCTAATCCATGAGAGCATGTAGGGGTTGACTGCCTTGGTCGCGAGCCTGTTGCAAAGTAAGGGGACCGATACATTGTCAAAACAGCCCTTGATATCCTGGAAGAGGGTTGAGACCTTGAGCTGGTCGCGCATAAAAAGCTGAACCTCATGGGAGAGGGTCGCGGCTGTGTCAAGGGTACTCAGACCTGGGAGGGACCCTGTTTGGTTGGGGGACAGTAGGCCCAAGAAGTGGGCGAGTACAGAAAGGAGGGTCACCATGATCCTCTCAAGAATCTTAGAGACAGTTTCTCGGAGAACGATGATACGGAACCAGGCTGGCACGTTATAGGAGGGTTTCCCCGTCTTATCCAACACAATTCCACTGGCTTTCGTCAGGGAAGGAGGATGGTGCCCATACCGAACAAGGGGGACAAGGATGGATACCAGGATACGGGAATTCACAGAACGTACTCTTTTCCAAACAGAGTACCGAATCTGGTCTGGGCTGGAGGCAGAGGATGAGGATGAGTTCTGGAGAGCAACTGTTATATCCTCCGCCAACAGCGGTGGAACATCTCTGAACTTGTGTGGAATGGCTGGTGGGCTTGAGGACTGCTTCTCAGAGAAGAAATGGGAAAGAAAGGCTTTGTTTATATCCGTGGGGCTATCAGCCCCAGGTATCTGTGGGAACCTGTCTGGAGGTCTGCCAAAGGTATAGCGCTTCGCGGTCCAGAGTGTGTGCGGGATGGCCATTTTCAGGAAATTATTCCAATATTCGGTTTTTGCTATTTTTATGGCCTTGAAGTATAGAAGCCCCGCTTCTTTGCACTGTTGCTGCAATGAGGGACGGGGGTCTCGCCCTGCTGCTCGGACCGTTGAGTGGAAGGCCGCTCTCTGTCCTGTGAAGTCATGGGTCCACCATGGTTTGGACCTGCTGGAAGGCCTCTTATCTGGGGTGTGGAGTCTGAGAACCACCCTCAGTCTACCAAGGGCTGCATCGAACAAGGTGGAGAACGTATGGGGTGTTGGGAGAGGGGGAGCGGCATCAAATCTCATGGCTTTAATCTCTTCCTCAAGAGAAAGCCAGTCAGTCTTCGTCCATGCGGAGGCAGGAGCAGGTGGGTGAGCCGAGGGCTCTGTAAGGATTATAAGGATCGGAATGTGGTCGGAACCTCTTGGGGGGAAGGTCGTGTCCCATGATCAGAAGTTGGGGGACAGGGAGGCGTTGGTAAAGCCTAGGTCTATCGAAGAGGAGCGTAATTCGGGATTGAAGGAGAAGTAGGTAAGGGTACCAGTGGCGTTCAGGAGGCAGAAACACTCTTCTGCAACCTTCTCAAAGAAAGGGGTGGTGGCACCGAGGTCTGAGATCAAAAAGATCTGACCAGAGTCAGCCGTGGGGTAATGGATGTTAAAGTCTCCAACAACCAGCGTCGGTGTGGCAGTATGAGGGAAGGCAACCCCTGCTGGGACAGTTCAGTGGAAGGAGGAGCTGTCCCATATACTGTAGAGGTTCACAACCCGTAACTTAGTAACAAAGGAATCAAAGAAACCAACAGATGAGGAGAAGTCAACTGCCATTCAGTCCCTCGCCTCGGAAAAAACAGGGAGGACTGAGAACGGTTGAGTGGAGAAGAGATGCAGGTAGCAGGCCACTCTTGACTTGCCACCATTGGGGTAGGAGAGCAAAAAGGCTTTGAAGTCCGCAAATGATGGAGGTCTGTGTCTGTGTAGGGGGGGGTCTTGAAGGGCAATACGGGTAGGGGGTAAACCCAAATGAGAGAAGGAATTAAAAAGGTAAAGAAACACATGCCAGCTTCCCTAGCAGTTGTGTTACAGAACGGATATCGGATTACAGGAGTCCGCCGCCAGCGTGGAACTCACAGGAGAGGTGTGACCAGCCATTACATGCCTGCCGGCGTCGCAGGCTGGAGGAAAGAAGTGGGAGATTCCTGCCATGCGGGATTCGGCAGGGCAGCTGCCTGGGATTTGGGGGCCGGGATGGGGGGACGTGTTGGGGGGGCATCACCACGGCTAGGGCGGAGTGTTTCAGAATCGAAGGGGGGCCGGAGGGGTCATGCACCAGTTGAGGGACCCTTACTGGAGTCATGTGTCACGTCCATAGCCTCCTCAAATGGCGTTATGGAGGACTCCTGTGAGGAGAAGGGGGGGAGGTCACGATGGGCATTCTCTAACGAAGTCAGTGTGTTGGCTCTTACAGACTACACACATCGAGGGGGAGGTTGGAAAGCAGTCGACCACTGCTCTGAGCTTACCGCCCTTAAGGCAGGTAGGGTTCTGGCATCTATGTGCCTGTGTTCTGTGGGAGAGGGTGCAGATTAGACAAACTGGGTGGTCAACCTTGCACCTAGCCGAATGGTGTCCGTATTGCCAGCAGTTACGGTATTGAGTGAGGCTGTTAGCTGAGCAAGCTTTCTCGATCTTGCGTTGAGAGGAGAAAAGGTAAGCGGTGCCCAACATGGTGGCCTCATTTTCTGTCACAACTGTTACTACCACTGCAGTTGCCTTTATGAGGATTCTGAAGTCGCGGTCGGGGTTCAGGTAGCGGGTGGAAAGGACTTGGATGTTCTTGACGTTCAGGATAGTGTTACTGAGGGACTGTAGGAGGTCGTCATCATCCTTTGGGAGGTACACGATTGGGAGGGAGTGTATTGCGAGTGGGACCTCGTTAGGGGCGGGGCAGACTGGGAGCCACAGGGCATTTCCAGTTGGAAAGGACTGGTTTAACTTAGCGGCGAGCATGTCATAGAATGGGGCATATGCGGTAGAGGTGACAAATGGAGAGAGGACAATGAGGATGACTGCTCCCCTGTTGTTGACCCGGGCAGAGAAGGACAAAGGTAGTGTGCAACTCGCTTCCCAAATGACGGAGGCAGCAATGTCTGGGAAGGAGGCAGCCAGACGATGAGACTGAGAGTGCGGGAAGGGGAAGGACCCGGGGGCAAAGCAACGTCTCTCGGCGGCTGGGAGGCTCAGCGGACCTTTTGAGGAGGCTGAAGTGGCCGAGCCAGACGCAACCTGGGCAGCCGAGGGGGTGTTCTTTGTTTTATTCACTTTCCCTTACTTCTTCTGTCCAGCGAAAGTAGTCTGAGCATAGGAGGGGGTGCCAGACTGAGTCGACGAACGTGCGACAGGATGGAACTACATGAGGGGGGGGTACTTCCCCTCCCTCTAGGTCTGGGCCTCCCAGGAGTGTGGGAATTTCGCCGCGTATACGGCTGAGTCGCCATACCATTTCTGGTCCTTAATGCTGCAGCAGGGGATATCCATGTCGCCTCCCCCTTCATGGATGGGGATCAGCTCAGCGGTCAGGGTTGCAGTGGGGGGGGGTGTGGTCCGCTCTTTACCCTTTCTGGAAGGAGCTACCTGAGCTGTGTTGTTGCCAAGCGGCGCAGGCGTGGGGTGTTGTGAGTGGTGCGGTTGGTAACGTGTTGGTTGTGGGAGAGGGGTGGTCAGCCGGAACACTAGGTCTCTAACCGACAGCAGGAGAGCAGAGAGCGGTGCTGCTGTGGAGTCACTCTGGGTGGGGGGGGTAGGAGGGCAGTGGGGCTTGTGCTGACGGGAGCGGAGCTCAACTGCTGGTCCCTAAAGGTGAGCAATATCATACACTAGTTCGTCGATTTGAGTGGAGTTCGACCTCGATGTAAGAAGGGAGGTGCAGAGGAGGGGAGAATGACAGCCTCTCCCGGGGGGAGAGGTCGTCAAGCTCCATAGAACTAATGGGGGGTGAAGGTTGGGTGGTGATTCCTGTGTTTGTTGAGTATCTCTAAAGGAGCTCCAGGAGAAGGGGGACGTGAGGGCGGACTACCGACACAAAGGAGTGTTCGGAGGGGGGAAGGAGAACTGAAGCTATTCCAGTCGTGACAGGGAGGCCTTGGCCTGAGGGTCTTTAGAATAGCAAGAACGTATGGGTACACTGGATGCTGATGGTGTTGAAGACGAGGTAAAAATGTAAGGCGGGGAAAATAGGGGAAGCAGAGTGTGGACATCTGCCACGGTCTTTTTTTGCTTTTTTTTTATTTTTTTTAATCAACATGTATTCGTTGTTATTTAGGGTACAAGAACTTGCATGCAGCGCTAGCTATGGCATAAACAATCCCCATTCCTCCTTTTACCCGTATCCCCAGGACCTTCTAGTATGGGCCTGACTGCACATCTCGCCCCAAAGAAAAACCCATCCATACCTTGCAAGTGAACTCAGAGAATAGGAGAAGCCTAACTAAGGACAAGCAGGAAAACACAGGAAGGTAACCACATGCAACGTCTCAGAAGCAAAATAAAAGAAAAACAACACCATAGATCCCACAACAACTATGGCAGGTATAAGCGCCGGCAGCAGAAACTGTAAAAGATATCCCAGAACGCGACGCAACTGAGAAAATGGCCCGCCTCTGGGGGACGGCAAAAGAGGACTGATCGGTACGGAGCAAGTCGAGTATGGGTGTAGCAGTAGGGTGCAAGCCGATCCAATCGTCGGAACAGGGCAGAAACTGAATGCAACCGGGTTAACTCTCCGTAATCGTATTTGTGTCTGACTAGGCCATCCCCAGTGGCAGAAGACAAGTGTTTTACCGCGTCTCTCATGTAGTCCCTTGTTGTCAGAGAGATAGTGTCACTTAGTGGATGGGATACCACCACTTAAGCTGACCGTGGGAAAGGGTGAGGTCGACACGTGGGCCTATTGCAGAGTTCTGGCATACCACAAACCGTGTTCCCAGCCATCTGAAGCATGGAAAGCGAATGGTCGCCAACCGTATGCAGGGGCCACGCAAAGCGAGGAAGGGGGTGAGAATGGGCAGTGTGAAAGGCATACCAGTACCCAGAGGAAGGAAAGCCCTGACGTCTTGAGAAAGTAGAAGAGGTCAGTGAGAGGAGGGGGAAAGTGGCCGTCACTCCTAGGTCCAGGCCATCATGGGAGGAGGGGCGGGGTGGATCGTTCGTGAACTCCAAGGGTTAAGTGTTCATTTCAAGCGTGAGGAAAATAGAGGAGATGGAGGATGGACATCCTCCTTGGTCTTCCTTTTTTTTCGTTTTACTTTTATCTTTTTTTTTCTTTATGCTGTATTCATTGTTTATGGTACAAGAACTTGCATGCAGCGCCAGCTATGGTATAAACAAAACCTCAATCTCAAAACCCGCAGACATAAGTGAAACAAATCGCACCAAGTTATAAAATCCACAAAGTGGTGTCCGATAGCCGACAGGAAATCCTATGGAACTAAAGCAAGCAAATACAAAACTCATAACTAAAAATAACCTAACCAAATAGGGAAACAGCATCTCCATGGGAGGAGCAAAACAAACAGTGGGTGTCACAACTCTGGGCCGGAAGCCATAGATCGGAAGCTCCGTACAGTAAGGCGATGGCTCGGGTCGGGGGTCCCTGCATGCGGGGTGCGTGACAGGGTGGAAACCGGAAGCAGTAACATTAAGGTAGCCCTCCAGGGAGTAGAGGGCGTCTTTATCGATCCACAGTGAGCTGTCCTTGTCAATGCTCATGAGCCCCCAGTGGTGGCGCTCACGAGGCTCCTTGCGGGACTCGCAGTACAGGATGGCATGAGCAAAGTCCTACTCACCTCCTCACATTGTGGACAGAGGGGGGAGGGGTTGTCAGTGAACCAGGAGGGGTGGGCAGCGAGGTAGCTTTTGCCCAAGTGCCTCAGGTGGATCCAGCCCTCGATCAACCTTCCCCGGCCCATGAACGGGTGGGGGGAGAGGGACTCGATGTACTGGTAGTAGAGCAGGGCGGAACTGGGAGGCCCAATCCTTGACAAGTGCGAGTCTCACTCGTACCTTGATTGACTGATGGGATGGCATACCTTCTCTCAGGGAGAGCTAGCCGGGAGGAAGAAGGTCGGGCAAGGCCACTGGAACGGGGCTTGAGATGTTAATGAATGGGAGAGTGCAGTGCGCAGTCACGTCCAGCAGAAGGGGTTTCCTTATAGGAGGGCAGGCGGGCGGGGGTTTCTAAAGGAGGGGTGTAGACATACGTCAGGCCCCTGGTGAAGTGCCAGTGGTCCTCAGGGGACTGGAAGGAGGAGGACATGGCAAAGGAAGGGTGAAGCCTGGTGGTCGCAGGATTGGCTTCCGGAGGGAGGCACACGTGTCTGATGGCAGCCAATCTCTGGTGATGGAGGACTAAGAGCGGGAGGGGGGGGAGGGCCGCTTCACGCACTAGGATGCCGACCGGGGTTAAAGAAACACAGTTTCTCACCCACCGCTGGACAGTTCTCCAGAAGACTGACATCCGGTCCAGGAGGGGGAGGGTTGGAGAGAAGAGGTCTGCCCCATAGAGGAGGATCGGGGAGATGAGGTAGGAGGCCAGGAGGTGGTAGAGGAAGGGGGGGGGCTCTTACCAGGCCTGGAAAGTCTTTTGATCGTCGCGAAGGCCCCCTGGGCCAGGTCTAGTCTCCTGGTGAAGTGTGAGGTGGTGCCCTGGGAGCACGAGGTAGAAGATGGTGCGAACCAGTACCCAAGCCACTGCACTAGTGCGGAGGGGCGAAAGAGGAGGCCATCCAGAAGGACTGGGATCACGGGCAGGGGGACATTTTGCGCCGTGGTCATCCAGTGCATAAGCTCCAGCTTTGGTATTGAGAAGGACATACCCAGCTTGCCCGCCTTCGCCAGGAGGGTGCTGGTTATACCATGCAACATCTGGACATTCCTCCGGTATGAACCGGAGGCGACCATGATCGCAAAGTCATCTACGTAGAAGAGGATCAAGCGCCTAGGAACCGGGAAGTGAAGGGACAAAACATAAATGACTAACAAGGGTGGAGAGATCGGAGAGCCCTAGGAGGTGCCAACTGAAACTAGGGAGAAGACCTAGAGGGCCCTCTAGAAAACCAAGCAGCATGAGCGTCCATGGAGGAAGGACCTTATCCACGAGACCATGTAAGGGTTGGCTGCCTTAGTAGCAAGCCTGTCGCAGAGTAAGGGGGCTAAGATATTGTCAAACCCACCTTTAATATCCAGGAAAATAGAAGAGACCTTGAGCTTAGGGCGCATGAACAGCTGAACCTCGTGGGACAAGGTGGCCGCCGCATCAAAGGTACTCAGACCTGGGAGGGATCCAGTCTAGTGTGGCGATATGAGGCCCAGGATATGGACTAGAGCGGAGAGGCGAGCCGCCATGATCCCCGCAAGGATCTTGGAGACGGTCTCGAGAAGGACGATGATACGGAACGAGGCTGGTGTGTCATCGCAGGATTTCCCCGGCTTGTCCCGCACAATGCCATTGGCTTTCTTCAGGGAGGTGGGATGGTGCCCATATCAAACAAGTGGGCCGAGGAGGGACGTGAGGATATTGGGGTTCAGAGAGTATATCTTCTTCTAAACCGAGTAAGGGATCTCGTCAAAGCCAGGAGCAGAGGATGAAGAGGAGGCCTGAAGGGCAGTGGATATCTCAGCTGCCGAGAGCTTGGGAACATCTCTGAACTCATGCAGGATGGCTGGTGGATTGGGGGACTGCTTTTCAGGGAAGAAGTGCGAAAGGAGGGCTCTGTTGATTGTGATAGGGTCGTTGGCCCCAGGTATCTGGGGAAACCTGTCAGGGGGCCTGCCGAAAGCGTAGCGCTTTGCAGTCCAGAGTGACTGGGGGGTGGCCGATTTGAGGAAGTTGTTCCAGGACTCGGTCTTGGCCTTCTTGATGGCCTTGAAGTATAGAAGCTGGGCCTATTTACACCGACACTTCGAGGAGGGGAGTGGGTCCTTTCTTGCTACCCGGACTGTTGAGTGAAAAGCAAACCGCTGTACCATGAACTTGGGGTTACACCACCGCTGGGACGTGCTAGAGGGCCTATTGTCCTCAGTGTGAAGCCGGAGTACGGCCCTCAGTCTGCCAAGAGCAGTGTTGAACTAGGTGGAGAATGTGTGGGGCGTTAGGAGAGGTGGAGGAGGATCAGACCTCATGGCCTTAATCTTATCCGATATCCTGCGCAGTCTTTTTTTCTTTTTTTTCTTTTTCAATTTTTTTTATCATCAATTTTGTTCTGTGTTTAAGGTAGTCAGCATGCAGCGCTGGCTATGGCAGATACATAAACCTCCCCCCTATGCCAGCCCTAAGCAGCCAGAAGAAAACCTGTCAACAAACCCGAACAGGTAGGCACACTGGCAGACTGGACCAGAACCCGCGGAACATGACACTTCACTGTCCGAACCCCGCGCAGTTGAAAAGACGCCCCCGTCCCGGAACTTGTAGTATACACAAACGGTAAAGACTATAAAGAAAATCCACCCAAGCCTATCAGAACAAAAGAAACCCCACTTCGCGAAAGTGGTCTAACCCCATAGCAACAGCTACCCTAAACGGTCTTAATCAGGCCGACCAGTGCCAGCTATGACATAAACGTCTACGGGGAAGTGATATACCCGATAAAGTGGAAGGAGAACCGATGAGAGAAAAGCCCAAGCCGAGAAAAAAGAACCCTGGGCAAGTCACAGGGACTAGTGCCATCCAGACCGAAAAGCCCAGTGGGGACAGCCGAAGGGCATCGAGGTAAGGCGGTGTAGCAGTAGGGTGCAAGCCGAGCGAGGGTCTCGCAGTAGGGTGCAAGTGGATCCAACAGAGAGGGCAGGAAGGAAACTGAACGCAACTGTGTTAACTATCGGTAATTGTGTTCGTGTCTATCTAGGCGGTCCCCGGGGCTGGAAGGCAAGCAATTGTACTGCATCTCTCATGTAGTCCCTTGTTCTATGAGAGATAGCGTCACTTAGTGGATGGGATACCACCGCTTAAGCCAACCGTGGGGAGGAGCGAGATCGACCCATGAGCCTGCTGAAGAGTTCTGGCGTATCGCAAACTGTGTTCCCAGCCATCGGAAGCATGGGAAGGGAACAGTCACTGACCGTGTGGAGGGGCCTCGCAAAGGGAGGAGAGGGGCGAGAACAGGCAGCGCGAAAGGCATACCGGTAGCCAGAGGAAGGAAAGCCCCAACGCGTAAAAAAGCAACAGAGGACAGTAGGAGAAGATAGATGGCTGTCACGCCTAGGCCGAAGCTATCATGGGAGGAGAAGGGGGGAGTGGATGGTTCGTAAGATTCCAAGCGTTGAGGTTTGATTACAAGCATGAGGAAAATAGAGGAGACGGAGTAGGCACATCCTCCACGGTCTTTTTTCTTTTTTTCTCTATTTTTTTTATCATCATGTATTCCTGGTTATTTAGTATACAAGAGCTTGCACGCAGCGCTAGCTATGGCATAAACAAAACCTCAATCTCAAAAATCGCAAGCACAAAAGAAACAAATGCACCAAACTATAAAATCCTCCTAAAAGTGTCCAATAGCTGACACAAAATCCCTAGGAACTAAAACAACAAAATACATAACTTATGACGAGGGACAAGTCCAGCCAGCAAGTGAGAAAAAACTGCAATCATGGAGTGGAACAACTCGGGTAGCCGGAGCTGCACTTCAGGGCAAGAAGCCATGAATCGGGAGCCCAACGTCGATGGGAGCAGGTTCGAGCGGGGGGTCCCAGCATACTAGGGGCATGCTGGGGGGAAAACCTGTGGCGGTCACGTGCAGGTACCTTGCCAGGGAGTGGAGTGAATCTTTGCTGGTCCATAGTGGGCTGTCCTCGCCGATGTCCATGAGTCCCCGGAGGTGGCGCTTGCGAGGCCGATTGCCAGACTCGCAGTATATGATAGCATGAGCGAAGTCCTCCTCATCCTCCTCGCAGTGTGGGCAGACGGGGGAGAGGTTGTTAGTGAACCAGGAGGGGTGGGCAGCCAGGTAGCTCTTACCGGAGTGCATCTGGTGGATCCTACCTGCTATGAACCTCCCCAAGCCCATAAAAGGGTGCGGCTTTAGGGACGTGGCGTAAGGGTAGTAGGGGGGCGGGAGAACCGAGTGATATCCTCCCCGGTCTTTTTTTTCTCTTTTTTTCTTTCTTTTTTTTATCATCATGTATTTGTTGTTATTTAGGGTACAAGAACGGGCATGCAGCGCTAGCTATGGCATAAACAATCCCCATTCTACCTTCCACCCGGCCCGACCGTATCCTCAGAACCCTCTGGTATGGGCCTAACTGCACATCTCGCCCCCATGAAAAACCCATCCCTACCTCGCCAGCGAACTCAGAGAATAGGAGAAGCCTAACTAAGAGGAAAGCAGGAAAACATAAGAGGGTAACTGCCCAGAACATCGCGGAAAAAACAAAAGAAAAACAAGCACCATAGATCCCACAACAACCTGAGCCAGACATACGCGCTGGCAGCAGAAAACCGTAGAAGTCATCCCGGAACACGACGTAACGGAGAAAATGGGCCCGCTGTGGGGGGGAGGCAGGTGAGGGTGGTGCAGTATTGTGCCAGGTGAGGGAGGGTATAGCAGTAGGGTGCAAGCCTATCCAACCGACAGAACAGGATGGAAACCGAACATGACCGTGTGAACTTTCGGTAATTGTGTTCGTGTCCATCTAGGCTGTCCCTAGTGGCAGAAGGCAAGCGTTTTACGACGTCTCTCACGTAGTCCCATGTTCACCAAGAGATAGAGTCACTTGGTGGATGGGATACCAGCGCTTAAACCGACCGTGGGGAGGAGCTAGATCGACCCGTGGGCCTATTGAACACTCCTCGCATACCGCAAACCAGGTTCCCAGCCGTCTGAAGTGTGGGAAGCCAACGGTCGCCGACCGAATGCAGGGACCTTGCAAAGCGAGGAGGGGGGCGATAATGGGCAGCGCGAAAGGCATACCGGCACTCAGAGCAAGGAAAGCGCGAACATCCTGAGAAAGCAGAAGAGGGCAGTGAGGGGAGAGACTAGGTGGCCGTCACTCCTACGCCGAAGCCATCACGGGAGGAGAGGGGGAGTGGATAGTTCGTGAAGTCCAAGTGCTGATGGTTGATTTCAAGCGCGAGGAAAATAGAGGAGACGGAGGATGGACATCCTCCTCGGTCTTTTTTTGCTTTCTTTTTTTTTGCTCTTTTTTTTTTCTTTCTTTTTTATCATCATGTATTCGTTTTTATTTAGGATACAAGAACTTGTATGCAGTGCTAGCTATGGCATAAATAATCCGCATTCCACCTGCTGCCCCGTGCGACCATATCCCCAGCACCCTCTGGTATGGGCCTAACCGCACATCTCGCTCCAAAGAAAAACCCGTCCCTACATCACTAGCGAACTCAGAGAATAGGGGAAGCCTAACTAAGAAGAAAGCAGGAACACAAAGGAAGCTAACTGCCCAGAACATCTCAGAAGAAAAACAAGAGAAAAACCCTGGCGTAAATCCCACAACAACCACGCCAGGTATACGCGCTGGCAGCAGAAACATTGGAAGTTATCCCGGAACGCCTCACAACTGAGAAAATGGTCCACCTCTGAGGGGGAGGCAGGCGAGGGTGGTGCAGTAGGTTACAAGCCGAGGAAGGGTGTAGCAGCAGGGTGCAAGTGTTAGGCATATAGAAATCTGAGACATGTGCACAGGCCCATGGTAGGGTAACTGCGCAAAGACCCTCAATTTACCGGAGCCAACACCCCCGTCCGGCCCCCTTATGGGGCCCGTACGTCATTAGCGAGATTTCGAGAGTTGCGTCCCATAACTAAAATGTCACATTAATGAAGCCCACTTCATAACACCATATACGTCGCCGCCTTCTGTCCGACCATATGCTGTTCGCAGGATATATGAGAGGGGACCTTTGACGACATCGGGGAAGTGGAACGGAGGAACTCCATCACAGGCGCATTGAGATAGTAGGCTACAAAGTTAGGCTTCCTAAATACGGGCCGAAGGTGACGGGACGTTTTCGGCGAAATACTCAGGGAGGATATCACAGTAGTGGAAGCTATTAAGGGGTATACCGAATCCACCCATACCATTCTGAGATCAGCTGTAGGTTGGTTGGTCCGAGTCATAGGACCCCGCTACGGAGGCCAGCGGACCAAGGGGAAGGATGCTCAGAATGGAAGACCTAGATAAGTCGGAGACCCTTAAGACGCTGACAAGTCGGGGTCGGACTTGCGATTGGCACGAGGTAGCCCGGCATGAACCTGATCACTTCATGACCGAAGAAACTACTGGAACGATAGTCAACAAGACTAAAGTAATATAATAGTCTATGCGGACATCGAAGTTAGAGGCCGCGGTTTGGTATAACAAATAGCACAGTCATCTAGAAGGAGGAATACTATTCCGAGGCCGCGAAAGGGTGTGATAAGTTTCAAGGTCAAATGGTGTTCGCACTTATAAGATTCTAGACGTTTGCGTATTAAAACCCCGGTGGTACTTTGGAGGCATAGTAGTTAGAAGTAGTCCGCGAACACTCAGACGCGGGATATAAATATCGAAGAGGCTCCTGAGCTTTACAGACATCATCAAGCAACGGAGAAGAGATTTTATCAATATAAAATTGTTTACCTCATAAATCTTTATTTTACCTTTGCTTTATCGCGACGAGCCTTCCTCGATAGATTCTCCAAAAAAAGGATTTTGGCCTACGTCCATCAGTTATATACTTGAGTTTGGCGTCCGCCTAACAGTATATTGATAGTTCTCCTGTTACCAAGGCTCACTATATGAACTACGAGTTCACTACAAACTCCACCCTCACCTCAGACTTCGATTACTTTTTCGAAGCACCTTACTATCCTTTCTATATTCAGACTTTTGAAGAAGTCTTCGATAGGGAGCTATTCGAGATCGAAGAAGAATATACGCCGGAACCCTTGTGGTTCACAGTACCTTTTGGGATCCCAAAGAGGGATCAATTCCATAGCATATATCGTACCTGGCACAGTTCGGATTTTGCCTGGAATTCGACCGAGTTAGAAAATCTCGTCGACTGGAGCACCCAGTACTCTTTAAAGGCAGAAGAGAAGAAAACGGAAAACCTAGGCACAGTCATCCGTGGATCAGGCATCCCCTCGGCCTGGGCCTAAGACACTTTTATATGTACTACAAGTATATCCTCAACCTCAAAAAAAGGAGATTCAGGTTATGAGTCCAGAGTCGGACCAGCCGAACTCTTTTATACCTAGACCTCAAGAATATCTCAAACGTTGGATACCTTACATACGATTCCGTAAACCTTTTAAAGGATATCGAGAACACCTGGTACGAAGTACCAGTAATCACTCATCCAGGGCTACTAGAACAGCCAGCCTATCTGGAAAGTATCACCATGGCGGAGATACCTCATGACCCAAGGAAAAGATTGGGAGGTGCGACAGACCACCCATACCAACTTCGCCCCGGCCCATACCGGTATCCCGCAGAGTGTGATAGACACTTGAAGGAAGGAAGGAGATAGCACATGTTGTGGAAAGAAAAACCAGACTTATCCAACCTGTTGGGGAGAGGCCCATATATCGGCGGCAACAGTCAGCTCAAGATCAATAAAAATGGGAATTCGACGCCCAAGATCGGCTATTGTGAAGCCTAAACTAGCTCGCAGAGTCGCCACTATCCAGAACCCAGTCTGGGTAAATAAAATCCAGGAACTGGCGGACGACGAGGAACTGACCTAGGTCAGTTCAATGGCACTAATGGCGACGGCATTTGGGTAGTCAGTGTCCAGATGGAGCTGGAATCGAAATGGGAACCCCCTTTGGCTGGGGTGGATTGGGTACTGACCACGACGGGGATCGGGTATTCTGTGTGCAACTACGGGAGTCGAAACTCAAAATGATCAAAGCGGCGTGAAGCAAATCTCTCCTTTCAGGATTAACACAAGTAGGCTTTAAGTGAAGGGACCCCACAAGGGACTTACGAGCTCAAACACAAGAATCACTATATGGAGAGTTTTGATCGAAAGAGAGGATTGTTAACATGCCCACATGGCCCGGGAGCCAACAGTACGAAGTTCCTCGAGTCACCTGATGGTTGCCTGCCACGTGTGTGCAAGCAAGTTACAATACCGAAGAAGTTAGGACATAGCAATGGAAGATCTACCTGATAACAAATACACGACAGGAGGACAACCGATGCGGGCCGTTCCACCTACCACATGAGTCTGAGTCGTATTATACGTATGTACTATTCTGCCTTCTGGCCAGTGTGTGGGATGGGGATGTACCGCTTTGGTGCGCAAGGCCCTTCTGAGGGAGCTGGACGGATAACAGAAATCCTAAGGGAAAGGACTCCGTGAATACGGGAATCCCATACCAGGGAAGTAAAATGGCTAATAACTGCCCAAAAATCAGCTATGAGCCTAGGTCTGGCATGTCGGGAGAAGGCATCCAGCCTGAAAACTGGTCGCGCGGAATGGCATATCGGTGAAACGCCACTTCAGTATTTAGACCCAGATTGTTAGAGCTAAAGAGTTACTAGTTTGTCTGAGAAGACCTCAATGGTCGAAACTACGCGGGTGTAGTAACAAACATCTTGTTACCTACACCCAACACCAAGGATGCCTAAACGAAAGAACCAAGAAAGTCTTATCCGCGCTAAGCGCATGGAGTTAGAAGCTCCAAAACCGCAACAATACAACTGTCCGGAGGGGATCGCTTACCTCCATATACACGATAAGCGATACAAAGTCAAAGTCTTGTTAGATTCGTGATCCAACTTGTTCCTTATCAACAAGGACCTAGTTGAAGACCTTCGCATTCCCTCTATAGAACGTGACAATGCAGTTCATATCTTAGGCTTTGACGGATCGTCAGCCGCCTCTGGCAGGAAGTGTTATACTCTCCCTATAAAATTGGAAATAGGAAAAAATCGACACATTTCAGAAGTGTCATGTAAAGTGGCTAAAGAAGGTCACAATGGAATGACAATTCCTTTCGGTTGGTGGCATCGTGAACACCCAGTGTCTCACGTAGAAGATGCAGAAAATGGGACCTTTTCCGCAAATAGTTGTGAAACCTGTGTGGAGGAAGATGAAGGAATAGCGGACATGTTCGAATATGATGAGTCGGTCGCTAGCGACCCAAATGCATGCCGCATCGGAAGAATTGGAGCCATCGAGAATACAGTGGAACTCGAATCATTACTGAAAGAATACTGGAATCACAAACATTTGTTTGAAGCCCAGACAGCAGAAAAACTAGCCCCTAGATGGACATTCGATCACGAAATCAAATTGATTCCGGGATCAACTCCCCCCTGGGGACCTATCTGCCCACTGTTCGAAAAACAGCTTAAGGCTTTACGAGAATACTTGGAAACAATGATCAAACAAGTGAAAATCACACAGCACCAATCACCAGCAGGCGCACCCATATTATTCGTACCTAAACCAGATGGTAGACTACGTCTAGTTGTGGATTATCGGAATCTGAATAAGATTACTATCCTCAACAAACATTCCCTTCCATTAATGTTCTAACTCAGAGATAGAGTAGCCGGCGCAAAGATCTTCACCAAGTTAGACCTTAAAGACGGCTACCACCTGATTAGGATAAAAGAAGGATATGAATGGAAGACAGGGTTCCGTACGAGATACGGACACTACGAATATAAGGTTATGCCTTTTGGATTGGTCAACGCTCCGGCAACCTTCCAAGACATGATGAACCAAGTCCTACAGGAATACTTGGATGTCGGAGTCGTGTATTATCTTGATGATATTCTCATCTACTCAAAGGATGAAAAAGAACACATCAAAGCTGTTAAGGAAGTTCTACAAAGTCTATCAGACTTTCAATTAGCGGTATGGCTAAAAAAATCGACTTTCCATGCCACAGAGGTAGAATTCCGTGGCTATATGGTGGCGGTCAATGGGGTGTCTATGAGCACCCGAAAGGTGGAATCCATAATGGTCTGGAAAGCACCTAAGTCGATTAGAGAAGTACAAGACTTTATGGGATTTGCTAACTTCTACCGACAATTTATAAAAAACTTCTCCGCTATTTGCAAGCCAATAACCGAGACATTACCAAGAAATCCTAAGAATTTTAAATGGGGAATTGAACAGGACACGGCTTTCAAAGAGCTCAAGCACCGCTTCACCACAGCTCCCATACTCCACCACTTCTTCCCAGAAAGAAAAACAGTAGTAGAAACGGACGCCAGTGATTTCGCACTCGGCTGCGTCCTTTCGCAATACTTTGAAAAAATATTACATCCAGAAGCTTTCCATTCCAGATAATTAAGCTCGGCGGAGCGCAATTATGAGATCCACGATAAAGAACTTCTCGTGATCCTGGAAGCCTTTAAAGAATGGAGACACTACTTGATCGGGACGGAAAAACCGATCACAGTCTTTACCCACCATCAATACCTACAATACTTCCTCACCTCAAATGTCTGGAGTGGCCGTCAAAGTCGATGGGCTCAGAAGTTAGTAGAATACAATTTTCGAATTGTATACCGACCAGGCACGAAGGGCGGAAAGCCTGATGGACTAAGCAGACGGCCGGAGTACCGTCCTGAGGATGGAGCTACGCATCGCGAACAGAAAACTTTAAAAGAAAAAGGTTTCTTAGTATCGCTAGTAGTGAGGGAAGGCGATGAAGGAGAGGACTGGGATGGAGATAAGGATTTGGATTTGGAACCTCGAAGAGGTGGAAAGGAACCCGTAATTAGGGTCAAGGGATTGAGCAAAAAGGCATACTTGCCAACAAAGGGCTCACGAATGGCGGCAGGACAGGACCTGTATGCCATAGAAAATGACATTGTCTGGAGATATGGACAAGCATTGATAAGGACGGGTATCGCTATAGGGCTACCCAAAGGAACTTGCGGAAGAGTTGCCCCAAGAAGCAGATTAGCAGTTCGAAGTGGAATATCCACCGGTGCAGGAGTAATAGATGCAGATTACACCGGCGAACTCAAAGTCATACTATTCAACCATAAGGATGTGGACTGCCAAATAAGAATGGGCGATCGCATAGCTCAACTGGTGGTAGAAAAAGTCTACACCTGCGACATGATGGAAGTAGACGACCTAGAAGACACAGGATGAGGAATCGCAGGATTCGGAAGCACCAATATAGCGAAAAGATCCTTGATCGTCAAGGAACAGGAACCTAGCATCAGCTACCTACAGGCATCGGCTAAAGACAATGAACATTGGTACGATATTTCAGAAGTACCCGAAAAGGTTCTAATATCAAATGCTATCATCCTGCAAAAAGGTATGAAGTAGTTCAATCCTGAATTTCTAAGCGAGATACCGGCAGCTATCGGGACAGACGCAGCTTGGAGGCAACGGAGGGAAGAACCCATTAGGTTATGAGACCAAGGCAAGGATTTTCCCAAAGACTGGACCTTCACTGACAATCTACTATATTATAAGCAACGCCTATTTATACCAAATAGTCAGGCGCTATATACTAAGATCGCAGAAGAATGTCACGACGCAAAGGTTGCAGGACATTTTGTACAAGAAAAAGTTTGGAAATAATCATGAGAGACTTCTACTGGAAAGGACTTGCGGCATGGGTCAATGACTACGTACAATCCTGCGATGAATGCCAACATAACAAATCGCCTAGATACACTAAGTACGGATTACTGCAACCACTGCAAATACCCTGAACAGCATCGGCGTCCATCACAGTGGACTTCATCACACAACTACCCGAGTCGCATGGGAGCACTTAGATAATGGTAGTGGTTGATCAACTCACGAAGATGGCACATTTCATCGGACTTCAGACCTCGGCTACTGCCAAGGATGTCGCAAACGGATTCCTAAAAGAAGTATGGAGGCTGCACAGCCTACCCGCGGGAATCGTCTCTGACATGGACTCAAAGTTTGCAGGAGAATTTTGGGAATCCCTGTGCATAGCGCTGGAGATTAAGCGAAGAATGTCGACGGCATACCACCCTCAGACTGATGGACAAACCGAATGAGCCAACCAAGTGCTTGAAGATTACCAGCGAAGTTTTGTCAATTACGATCAGGATGACTGGTATCAGCTATTACCGCTGGCTGAACAGGCGTATAACAACACCGCAACCAACTCTCATGGGATGTCACCATTCTATGCGAACTACGGATTTCATCCACGGACAGACTGGATGAAAGAGCGCGAAGCTCAAAATCCAGGAGCGATACTTTATGCAAACTGGATTAAGACGATACATGAACAAGCGAGAGGGTGGCTAGAAAAGACACGAGAAGGGATGTGGAATTATTATGACTGAAAATCTCCACAACAGCCAGACTTGAAGATCGGGGACAAAGTAATGTTGAACGCAAAAGACATCCGCACCCGACGGAAATCCAGGAAGCTAAGTCCAAAGCTAGATGGCCCCTTCCAAATTATGGAAAAACGCAGATGCAGAGCGTTTAAGCTCAACATATCCGATCGATGGAAGATTCATCCCGTATTCCATGTCGCACTATTGGAACCCTACCGCGAGTCAGTTCATGACAATCGCCAACAACCGCCTGGAGAACCGGAGGACATTGATGGCGATCTACAATGGGAGGTTGAAAAAAGCTTAAGCAGCAAGATTGATTCTTACAGGAAACGAGTACGCGGCCGCTATCACGAGAAGCGGGAACTGTGGTACTTCGCCAAATGGCAAGGGTGTTCGGAAGATCAGAACACATGGGAACCTGCCACCGGTATGGAAAATGCGGAGGAAGTTGAGGAGAACTTTCATAATGAAAATCCGGACATGGCAGGAAGGGCAGAAGTAAGATAGTGAGGAAAAGGTTTTCCTACCGTGGCCAAGAAAATGTGGGAGGTTTTTTACCCTGACCACACTGAGTCTTAAATGGTATTTAGAAGAAATTATAAATGGTTATAAAGGCAGTCGAGGCGAAGCCTGGTAGGAGGGAGCTCATGTTAGGCATATGGAAATGTGAGACATGTGCACAGGCCCATGGTAGGGTAACTGCGCACAGACCCTCAGTGTACCGGAGCCAACACCCCTCTCCGGCCCACTTATGGGGCCCGCACGTCATTAGCGAGATTTCGAGAGTTGCGTCCCATAACTAAAATGTCACATTAACGAAGCCCACTTCATAACACCATATACGTCGCCGCCGTCCCTCTGACCGTATGCTGTTCACAGGATATATGCGAGGGGACCTTTGGCGACATCTGGGAAGTGGAACGGAGGAATTCCGTGGAAGGCGCATTGAGATAGTAGGCTTCAGAGTTAGGCTTCCTAACTACGGGCCGAAGGTGACAGGACGTTTTCGGCGAAATACTCCCAGAGGATATCCCAGTAGTGGAAGCTATTCAGGGGTATACCGAATCCACCCGTACCCTTCTGAGATCAGCTGTAGGTTGCTTGGTCCTAGTAATAGGACCCCTCTGCGGAGGCCGGTGGACCAAGGGGAAGCATGCTCAGAATGGAAGACCTAGATAAGTCGGAGACCCTTAAGACGCTGACACGTCATCCTCGGAATTGCGCTTGGCACACGGTGGACCGGCATGAACCTGATCACTTCATGACCGAAGAGACTACTGGAACGATAGTCAACAAGACTAAAGGAATATAATAGTCTATGTGGACATCTAAGTTAGAGGCCGCTGCTTGCTATAACAAATAGCGCGGTCATCTAGACGGAGGAATACTATTCAGAGTCTGGGAAAGGGTGTGACAAGTTTCAAGGTCAAATGGTGTTCGCACTTATAAGATTCTGGACGTTTGCGTATTAAAACCACGGTGGTACTTCGGAGGCATAGTAGTTAGAAGTAGTCCACGAACACTCAGACGCGGGATATAAATATCGAAGTGCCTCCCGAGCTTTACAAACATCATCAAGGAACAGAGAAGAGATTTTATCAATATAAAATTGTTTACCTCATAAATCTTTATTTTACCTTTACTTTATCGAGACTAGCCTTCCTTGACAAATTCTCCGAACAAAGATTTTGGCCTACGTCCGTCAGTTATATACTTGAGTTTGCCGTCTGCCTAACAGCAAGCCGATCCAACCGACAGAACAGGCCGGAAACCGAACCCGACCGTGTCAACTCTCCGTAATTGTGTTCGTGTCCTTCTAGTTGGTCCCTAGTGGCAGAAGGCAAGCGTCTTACCGCGTCTCTCATGTAGTCGCTCGTTCTCCGCGAGATAGCGTCACTTAATGGATTGGATACCACCACTTAAACCGACCATGGGGAGGAGCAAGGTCGACCCGCGGGCCTGCTGCAAAGTCCTCGCGTACTGCAAACCGTATTCCCAGCCGTCTCAAGCATGGGAAGCGACAGGTCGCCAACCGTATGGAGGGGCCTCGCTAAGCGAGGAGTGGGGCGGGAACGGGCAGCACTAAAGGCATACTGGCACCCTGTGGAAGGAAAGCCCTGATACGTAGAAAGGTGAAAGAGGGCAGTGAGAAGAGGATGGGAATGGCCGTCACTCCTAGGCTGAAGCCATCGCGGGAGGACAGGTGGGGTGGATGGTTCGTGAACTCCAAGCGTTGTGGATTGATTTCAAGCGTGAGGAAAATAGACGAGATGGAGGATGGACATCCTCCTCAGTCTCTTTTTCTCTTTCTTTTTTTCTTTTTTTATCTTCATGTATTCGTTGATTTATGGTACAAGAACTTGCATGCAGCGCTAGCTATGGCATAAACAAAACCTTAATCTCAAAAACCCGCAAGTAACAAAGGAAACAAGCGCACTAAACTATAAAAACCTCCTAAGCGTGTCCGATAGCCGGCACCAAATCCCTAAGGAAATCAAACCATAAAGCGCGTGATCACAATGGAAAACAAACTCTTAGCAAACTAAGAAAGTAAAAATAAACGGTGGCCGGGCCCTCTCAGGAGACGAAGCCGTGGATTGGTAAAGCAGACGCGTCCCCGTTCGGGGGGTGCTGAGGGTCCCATTCCGCTGGGGGCATGCCTGGCAGGAACCCCGTCGCTGTAACATTGATGTATTTAGTGAGGGAGTTGAGGGCGGCGGGGTTCGACCAGAGGGGGCTGTCTCTGTCTAACAAAGTGAGGCCCCGGAGGTGGCGCTCACGAGGTTCCTTGCGGGACTCACACGTGAGGATTGCGTGGTTGAACTCTTCTTCGTCCTCTGCGCAAAAAGGGCAGAGGGGAGAGGGGTCTTCAGTGAACCATGATGGGTGGGCGGCGAGGTAGCTTTTGCCAGAGCGCATTTGGTGGATCCTCCCCGCCATGAACCTGCCTAACCCCATGAAGGGGTGGGGCGTCAGGGTCACTGGGTAAGGGTAGGTTGCGGGCGGCGGGAATTGGTCGTTCCATTCCTTGACTGGCGCCGACCTGGCACTTAACTTGATCGACATGTACGGGGGGGTGCCCTCCTTAATCGGAAGAGAGGCTGGCGGGAGGAGGTCCGGGGAGGCCAGCGGCAGTAAGCCAGAGGTGGAGATGAAGGCGAGGGTCGGATGGGCAATGGCATCGATCGTAAGGTCTTTCCTTATGGGCGGGGAGGGGACAGCGGTTCTCCTTGAAAGGGGCGCATAGACCGATGTCAGGCCTCGTGTGTGGTGGCGGTGATCGTCAAGGGCCCTAAAGGGAGACGACCCCGGGAACGTTGGGTGGAGCCCGGCAGTTGCCGGGTTGGCTTCCGGGGGGAGGCAGACTAGTCTTATGGCTGCAAGTCTTTGACGGTGACGTATCAGAAGGGGCATGGGGGGCAGGGCCGACTCGCAGGCCAGTGCACCCAGTGGTGTCGAGGAGAAGCAGTTCGTGACCCACCTCTGGACTGACCTCCCGAAGACTGACATGCTGTCCAGGAGAGTGAGACTCAGAGAGAAGAGGTCCGCGCCGTAAAGGAGGATCGGGGAGATTAAGGATGTTGCCAAGCGATGGCAAAGGAAAGGAGGGAGGCCCTTACCGGGTCTAGAG
>JACCEG010000072.1:342134-381662 GCA_014065205.1 Tuber brumale | reverse complement strand
ATGGGCGGGGAGGGGACAGCGGTTCTCCATGAGAGAGGAGCATATACCGATGTCAGCCCTCGTGTGTGGTGGCGGTGGTCGTCGAGGGCCCTGAAGGGGGACGAAGTCGGGAAAGTGGGGTGGAGTCTGGCAGTTGCTGGGTTGGCCTCAGGGGGGAGGCAGACCAGTCTTATGGCTGCAAGTCTCTGGCGGTGGCGCAGCAAAAGGGGCATTGGGGGGAGGGCCGATTCACAGGCCAAAATGCCGACGGGTGTCGAGGAGAAGCAATTGGTGACCCACCTCTGGACCGACCTCCAGAAGACCGACATTCGGTCGAGAAGGGTTAGGCTTGGTGAGAAGAGGTCCGCTCCGTAGAGGAGGATTGGGGAGATTAGTGATGATGCCAGACAGTGGCAGAGGTAGGGAGGAAGGCCTTTGCCTGGCCTAGAGAGTCTTTTGATGGTGGAGAAAGCCCCTTGGGCCAGTCCGAGTCTTCTGACGAAGTGGGAGGTGGTACCCCTAGTACCCGAAGTGGAGGAGGGCTCGAACCAATAACCGAGCCACCGTACAAGCTGGGAGGGGCGGAAGACCAGGTCATCTAGCCGGACTGGGATCTGGGGCGGGGGGATCTTCTGAGAGGGCGTCTCCCAGTGCATTAACTCGGTTTTTGGGATCGAGAAGGACACTCCCAGTTTGCTAGCCTTCCGCTGGAGCACACTGGTGATCCCTTGCAGCCTTTGGATGTTTCTCCGGTATGAGCCCGAAGCAACCGTGACCGCGAAGTCGTCCACGTAGGACAGGATAAGTCCCCTAGGGATCGAGAAGTGGAGGGTCGAGACGTAAATGACGAAGAGAAGGGGGGAGATCAGGAGCCTAGTGGCGTTCCGACGGAGACGCGTGAAAAGATTTGAGGCGCGCCCTGGAAGATCAGGCGGCAGGAGCGGCCGCGGAGGAAGGATCTTATCCACGAGACCATGTAGGGATTGAGCGCCTTGGTGGCTAGTCTGTCGCAGCGGATCGGGGCTGAGACATTGTCGAAGNGGAAGAGGGTCGAGACCTTGAGTTTGGGGCGCATAAACAGCTGGACCTCGTGGGAGAGGGTGGCCGCCGCATCAAATGTACTCAGACCAGGCAGGGATCCAGTCTGGTTGGGGGAGAGGAGGCCGAGGAAGCGAGCCAGGGCCGAGAGTCGGTTTGCCATTACCCTCTCGAGGATCTTAGAGACAGTTTCCAGGAGGACAATGATTCGGAAGGATGAGGACATCCTCCTCTGTCCTAGCGACCATCTTATATAGTTCCCCTTCATGCCTGTATGACTCACCCCTCAAGTCACACGCCATACACGACTCACAAATGTGAGTCATATCAAAACATTATAAACTAGTCATATGACCAAAGCGGTCAAATGCGCAAAACCCCTGACCTCTAATGAGGTCATGTACGAAACATAACTTATCATCATAACCAAGTCACATGACTAAAAGCGGTCACATGCACAAAACCCATGACCTCTAATGCAGTCCTGTGCGAAACATAACATACCTATGACTCATAACTATGGCTCATGTGAAAACCTCTTTCTCGCTAAACCACATTCATAACATCATGGTACCACTGACAAGGAAGCCCTAGTGATAGTTGATGCACTAATGGCATTTCACCATATACTTACAGGAATCAAGTTTACTATCATCACAGATTATCTACCTCTGATGTACCTCTAGAGAAGCAGAACACCTACCAAAAAACAATTGCAAAGGAGGGGGTTCATTAGAACATATGATATAGAGATAATGCATAGACCAGGACAATGGAACTAGGTAGCAGATGTGTTATCAGGTCTTTATGATAAAAACGATAACCACCCACATACTGCCAATGATCCCACACAAGACGATTCTCCTACTTCCTCCATTATTTCATCCTTTCTTTCTTGCCAAGAACCTACTATCACATGGGAAATGTCTCGATTCGAAGTCCTCACATTTGAGCACATTGGTGCTGATTCAGAAGGAGGAGGTTGCTGCAGCCGGGAGCAAGCACCGTCAGACACAAACGATTACAGACATAGTAAACCCCTAAACGATTGTGGAGATCATCGAAGTTATACCAGTAGTAGGAGTGAGGAGGAACTTGAACATGCATCAATGCATTGGACATTCTGCAACATACCCTTCTGCCCTGACTATGAGGAATTGAAACCTAAGACAAAGACCTATGCCAGTACCCCCTGCAGCAGCACGCCAGTTATCGAAACTCCGCCTAATACCAACAATGATCACAGCGATCGAGATACCCATTCATCATGTCCGCACCTTGATATCTGAGCCATCAAGGAGTGCGTTAAAAAGGCATTAGGATATAGCTCCCCCACTACTAAAAGTTACGATCCTGGATACCCAGAGTATCCCCAAAATGAACCCCTCTATGGAGGACCTCATGCATACCTAAACGAGGTTCCAGTAGTAGAACTACCTTTCCTACCTCACGAGAAATGTGAGCTCTACAAAGTTTATGAGATACCTGATGTGGAGGAAGAAGTAATGGTATTAGAAAGACTGGTGGATGAAAGGGATATCATTCAAGGAGTGGATGATGTGAAAAACATTTGGAGGGAACAGATGATCAAAAGATATAGGAATGACCCTATCTACCAGCTAGTGAAGGATTCCAACTACACTTCACGATATGGCATGATGTAATAGTACAACATATACAATGGTCTACTTCATGCCACTACAAGAGGTGGAGAAGATTGCCTTTACATTCTGAAGGGTCATTGAGTGAATGGGTAAATGCTAAGAGAATTGATGATAGAAGAGATACAGAATAAAGAACATTATAGCGCTGATCGAAAACTCTGATACGCAATGGAATACATCTACTGGCTGGAGATGAGGAAGGATTTCAAAGACTATGTCCCGCAGTGTGACATATGTCAACTAAATGGTAAAATGACTATATTACCTACGAGCAACACCCTTTGGCTCCACTTTCCTTCTGAGATATTTTGTAGCTATGCTATCGTTTTCATGGGTCCTTTCACTAAGCTGAGAGGACATGATTCAGTATTGGTGGTAGTGGATAGAGTGGTTAGGTTCAGCTGGCTGATACCAATATCAGTGAACGCTACTGCAATTTCAACAATGGAATTACTCCGGCACCATATCTTAACACCTCATGGAATACCGACATCGATTATTAGCGATACAGACCCCCGATTCACCTCCCAGTTATGGAAACAAACATTCCAGACAATAGGAGTTGAACATATTAGACCTACACCTGGACACCACCAGACCAATGGACAGGTGGAAAGGAAGATCTGGGAACTTAAAACAGCCTTGAGGAATGTTGTCAACACTTGACAAACAAACTGGTTAACCTCCCTTCCTGAAGTGACTGCTTACTCAAATGCAGAGCACTCAGATACTATTAGTATTTCCCCCATACAAGGCTGTTTATGGACGCGAATACCAGCTACTTGACACCTATTGAGTCAACTCCACAACGGTTCCAGTATCAGATGATTACCGCGATTGTCACCCAGAGATTAGGGATGTAGCATATCAAGTATTACGGTTGGCTAGGGCAAGGTCAAACAGAGTAGCAGCTAAGCGGAGGAACCCCCATGAACTGGTAGAGATTGGAGAAAGAATTTTGTTTATTGGAGACCAGTTTGGGACAGAATCCGGCAGATCTCGAAAACTGTAGCCACACTGGGGAAGCCCATTTACAGTACTCGAATTCGATGACCATGCTCCGAACTATACTGTTAGCATAGATACAAAAATGTATTAAAGAAGGAAAGGAGTTTTCCATTGTTCAGTAGTCAAACCTTACCACTCTAACAATGATTTTCAGTTCCCTGGATGAGCATTTGCGAAGCCAGCACCCATTATTAGCAATGAAGAACAGGAATGGGAAGTTCAATCAGTCCTCGATTATAGGAAATGATATGGCAAAGGACAGTTCTTAGTTGCTTGGAAAGGATATCCAGTAAGCGAGAATAGTTGGGAACCAGTAGAAAATTGGAACATGCAATGGATTTAGTCCAAGCATGGTGGACAGACAACATGCCAGGAGATGAGTTTTCTACCGTATTTTCTGGGTTTATTCCTATGTCTTATTCTCCTACTAAGGATAGCTTTGAGAGCTATTCAGATATACCCCCGGTTGATAAAGGTTTATGGGATCCTTATTTGAATTCCGATTATGATAGGGAAGATTAGGGATTTCAATTTTTTTTATTTGAAATAAGGGTTGTATTTTGTTTTCGGGGTGTAACCGGTACAGGTTACTGGTTAAGATTTTCAGGTATCAGTTCTACGGTTTGTATTTTGAATTTGTTTCAGGAAATGAGGTGTGCCTCTTGCCTGAGAGTACAGGGTTTGATACTCTATATATTTTGTATTTGGTTTCGAGTATCGGTTTAATACTCTATATGTTTTATGTTTGGTTTCAAGTATCGGTTTGATACTTGATATGTTTTATCTTTGATTTCAAGTATCCGTTTCATTCCCTATATGTTTTATCTTTGGTTTCGACTATTGGTTTTATACTCGATATGTTTTACATTTAGGTTTAAGGCTACCAATTTGGAGTCTCATATGTTATAAGAACAAGGCTCCCGGTAGCCTAAGAAGTGTATTTAAGAACTGCTATTCTTCACGCTAGAAGAGGCACACTTTGGCAGACAGAGTTTTCAATATACTTGATTGAACAGTTACTCTCTTCTGTTCGCTTCAATAATCTTTAGTTTGAGATCTACTAAACATCTGTCTACTGAGACTTCAGTAGTCGCAATATAGTAAGAAGTCTATTCAACAACCTCAGCATAAGCCTCCAGACTTTGATTCACCAGTTACTACTATGGTACAGAATAAAGCCAATTAACTCCACATTTACCGCATCTCCTGGGAGGTGGTTACAAGTATCTGATCCTTGTTTTTCTAGTTGTGCAAGTATCACCCCTGGGTGATAGTAACCAGATCCAGAAATCGGGCTTGCCAAGTGGGGCTCCTTACTTAGGATGTCTTCCGCACACCCCAGACATCCCCTGTTAATGCTAGACTCACCTAATATCCCATATTCCCTCCAGATGGAGGTAGAATCTCCTGTACTAACAGGATGCACCTGCCGTACCGGGGATGCACATTGAATCTCCTGACATACAGGATGTACAGGACGCAATTGACGTCTACCAGCTGTCCAGACTCGACACCTGTGTATCAGACACAGCTTTGTTCTTTGCTGATGCAAGTCTTCGGCATGGTCTGGTGCCACCACATTTGCTCAGCCTACTTCCCGTAGACAGAAGGGGCACGGGAAAGCGACCAAGGATAAGATGGCCCTATAGGCTTCCCAGGTTGCGTCTAGCTTGGCCCTTTTGGCCCCCTCTAAGGGTCCCTGGAGCTTCCCAGTGGCTGCGAGGCACTTCTACAACCCAAGGTTGTCAACGCCCCCCCACACCTAGGCTGAGCTCATAGCTGCATCATTCCCGATGCTGCTGCATCTGTCCTCTACGAGCCTGGCTGCAACCTTCTGTAACCCCCTCTCTGGAGATGTGGAGAACCTAGAGTTGGTGGGCTTTGTTCTTTACAGAAGGTTGTAACTAGTGAATCAAAGTCCACAGGCTTTTAAACTGAGGTTATTGAATAGACTTCTCACTATATCGCGATTACTGAAGACTCAGAGATGTTTGCTGGATCTCAACTAATGATTCTCGCAGCGAACTCAAGAAGGTAATTGTTCAACCAAGTATATTGAAAATGCTCACTGTCCAAGTCTGCTTCTTCTAACCTGAAGAATCACAGTTCTTAAATACAATTCTTAGAATAGCTAGAGCCGTATTCTCATAACATGTAAGACTCCAAAACGGTAGCCTTGAAACCAAACACAAAACACATAGAGTATCAAACCGCTACTGGAAACCAAACATAAAAAATGAAAAATAGCAGTTCTTAAATACAATTCTTAGGCTACCTGGAGCCTTATTCTGTAAATATGTAAAACTCCAAAATGGTAGCCTTGAAACCAAAAATAAAACATATGGCGTATCAAGCTGATACTCGCAACCAAATATAAAACATATAGAGTTTCAAACCCATACTCAAAACCAAACATAAAATATATAGAGTATCAAACCCTATACTCTCAGGCCAGAGGTACACCTCCTTTCCTTCAACAAATTCAAAACACAAACAGTATCAACTGATACCTGAAATCCTAAACCAGTAACCTGTACCGGTTACACCTTCCTCTATTCTTCTCTGCTCGGGTCAACGACAGAGGTACTATGACCCTCCTGGCCCTTTGCCCCTTCATTTCATTGACAGCCTATACTCCCTACTATGACGCTCTCTCTGCCAGGTTGCACTAGTCATTCCCGGTTGGTAATGCCGCATAGCTCCCAGTTCATCCTTCTCCCAGCGAGGTCAAGCTTGCAATACACTCTCTCCCAATCGCTTACCTCCTAGAGATCGATGACAACCTCTTGCAGTTCCTTAGTAACACCCTTCTGAATGTCACGAACATCCAGATCCTCTATGCCCACTACCTTAATACCAGCCAGGACTCCCGGATTCTCAACAGGAGAACCGCTGTGGTAGTGGCAGTTGCTCCGGAGAATGAAGCCACCGTGTTGGGAAGGGCCTACATTTTCTCCTCTCGATGTAAGATCGAGAGAGCATACTAGGCTAACCACCTTACCCTGTGCCGTAATTGCTGGAAATATGGGCACCATTCTGCAAGGTGTAAGAAGGACCACCCAGTATGTTCCATTTGTGCACTGTCCCACAGGAAACAGCCACATCCCTGCCAGAACCCCACCTGCCCTAAGGGCGGAAGCCTCAGGGTAGTGTTTGACTACCGCTTGACCTCCCCCCCAATGTGTGCGGTCTGGAAATGCTCCCACCTAGCTTTCGCTCGAGAATGCCCAACGAAGTCCACCCCACCTATTTTCCTCAGGGCATCCGCTACTCTGCAGGATCAGGAAGATATGGACCTGACGAACAATTCCAGCAAGGGTCCTTCAGCTAATTCAGAATTCCTCCTGCCTGCCTTCAATCCTACGACACCCCGTCCTAGGCGTGATGATGCCTCCCTGGCACCTCCCCCTGTCCCAGTTCAGAAACCCCCCGGATGTGCCCTGCCAAATCCCACATAGCAGGAATCTCCCACTCCTTTCCCCCAGCCAGAGACACCAGAAAGGGTGGGATAGCTGGTCACTTCTCCCCTGGGAGTTCCGTGGTAGAGCCAGACTCCCATAACCCAATTTCCATTTTATAACACCACTGCTTGGGAAGCTGGGATGTGTTTCTTTCCCATTTTAATTCCTTTTCTTTTCTGGATTCTCCCCCTACCATTATTGCTCTTCAAGACCCCCCCCTGTATAGAGGTAAACCCCCATTGTTCACTGGGTTTAAAGCATTTGTTCTCACCTGCCCCAGCGGTAGCCAGCTGAGAGTGGCCTGCTACCCCCACCTTTCCACTACACTGCAATTTTCAGTCCTCCCAGTTTTTACTGAGGCGAGGGACTGGATGGCTGTTTACCTTTACTCGTCTGTTTGTTTTTTTGATTCCTTTGTTATCAAGCTCATAATTGTGAACCTCCATAGCACATGGGATAGCTCCTCCTTCCACTCCACTGTCTCCCCAGAGGTTGCCTACCCCCACACCATTAGACCCACGCTTGTTATTGGGAACTTGAACATATACCACCCCTCAGTGGACCTGGGCTGTCACTTCTTCCACTCAGACCTCTCAGGGTCCACTCCCTTCTTTGAGAGGGTTGTACAAGAAGGGTTCTTCCTTCTGTACACTCCTGCCATCCTGACTTACTTCCCCTTCAACCACTATCTGTGTCCCTCAGTGATTGACCTGGCATTTGCCAATGCCCCGCTGTCTTCAAATTTTAGGTTGCGGGACATGCCCCTCCCTCCTGCGAGATCTGACCATGTCCTGATTCTGATAACTATTTTCCAGCCCCTTGCTCGTCCCCCCTCCGCGGCCCCTACCTGCACAAAGACCGACTGGCCCCCTCTTGTGGATGAGTTCAGGGCCATCAAGATCGATCCTCCTCCACCCCTCCCTTCAACCTACGCGTTCTCCACCAGGTTTAACACAGCCCTGGGCAGACTAAGGGCCACACTGCGACTCCACCTGCCAGCCAAGAGACCCTTCAACAGATCAAAGCCTTGGTGGTCCCCCAACCTTATAGCACAAAGGATGGAGTTCCACTTCACGGTCCTGGAGGCCCGCAGAGACCCCCTCTCCTAGTCCAAGCAGCAGTGCAAGCAGGCATGGCTACTATACTTCAAGGACATGAAGTAGACCAAAAACGACTTCTAGAATACTTTCCTGAAGAGGATTACCCCTCAGACTTTCTGGACTGCGATGAGCTTAGCCTTTGGTGGGCCTCCAAACCGGTTTCCCCAGATACCGGAGGCAGACATTCCGACTGCAATCAATGACGCGCTCCTGCTGGATTTCTTTCCTGGAAAACAGTCTTCGAGGCCCGCCTCTATCCTGCATGAGTTTGGAGATGTCCCCCCACTTTCATTGGACGAAGTCGCTACCACCTTCAGAAACTCTTCATCCTCTTCCACACCAAGACCGAACCACATTCCACACCCGATCTGGAAAAGAGTACACTCCATGAACCCCTGTATCCTGATGTCCCTCCATGGCCCGCTGGGTCTCTACGGGCACCATCCCCCATCCTTGAAGAAGGCTAATGGTATTGTACGGGACAAGTTGGGGAAGCCATCCAATGACTTGCGATCCTGCTTCCGGATCATCGTCCTCCTGGAAACTGTTTCCTCGATTCTGGAGAGGATTATGGCACCCAGCCTTACTGCCCTCGCCCACTTCCTAGGCCTCTTCTCCCCTCACCAAATTGGATCACTCCTGGGCTTGAGTACCTTCAATGTAGTAGCAATACTTTCTCATGAGATGCAGCTTTTCTTGAGCACCAAATTGAAGGTTTCAACACTCTTCCTTGACATCAAGTGAGGCTTTGACAACATCCCAGCCGCTACACTTTGTAAAATGTGTGCTATCAAAGCAGTCTACCCCTACATTGTTTTGTGGATAAGGTCTTTCCTCCATGGCTGCACTTGCCACCTGGTTCTCCATGGGGCTCCCCAGGTTTTCTCATGCGTTTCAGTAAGAACCCCGCAGGGTTCTCCGATCTCGCCATGATTGTTGATCATCTATGTTTCCAGCCTTCACTTCCCAGTCCCAAAGGGCCTCATCCTCTCCTGTTTTGTCGATTTTGCAGTCACGGTTGCCTCCAGTTCTTGCCCGAGGAATGTCCAAAGACTTCAGGGGATTATCAGGTCTCTCCAAGCGAGGGCAAGGAAGCTAGATGTGGTTTTCTCAAATCCCAAGACTGAGCTCATGCACTGGGTGACCCCCGCACAGAACGTCCCACCCCACCCCAATCCTGGTCCTGTTAGAAGGACTCCACTTCCATCCCTCCAAGGTGATCCAGTAGCTTGGCTACTGGTTCAAACCTTCTACTTGCTCTGCCACCCTCTGGCCACCTCCCTCATCTCTCCAATCCTTCTCTATGGGGCAGACCTCTTCTCAGCAAGACTCACCCTGTTGGACTTGATGTCCGACTTTTGGAGGACCGTCTAGAGGCAGGTTACCAATTATTTCTCTGTGACGCCTGTTGGGATACTGGCATGTGAGTCAGCTCTGCCTTCTCTCCCAATGATGGTACTCCACCGATAAAGGCTGGCTGCCATTCGCCTGGTCTGCTCCCCCCTGGAGACCAACCCGGCAACTGCTCGGTTCCACCCATCTTTCCTGCCGTCCCCCTCCTTTTGAGCCTCGCAAGACCACCACCTTTTCACCTGGAGACTGACATCGGTCTATGCGCCCCTCCACTGGAAGACTAGCCCCCTCAGCCTACCAATATGAAAACAACTGCCCCTGGACGCGATTGCGCACTGTACCTTGCCCTTCATAAATATGCTGGGTGCAGTGCCACTAGGTTCAATTGACCTCCCTCTACCGGACCAGCTCCTCATGCCAGGTAAGGTCCCCTCCTACCAGTCAATCAAGGCGAGTGTGCGAGCGGCCATGGTCAGAGATTGGACTATCCAGTTCCCCTCCCACCCAGCTACTCCTATGCCCTGACCTTCTCTCCCCACCCTTTTATGGGCCTCACAAGGTTCATAGTGGGCAGGATTCATCAAATGCGCTTGCGCAAGATCTACCTCGCTGCCCACCCCTCCTGGTTCACTGACGCTCACTTCCCCTTATACGCTTTCTGCATGCAGGATGAGGAGGACTTCCTTCACCCCATCCTATACTGTGAGTCTAGCAAGAAGTCTCATGTGGGCCACCTCCAGGGGCTCACAGACATTGGTAGGGACAGTGACCTCTGGTCCAATGTGAATGCCCTTTACTCTCTCACATGGTACCTAAACGTTACCACAACAGGATTCTCCCGGGGCATGCCACCAGCTAGCTGTGACCCCATGTCTGAGCTCTCTCCCTTGCAACCAGAGTTCCTACTCTATGGCATTAGGCCTAAAATGTGTGGGGCCGCTAGTTCGTGTTTCACTATTGGAAGAGTGTTTTTGCTTGCTTGGTTTATTCTTTGTTATGATTACATATTTGCTTGTTTTAGTTCCTTAGAGATTTTGTATCCGCTATTGGACGCTCGTAGGAGGCTTTTACGTTTGGTGTGATTCGTTTCTTTTGTGCTCACGGTACTTTGCAATTGAGGTTTGGTTTATGCCATAGCTAGCACTGCATGCAAGTTCTTGTACCGGAAACAATGAATACGTGATGATAAAAGAAAAAAAGAAAAGAAAAAAAGAAAAGAGTGCAAAGATAGGCTTCAATGACCCTCCTGGCGCTTTCTCCTTTTGTTCCCTCCGGTGCCTACGCCCCATACTACGACGCGCTATTGACCAAGTTGAAACAGTCCTTCCCTCTCGGTAACGCCAGGCGGCAGCCCTTTCGCCCTGCCCCCAGCAATGTTCTGCTTGCGATACACTCCCTCCCAGTCACCTACCCCTCTGAGGGTGACAACGATCACCTACCGTCCCTCAGCAATACTATCCTAAAGGTCAAGAGTGTCTAAATGCTCTCTGCCCAATACCACAATCTTGACCATGACTCTAGGGTCCTCAAAAAAGCAACCTCTATAGTGGTAATAGTTGCAGCAGAGAAGGAGGCCATAATGTTCGGCAACTCTTACCTTTTCTCCACTCGATGCAAGATCGTGAGAGCATCCTCGGCTAACAGCCTCACTCAAGGCTGTAATTGCGGAGAATACGGCCACCATTCTGCAGGATACAAGGTTGATGTTAGGCGGACGCCAAACTCTAGTATATAACTGAGGGACGTAGGCCCGAAATCTTTGATTGGAGAATCTGTCGAGGAAGGCTCGTCTCGATAAAATAAGTAAGGTAAAGATTTAAAGCGTAAAACAATATTATATTGATAAGATCTCTTCTCCGGTGCTTGATGACCTCTCACCAACTCGGACTGAGTCGATCTTACTTATAGTAGCTAGTCGGTACTTCTAATCCTCCTACTAACTATGTACCGCTCGTTTTCTCTACGAGTTCAACTTAAGTGCGAACACTGTTTGACCCTGAGAACGAGCACACCACTCTACGGCTTAGTCGCAGCTTCCTATTAGGAGCTTCCGATCTTTAGCTCGTATAGACTATGCCGGATACTCTAGACTTAATTGCTATCGTTCCAGTAATCTCTTCCGTTCACGAAGTGATCAAGTTCGCCACGGGCTGCCTATGCTTCATGCGAGTAAGAGTCCGACGCGCCAACATCTTATGGACTCTTCTCCAGCTATGGCCTTCTACTGAGCATGCTTCCCCTTGGTCCGCCAGCCTCCGCAGAGGGGTCCCGTTACCGGGACCAACCAACATACAGCTGATCTCAGTAGGTAGGGTGTCATCGGTCTGTCCGTTGTATCATCAACTGCAACTTCCGTATGGGTACTGGGGTCTCCGTCTTCAGTTCTTAATTACTCAACAACCAACCGACCAATTTCTCTCAGATGACTTCCTACGTTCTAGCCAGAGTCCCTTCTGTGCTATTGGTAGAAAATCCCTCGGTCGGAGGTCTTGTGCCGTCGTGCAGGGAGCTCCGAACATGTATGTCCGGTTGGTAGATAATATCTCATACCAAAATAACTTTGACGACGCTGTGGATTGAACACGTGACCTCTTGATAGATGTCACGTGATACTTCCATTGAGCTATTAACGTGCGGGCCCCATAAGGGGGCCGGAGGGGGGTGTTGGCACTCCGGTAAATATGAGGGTCTGTGCGCAGTTACCCTACCGTGGGTCTGTGCACATGTCTCGGATTTCCATATGCCTAACAGTTGACCATCCAGTGTGTCCAACCTGCTTCCTCTCCTACAGAAAGCAGACACATAGGTGCCTGAACCCCACCTGCCCCAAGGGTGGAAACCTCAGAGTAGTGGTCATCTGCTGTCCGACCTCTCTTCCAATGTTTGCGGTCTGCAAAGGCCCCCACCTGGCTTTTGCTTGAGAATGCCCAGCACGACTCCACCCCTCTACTCTGCGCTGGGAACCCGCTATTCCGCAGGATGAAGAAGATATGGACAAATAGAACGACCCTGGCGAGGGTTTTTCAACTATCCTGCGATCCCTCTTACCCCACTTTGATCTTACAACACCCTGCCCTAGGCGCAGTGATGCCCCTGCCACACGTCCCCTTGTCCCAGTTCCAAAATCCCCAGGAGGTGCCCTGCCAAATCTCACACGGCAGGAATCTCCCACTCCTTTCCCCCAGCCTGACATGCCGAAAGGTATGTAATGGCTGGTTGCTCCTCCCCGGTGAGTTCCTTGCTGGAGGCGGACTCCCGTAATCCAATTTCCATTCCACAACATAACTGCTTCGGGAGCTGAGATATGTTCCTTTCCCTTTTTAATCCCTTTTCTCTCTTGGATTCTCCCTCTACCCTTGTTGCTCTTCAAGACCCCCTCGCATATCGAGGCAAACCCCATCATGCATTGGGTTTAAAGCTTTTATGCCCTTCTGCCCCAGTGGGAGCAAGCCGAGAGTGGCCTACTCCCTCCACTTTTCTACTACGTACCAGTTTTCTATCTTCGCAGTCTTTTCTGAAGCAAGAGACTGGATAGCTGTTGACCTTTACTCATCTGTTTGTTTTTTTGATTCCTTTGTTACCAAGCTCAGGATTGTGAACCTCTATAGTATGTGGGACGGCTCCCCCTTCCCCCGAACCATCTCATCAGAGGTGGCCTTCCTTCACACTGTTACGCCGGTGGTGGTTAATCAGGACTTGACCATACACCACTCCTTAGCAGACCTGGCCAGTCTATTCTCGATCTTGGACCTTTCCGCCTCTATCCCATTCTTTGATAGGGCTGCACAGAAAGGTTTCTGACTTCTGAATACTCCTAGAACCTTACGCACTTCCCCTTAAACCCCGATATGTGACCCTTGGCAACAGACTTGGCATTCACCAACACTTCCCTGTCCCTCAACCTTTGGACTTAGGATGCACCGCTTCCCCCTACTGGATCTGATCATGTCATGATCCTGATAACTCTTTCCGAGCCCCGGGCCTACCCCCTTCCCCCCCCGGCACCCATCTGGACCAAGACTGACTGGCCTCTCTCAAGGATGAGATCTGGGTTATGAGGATCGAATACCATCCCCCCCTACCTACAACCCCTGCATTCTCCACCTCATTCGACACAGTCCGGGGTAGACTGAGGGCCATGCTCAAGTTCTGCACCCCAGTCCAGAGGCCCTCCAACAGGTCCAAGCCTTGGTAGTCCCCCAACCTTACAGCGCAGAGATCTGGGTTCCACTCTATGGTCCATGCAGCATGGTGGGATCCTCTCTCCTCATCCAAACAGAGATGTAAGGAGGCTCGGCTCCTATACTTCAAGGCTGTAAAAAAGGCCAAAAATGAATATTGGAATGATTTCCTGAAAACTGCTACCCCTCAGACACTCTGGACTGCGAAGCGCGTTGCATTCGGCAGGCCTCCAGACTGGTTCCTCCCGATACCGGGTGCAGACAACACTACAGCAATCGACCAAGCACTCCTCTTGCACTTCTGCCCTGACAGACAATCTATCAGACCCCCCTCCATCCTGCGTGAGTATAAGGATGTCCCCTCGCTCTCTGCAGACTAGATCACTGTTGCCCTTAGAAACTCTTCATCCTCCTCCGTGTCAGGGCTTGACCAAATTCCGCACTCGATTTGGAAAAAGGTGTACTCGACAAACCCAGGTGTTCTTACATTCCTTGGGGCCCTCTGGATCTCTACGGGCATCACTCTCCCTCCCTAACAAAGGCTCATGGCTTTAAAAAAACAGCTGGGGGTTTCCGGAGCTATAACCACCACGATTAGTATACTCACAGGTGGTCACTCGGCGGGAAACGAAACGCCAAGACTCCAGGCAATAGCTAAGAAGAGGGCTACGAAAAGCTTTCTCCTCTTGCTCTCTCTCACAGGAACACACTCTTGCTCAATTTCTTTTCTTCACCAGCTCGCTCAATTTTATCGCACAACTAACTAAAACTGATAGGAAAAACACAGCAGTATAAGTAACTAATCAAAACAGATTCCCTACTCGCTCCACCACCATTCCTGGCCCTCTATCGGCCACCACACATATCTAGGTAAGCCCCCATTCCTCCACGCATTTCCGCGCTAACAAAAGGAAAAAATGATACAGAACAAACACGACGACCCGCACATGCATACTTGCCATGCCCACACCCGGATACCCCCCCGGGTCCCCAATACCCAGAACGCTCCCATACCCATAATACCTTTGTGTCCATAGCGACAAACACGAGAGGAAGGGATGCCGAATGGTGAGTAACCTAATAGACGCAACTACAAGAGAACGGGACAACAGCTAACCAGCGGGTGGGAATAGGTCGGACAAAGAACAATGAACGGCAGGCGACGAGTGGCAAAACGGCGAAAGGTAAGCCGCCAAACAAAGACGACGATGGCAAATATCCTAATGACAACAGACAGGTGGCGGATGCGATAGGAAAGTATGCCGAGCATGCTTGGAACATATCAAGCATGTTCAAACATGCTTGATAGGTTCCATGCATGTTGGGTGGTGTTTGAGCATGTCGAGCAGTATCCGTGGTGTTATCCACTTTCAACACTCCCACTTTGCGAGCCATGCTTCAAAAAAAATTAAAAATAAAAAAATAAAAAAAAGTAAAAATAAAAATATACAGAGCTTTCTGACCGATGTTTTCTTATCGTTTCTGAATTCTCCAAGGCTTTCTGATGCTCCCACTTAACCGGCATTTTGGTGAATTTTCTTTTTCAGTACGCGGTTCTCGCCCAGCTGGGTATTCTATTAGCACTGGTTATACCCATATCCGCCCTGTACCATTCAACCTTTTCACGGCTTAGGCTCTTGCTGAGGCAGTCAGCGATCATGTCGCCAGTCTGCAGGTATTCCAGCAGGATTTCACCGGTAGTGATCTTTTCCCTGATGTAGTGTTCTTGGATTGCTATGTGCTTGGTCCGGGCATGGAACTCAGGATTGTGAGCAAGTGCGATTGCGCTTTGGTTATCGACATAGATCTTTGTTGGTGGTAGGACTGGGGTAGCAGGGGTTTCAGCCAGGTTTTTAGGTGGATTTTCAGTGATGTCTGAGTCTGGCTTCAGTTGTGGGGTAGTTTCTGGTATAGGATCTGGGTTTTCCTGTTCGCTCTTTTGCAATTCAGCGACAAATCTTGAAACCCAAATAGCTTCCTTCGCAGCTTGTCTGAGAGCCATATACTCGGCTTCAGTGGAGGAGAGGGCAACAGTTTGCTGTCTTTTGCTTGACCATGAAACTGCTGACATGGTGCACCTGGGTTCTTCATTTGCATCTGTGATCATGCACACATAACCACCGGCACTCTTACGACTATTCAGATCTCCAGCGCAGTCTGCGTCGCTATAGAGTACAGGGTGTAGAGTGTCAGGAGGGGCATAGAAAGGGCCCAGATTTAATCCCAACTTAGTGGTTCTGCTCACATAGCGGAGTAGGTACTTGGCGGCAACCATGTGGCTAGTCTTAGGTGTACTGTTGAATCGACTTAGAGCACCTACAGCAAATGCAATATCCGGCCTTGTACAAAGCATGAGGTACATCAAGCTACCGATCATACTCCAGTATTCTCCTTCATCTACAGGCAAGTCCTCGGTACTAGTAGCATTTTCTGCCTGTGGGTCTAGTTGTTGGAGCTTTGTTCCAGGATTTAGTGGGGTAGAGACAGTATAGGCATGTGCGAGGTTGAAGCGCTCTAGGATTTTCTGTACATAGGCAGATTGGTTGAGAGTAATTTCATTAGGTCCTCTGGTGATTTCAATCCCTAAGAAAAAGTGAGCCGGTCCTAAGTCTGTAACCGTGAACTGTTTTGCTAGCTGGATTTTCGCTTGATCAACCATGTAGCGTGGTCCAATCCAAAGAACATCATCTACCCAAATCAGTGCCCAGCAATGGTCTTCCCCAGAACTTTTCAAATAGACAGTATGATCCTCAACACTTCTCTTGAAACCACATTTTCCCACCAAATAGCGATCCCACTCTTGATTCCAAATTCTTCCTGACTGCTTTAGTCCATACAACCCTTTGAACAACTTGCAAACTTTCTGTCTTCCTCCCCTAGCTAGTGCTTCTACAGATAAGCCCTCTGGAATTTCCATATAAATTTCTTCTTCCAATTTGGCAAGAAGATATGCACTCTTAACATCTGTCTGATCGATCTCATAGTTCCTGGCTGCAGCAAGGCGTAGGATAATTCGCAGGGAGGTGAGCTTGACAACTGGTGAATAGGTCTCCAGGTAGTCAATTCCATAGCACTGGGTAAATCCTTTAGCAACCATGCGTGCCTTGCGCTTTATGACTTCTCCTCCAGCACCTCTCTTGACTCTAAAGATCCATCTGCACTGGACTGGTTGTCTTCCCCTGAGTAAATCTACTATCTCCCAGGTATTGTTGTCAATAATGGACTTGAGTTCTTCCTCAATTGCAGCAATCCACTCTGTTGCCATTGCTGAGTTGATCGCTTCCTGGTAGGAATACTGCTCTTCTGCATCAAAGGCTACACTAGCAGACGCCAGGCAAGCCTCGTGGGGGAACCGGGTTGTGGTGAATTTTCCAGCATTAGCCCAGCGAGGTCTGGAGAGAGCGAGTGGCATGTCTTGAGTTATTTCTGTTGCTGCTGGTATTTCTGGTACTACTGGTGACTCTTGTAGGGGTGGTTGTTCTTCTTGACTAGGAGGTGGAGAGAGAGGTGTAGGAGCGGTAGGTCGTTCAACAGCCTCCTTTGGCTTCGCTCTGGCTGGAGTTTCTTCTGTACTTTCATGGTCTGATTCAAGAGTTGGAATAAACACCCCTTGAGCATCCTCTCTCTTGTCTTCCTCTTTTAGCTCCTTTACCACTCTGATATCTCTCACAACTAGTATCTTTCTACCAACTAAACCCTGGTACTGGTTGGTTCCCTCATAGCCAACTACCTCGCATTGCTCTCCCTTGTTCTCCCACTTGGTCCGCTTAACCTTTGGGATACGATGGAAGGGAGGTGTTCCAAAGGGTATGAGATGGCAGAGGTTGGGGCGCTGTCCAGTCCATAGCTCATAGGATGTAGCATTTCTGGCAATGGTAGGACTTCTGTTCTTGAGGTAAATGGCGGTGTGGACAGCTTCTGCCCAGAGTTCATCGCTGAGTTGGTGGTCTAGCATCATTGCCTTGGCATGCCCAATCAATGTGCGGTTGGCCCTTTCACACACCCCATTTTGTTCGAGTGAGTAGAGAGCAGTTTTCTTGTGAGAGATGCTACAATCAGAAAGAAACTTAGCAAAAGCGTGACTAGTATACTCGGCACCATTATCACTCCTCAGGGCTTTGATCCTCTGGTTGTGATAGTCCTCATCCAAGGCCTTGTACTCTTGGAACTTGGAAAAGGTTTCTGATTTTTGGCGGAGGGTGGTGACCATAGTGTATCTTGTATAGTCATCGATGAATAGGAGGAAATATCGTGCTCCTGCAAGAGAGGTAGTCTGCACAGGTCCTGCAAGATCACTGTGGATTAATTCAAGTGGGGGGGTAGTTACTCGAGTAGTGGCAGCGGAGTTAGGGTTGCGAGTTTGCTTTGCGGCGATGCAACTACCACAGCTAGGATTTGTGTTGTTACCATCAATCACCATCTCCCATGATTCTCCGCTAACTGCTTGACTTTCTCAAAGCTAATATGGCCAAGGCGGCGATGCTAGTCAACCAAAGTCCCACGCCTCGCCACTGCTTTGGCTGGGTTTGCTTCAACACTTGGAGAGTAGGTTTGGAGAACATAGGCATTTTGCGGGAGCCTGGCGATACCAAACAGCTTTCTCCCATGCTTAATGCTCACAACCTCTTGCGGACCAAAGTTAACAGTTCCCCCACCAGCTTGGATACAGCGAACAGAGACTAGACCACTACTTCCCATTTCTGGCACATACAAGACTTTCTTCAAAACCACCTGGTTGTGTGCACCATTAACCACAAGGTGTAATAGGCCATCCCCCTTACCCTCGGCAGTCATCGCGGAACGATTGGCGATATGAATTGAGGTGTGAACATGGGTAAGAGACTGAAACTGTGAGCAATCGGAGGTAATGTGGTGAGTAGCCCCTGAGTCTAAAACCTATCGTGACCGACAAACCTGAACTGAATTTTCATCCTTAGATGCGATGCTGGCAGCCCATGCCTTAGGTGCTCTATGTACCATCGCCGAGTTTGCACTCTGACTTGGACCACGAGTGAAACCCCGTCTCCTTCCTGGGCCACTACCTCTTGGACTTCTTCTTACTTGCTGCTTCTTTGGGCACTTATTTGCCCAATGTCCCTTCTCTTTACAGTGGAAACAGGTGTCCTTCTCGACACTCTGTTCCTGACCCTCTCAGTTTGCCCTTCCAAAATTTCCCTGCCTCCATGGCTGACCTCTTTTCCAGCTCTTTTCTCTTCCTCCTCTACCAGCGAAAAAGGCACTTGTCGCTCCACTCTCAGCAGCGGTACCCTGATTCAACTGCTGGTGCTCGAGTAACAGGCAGTCACAAATCTCATCATAGGATGTACTGTCCTAGTTAGAGTTATTCCAAACTGAGGTCTGGAAGGGGTGGTAGGGTAAAGGTAGCTTAGACAACAGGAGGTATTTTTTATCCTTCTCTTCCTGGACTTTGCCGGCAGCAGCTAACTGTTGGAACAGTTTCTCTAGAGCTGAGATGTATTCAACAAGGTTATTTTCTGAGTCGCGATACTCAACCTTAGACAGTTCTTCGCACAGGAACCAGATCCTAGCTTGATCTTTTCCCACATACCTCTTTTCCAACTTCTCCCAAAGCTCCTTGGGATCTCGCACCTCTGCATACAACTCGCGATGTGCACTGTCCATAAGCCTGCCCAGCATACCCCAGGCCTTACTGGCTTTTGTCTCCCAAAGTGCTACAGCTTCTTCTGCCTCAGCAGGACACTTGAGTATTCCTGGTACTACAGGCCAACACTCCTTCTCAGCGAGTATATCTATCATCCAGCGAGCCTCTATTCTAAATAGCCAGCAGCTTTGGAGAGAGGCTTAATGCTTAGGGAGGTGAGAATGTTGACCTCCTGGCCAGTGGTTTTGGACATTGCGACCGTGTAAGCGAGGTAAAGGTACTGTGAAATACTTTGTGTAACCAAGCTGCTAAATCGCAGAGTTACCGTGAAATCGCCGGGGTAGAGGGTAGGGTAGTGCGACCCTGGGAGGTAGGAAGGCAACGGTAGAGCGGTGGTGTGGTGAGGGTATCGTGAGCTGCGACAGTATCGCTAACGGTAGCAGTATCGTAAGCGGCAACCCGTATCCAGAGGTAGAGCTCCGGACTGGCGTCAAACTGGGCTCATAACCTGAAAACACAGCTGGGGGTTTCCGGAGCTATAACCACCACGATTATAGTACTCACAGCTTGTCACTTGGCAGGAAACGAAACGCCAAGACTCTAGGCAATAGCCAAGAAGAGGGGTATGAAAAACTTTCTCCTCTTGCTATCTCTCAGACGAACACACTCTTGCTCAATTTCTTTTCTTCACCAACTCGCTCAATTTTATCACACAACAAACTAAAACTGATAGGAAAAACACAGCAGTATAAGTAACTAATGAAAGCAGATTCCCTACTCACTCCACCACCCTTCCTGGTCCTCTATTGGCTACCACACATATCCAGGTAAGCCCACATTCCTCCACTCATTTCCGTGCTAACAAAAAAAAGAAGATTATACGGAATAAACACGACGACTCGCACATGCAGACATCGCACTCCCACACCCGTATACCCCCCCGGGTCCCCAATACCCAGAATGCTGCCGTACCCATAATATTCTTGTGTCCATAGTGACCCACACTGGAGGAAGGGATGCTGAATGGTGAGTAACCTAATAGACACAACAACGAGAAAACGGGACAACAGCTAACTGGCAGGAGGGAATAGGCTGGACAAAGAACAATGAACGGCAGGCGACGAGTGGCAAAACGGCGAAAGGTAAGCCGCCAAACAAAGACGACGATGGCAAATATCCTAATGACAACAGATAGGTGGTGGATGCGATAGGAAAGCATGCCGAGCATGCTTGGAATATATCAAGCATGTTCAAACATGCTCGATAGGTTCTAGGCATGTTGGGTGGTGTTTGAGCATGTCGAGCAGTATCTGTGGTTTTATTCATTTTCAACAGGCATTGTGCTGGACCAGCTGGAAAAACTCTCCTATGACTCACCAGCCTCATTCCGAGTCATTGTCCTCTTAGAAACCATTTCCAAGATTCTTGAGAGGATTATGGCAACCCACCTTACTGCCTTCCCTCGCTTCCTGGGCCTCTTATCTCCCCACCAGACCAGCTTGCTCCTGAGCTTGAGTACCTTTGATGCGGTGACCACTCTGTCTCATGAGGTGCAGCTGTTCATGTGCCCCAAAATGATAGTCTCAACCCTCTTCCACGACATCAAGTCGGGCTTTGACAACGTCTCCGCCCTCTCACTTTGTGAAACACTAGCCTCTCTAGCAGTCAACCCCTATATGGTTTCGTGGATAAGGTTCTTCCTCGATGGCCACTCATGCCACCTGGTTTTCCAGGGGGTTCCCCTGAATCTCTCCTCTGTTTTGCTTGCCACCCCATAAGGTTCTCTGATTTCGCCAATCCTGTTCATTATCTATATCTCCAGCCTTCACTTTCCAGTCCCGTGGGGCCTCATCCTTTCCGCTGTGGATGACTTCGCGATCTCAGTTGCCTCTAATTCATACTGGAGGAATATCCAGATGCTTCAAGATATAACCAAGTCTCTCCTGGCAAAGGCGAGGAAGCTTGGTTTAGTTTTCTCAATTCCCAAGAACAAGCTCATGTACGGGATGACTGCAGTGTGGAAAGTCCTGCCCTCTGCGATCCCAGTCCTGTTAGAGAGCCTTCTACTCAGATCCTCCAAACACGTCCGGTGGCTTGACTACTAGTTCAAACCCTCGACCACCTCCTGCTCAATGGACATGACTTCACACTTTACCAGGCGACTCGCTTTGGCCCAAGGGGCCTTTGCGACTATCCAGTGACTCTCCTGTCCTGGCAAGGGCCTGTCCCCCTTTTTCTGGCATGGTCTAGCTTCCTCCGTCATCTCTCTGATCCTCTTCTATAGAGTAGACCTTTTCTCACAAAGCCTCACGCCATTGGATCGGATGTCCCTCTTTTAGACGTCCGTCCTGAGGTGGTTGACTAATTGTTTCTCCTCGATGCCGGTTGGCATTCTGGTATGTAAGTCAGCTCTGCTTCTCCTCCCACTGATGTTCGTCCACCGACAGAGGCTTGCCACTGTTCGCCTGGTCTGCCTCCCACTTGAAACCCACCGGGCAACTGCACAGCTCCACCCATCTTTCCCAACCTCTGCCTCCTTCTGAGCTTCGGAAGATCACCACCCTTTCACCAGGGGCCTCATGCCAGTCTATGTTCTCCTTCTCAGGAAGACCAGCCCCCCCTGTCATGCAATTGGAAAACACCAGCCTCTTGATGCGATCGCACACTGCACTTTGCCCTTTACCAACATCCACGGTCCTGTGCCAGTGGCCGAGATGAACCTCCTTCCACCCGATCAACTCCCCCTAAGGGGTGAGGTCCCATCCTATCACTCTATCAAGGCGAGTGTGCTAGCAGCACTTGTCAGAGATTGGGCTACCTAGTTCGCCCCTTCACTCAGCCACCGCTATGTCCCGACTGTCTCTCCTCAACCTTTCATGGGACTGGCGAGGTTCATAACCAGCAGCATTCACCTAATGCATTAGGGCCATAGCTATCTCGCTGCCCACCGCTCCTGGTTCGCTGATGATCCTTCCCCCCTCTGCCCCTGCTGCGAGGAGGATGAGGAGGACTTCTCAGATGCCATCCTGTACTAGGAGTCCCACAAGTAGCCTTCTGAGCGCCAACTCCTGGGGCTCACTGATGTCGGCAGGGACAGCGATGTGTGGTCCAATATCAACACCCTCCACTCACTGGCCAGGTACCTTAATGTAACTGCCACTGAATTCTCCATATATATGCAACCTGCCTGCTGGGACCCCCTGTCCGCGTCCTCTCTCCCCCGTGACCAGAGCTTGTAATCTATGCCTTCCAGCCTTGAGTGTGGAGGCCTGCTATTGTGTTTTTCTATTGGAAGCGGGTTTTCTCTTGCTTGGGTAATTCTTTTGTTATGCTCATGCATTTACTTGCTTTAGTTTCTTAGGGATTTTGTGTCAGCTATCGGACACTTCTTTTCTCTTTTTTATTTTTACTTTTTTTTTAAATCATATATTACTCGATTAGGGTACAAGAACGTGCATGCAGCATAAGCTATGGCAAAAAGAAAATCCTTAATCTCAAACATCCCTCCCCCGCCAGGTAAAAGCCATTCGTCCCTAGCCCCTCTGGTGTGGAGCCAAACGCACATCTCGCCCCCAGCCTGACCCATCCCTACATCGCAAGCGAACTCGGAGAGTAAGAGGAGCCTAACTAGAAACAAGCAAGAAACATCAGGAAAAACCTCCCAAGAAATCTCGGCCCGAAGGCGCAAAAGAAACCAATTAACATCCCAGAATGCACCCCCTGTAGGAATAACTAGCCGAAAAGTAAAAACTGGGGCGGTAATGCCTCACTCGGTGTTGGCTTACAAGGAGGTATGGTGGTAGGTATCGGCCTTTCCACCTGAAGGAAGAACTGTGGGGCAGGAGGGGTATCGCCACTCTCAAACCCTGAAGCGAGGTAGTGGTAAGGTGCCAGCTGGGAATTGGTTGGTGCTGGAATAACTCCCGCGGAATGGGGGTAGCAGTAGGGTGCCAGCCAGGGTAGCAGTAGGGTGCCAGCTTGGGTGAAGGGGCGAGCGCAGAGCACGCGAAGAGTGAAGACGCCAGTAAGATGCAAGCTATCTGGTAGCAGTAGGGTGCCAGCCAAGGGGTGGTGGAGCGGTAGGGTGCTAGCCGGTAGCAACCGCGAGGAGTGTAGATCGAAGGCAACCGTCCCTAAACAACAAAAAGGTTGTCAGTATCGTGTTCGTGTCTTACTAGGTGGCCTCCAGCAGGCCCCAAACAAAGCCCGCTGTTTTACCACGTCTCTCATGTAGTCCGTTGTTCTCAGAGAGATAGTGTCACTATAGTAGATGGGATACCACCAGCTGAAGAGATGAGTGATGAAGGAGGGTGGCGAAATCGACCGTAGCCTATTGAGGAAACCTGACACAACTCCTCCAGTTTCTGTAGGAGGAGAGATACAGGAATACATTGTAATCCCGTACTGCAAACCATTATCCCAGCCATCTGCCAAGATGAAGAAAGGGTTGTGGCTGACCATGCTGATATTAAGCGAGGCTAGAGCAAAAGCTGGTTAAAGAGGTTTCTGGACATCGTAAGATGCCAGAGGGGAGGATAGAGCATCAAAGGGGGGATAGACCTCCAGGGAAAGGGATGGAAAGACAGGCCCGATGGCCAGAAGGAAGAGTGGAGAACACCTACACCCCCCCAGGGGGGGGTGCAGCAAGGGAAAAGTGGCGATAGTTTGGTGTGGTGTTGAGTTTATTTCAATTAGGAAATAAATTTCAAACACCGGAGGTGTAGCGGAGACAGAGGATGGTCAGCTATCGGACACAGATAGGAGAACTTTATATTTTTAGTCAGATTTGTTTTCCTTATGTTTGCGAAGCTTGGAGATAGAGGTTTTGTCATTGCCATAGCTAGCACTGCATGCAAGTTCTTGTACTGTAAACAATGAATACATGATGATAAAAATAAAAAAAATAAAAAAAAAAAAACAAAAAAGACTAAGAAGATAGGCCATCCTCCATCTCCTCAATTTTCCTCGCTCATGAAATCCACCCTCAATGCTTGGTCTTTATGAACCATCCACCACCCCTCTCCTCCAATGGTGGCTTTGGCCTAGGAGTGACTGCCATCAACATCCTCTCCTCACTTTCCTCTGCTGTGTTTGTACGTATCGCGGCTTTCCTACCTCTGGGTACCGGTATGCCGTTTGTGCTACCCGTTCTCGCTCTCTCCCGCACTTAGCAAGGTCCTATGTCACAGTTGGCAACCGTTTGCTTCCCATACTTCAGACAGCTGGGAACATGGCTTTCGCAGTATGCGAGGGATACTCTTTAGGCGTGATGGTCGACCTCGCTCCTCTCCTTCTTCGGGGATCTCGCTTCTTCCTTTCCATCTGGCGTTGGTACAGTGGACGTCTTTCTCCCTGCTTGAACGATCCCTGTGGAGGAATGCCTCGGCTAGTAACTGCGGGGTTGGTCTCCATTCGTGATCTGGCCATGCCCTCCAAGTCATTCAGTTCAAGTAAGGGACTTCTTTCATTAGAGACCGCCTTGCAAGACATGAACACGATTACCAAGAGTGAACATGGTCACGTTCAGTTTATGCCCTGCTCCGGCGGTTGGATCAGCTTGTACCCTACTGCTACACCCACCCTCAGCTGGTGTCACAGATGTGCCTTAGTGAGGAAGAGGTTTTCACGTGACTCATAGTTATGAGTCATGGGTAGTTTATGTTTCACACAGGATCTCATTTAGAGGTCATGTATTTTGCACATATGACCACTTTGGTCACATGATATAATTATGATGATATGTTATGTTTCGCACATGACCTCATGTAGACGTCATAGGTTTTGCACATCTGACCACTTTAATCATATGATATGATTATGATGATATGTTATGTTTCGCACATGACCTTATGTAGACGTCATGGGTTTTGCACATGTGACCACTTTAGTCATATGACTATTTCATGATGTTTTTTGGTATGACTCAGAGTTGTGAGTCATATGTGGCGTGTGACTGGAGGAGTGAGTTACAAGGGTAGAAAGAGCAACTATATAAGGAGGCCACAAGGGCTGAGTAGATAGGCCATCCTCCGTCTCCTCTACACACCCGGCGATTGAAATCAAACCTTGGGGCTTGATCTTCACGAACCATCCATCCGCCCCCCCTCTCCTCCCACGATGGCTCCGGCCTAGGAGTGACAGCCATCTCCCCCCTCTCTCCCGCTGCCATCGCTTGCTTTTTTACGCGGCGTGGCTCTCCTCCCTCTGGGTTCTGGTACTGCCTTCCTGCTGCCTGTTCTCGACCCCCTCCTCGCTTAGCGAGGCCCCTCCACACGGTCGGCGACCGTTCGCTTCCCATGCTTCAGACGGCTGGGAACACGGTTTGCGGTATGCTTGAACTTTCCAACAGGCCTCTGGGTCGATCTTGCTTCTCCCCTCGGTCGGCTTAAGCGGTGGTATCCCATCCACTAAGTGACGCTATCTCTCGTAGAACAAGGGACTACTTGAGAGACGCGGTAAAACGCTTGCCTTCTGTTTCTGGGGACCGCCTAGACAGACACGAACANCGTGTTCAGCTAGCGGTAGCAGCTGATACCAATCATCCTGATCGTAATTGACAAAACTTCGAAGGTAACCTTCCCGCACTTGGTTGGCACGTTCAGTTTGTCCGTCAGTCTGAGTGTGGTATGCCATCGACATTCTTCGCTTAATTTCCAGCGCCTTGCAAAGGGATTCCCAAAATTCTCCTGCGAACTTTGAATCCATGTCCGAGACGATTTCGGTTGGCAGGCCGTGCAGCCTCCATACTTCTTTCAGGAATGCGTTTGCGACATCCTTGGCCGTAGCCGTGGTTTGTAGTCCGATGAAATGTGCCATCTTTGTAAACCGATCAAGTACTACCATTATTTGAGTACAACCTTGTGACTCTGGTAGTTGCGTGATAAAGTCCACCGAGACAGATGCCCATGCTGTGTAAGGTATTTGCAGCGGTTGCAGTAACCCGTACTTGGCATGTCTAGGTGACTTATTATGTTGGCATTTATCGCAGGATCGTACGTAATCGTTGACCCATGCCGCAAGTCCTTTCCAGTAGAAGTCTCGCATAATTATTTCCAAAGTCTTTTCTTGTCCGAAATGTCCAGCAACTTTTGCATAGTGACATCCTTCTGCGATCTTAGTATATAGTGCCTGACTGTCTGGTACAAATAGTCTTTGCTTATAATATACCAGATCGTTGGTTAAGGTCCAGTCTTTGGGAAAATCCTTTCCTTCGTCTCGTAACCTAATGAGTTCTTCCTTCCGTTGCCTACAAGCTGCGTCTGTCCCGATAGCTTCCTGTATCTCGCTTAGGAAACCAGGATTGAACTGCTTCATACCCGTTTGCAGTATAATAGCATTTGACATTAGAACCTTTTCGGGTACTTCAGAAATATCGTACCAATGTTCGTTGTCTTTAGCTGATGCCAGTAGGTAGCTGATGCTAGGTTCCTGTTCCTTGACGATCAAGGATCTAGTCGCTATGTCGGTGCTTCCGAATCCCGTGGTTCCTCGCTCCGTTTCTTGCAAGTCGTCGACTTCCATCATGTCCGAAGTGTTGACCTTTTCTATTACCAATTGCGCTATGCGATCGCCCATTTTTATTTGGCAGTCCACATCTTTATGGTTGAAGAGTACGACTTTGAGTTCGCCGGTGTAATCAGCATCGATTACTCCTACGCCGGTGGAGATTCCGCTGCGGACCGCTAATGCACTTCTTGGGNTGGAGATTCCGCTGCGGACCGCTAATGCACTTCTTGGGGCAACTCTTCCGTAAGTTCCTTCGGGTAGCCCCACGGCTATACCCGTCCTTATTAATGCTTGTCCATATTTCGGGACAATGTCATCTTCTATGGCATACAGGTCATGTCCTGCTGCCATTCTTGAGCCCTTCGTTGGCAAGTATGCCTTTTTGCTCAATCGCTTGACTCTAATCGCGGGTTCTTTTTCTCCACTTCGAGGTTCCAAATCCAAATCCTTATCTCCATCCCAGTCTTCTCCTTCATCGCCTACCCTCGCTACTATCTATACCAAGAAATTTTCTTCTTTTAAAATTTTCTGTTCGCGATGCGTAGCTCCCTCCTCAGGACGGTACTCCGGCCGTCTGCTTAATGCATCAGGTTTTCCGCCCTTTGTGCCTGGTCGGTATACAATGCGAAAATTGTATTCTACCAACTTCTGAGCCCATCGAATTTGACGGCCACTCCAGACTTTTGAGGTGAGGAAGTATTGTAGGTTCTGATGGTCAGTAAAGACTGAGATCGGTTTTTCCGTTCCGATCCAGTAGTGTCTCCATTCTTTAAAGGCTTCTAGGATCGCTAGGAGTTCTTTATCGTGAATCTCGTAATTGCGCTCCGCCGAGTTTAATTTTGTAGAATGGAAGGCTACCGGGTGTAATCTTTTCTCAAAGTATTGAGAAAGGACGCAGCCGAGTGCAAAATCGCTAGCGTCCGTTTCTACCACCTTTTCTCTTTCTGGGAAAAAATGGTGAAGTATGGGGGCTGTGGTGAACCGGTGCTTTAGTTCTTCGAAAGCCGTGTCCTGTTCAATTCCCCATTTTAAATTCTCTGGATTTCCTTGTAACGTCTCTGTTATTGGCTTGCAAATGGCCGAGAAGTTTTTTATAAATCGTCGATAGAAGTTAGCAAATCCCATAAAGACTTGTACTTCTCTAACCGACTTAGGCGCTTTCCAAACCATTATGGATTCCACCTTTCGGGTGCTCATAGATACCCCATCGACTGCCACCATATAGCCGAGGAATTCCACCTCTGTGGCGTGGAAGGTCGATTTCTTTAGTGACACCGCTAATTGAAAGTCCGATAGGCTTTGTAAAACTTTCTTAACGGCTTCGACGTGTTCCTTTTCATCCTTGGAGTAGATGAGAATATCATCAAGGTAACACACGACTCCGACGTCCCAGTATTCCTGTAGAACTTGGTTCATCATATCTTGGAAGGTTGCCGGAGCGTGGACCAAACCGAAAGGCATAACCTTATATTCGTAGTGTCCGTATCTCGTACGGAACGCTGTCTTCCATTCATCTCCTTCTTTTATCCTAATCAGGTGGTAGCCGTCTTTAAGGTCTAACTTGGTGAAGATCTTGGCACCGGCTACTCTGTCTCTAAGTTCGGACATTAGTGGAAGGGGATGTTTGTTGAGGATAGTAATCTTATTTAGATTTCGATAATCCACAACTAGACTTAGTCTTCCATCTGGTTTTGGTACGAATAATATAGGTGCGCCTGCTGGTGATTGGCTTCGCGTGATTTTTCCTTGTTTGCTCATCGTTTCCAAGTACTCTCGTAATGCCTTAAGCTGTTTTTCAGATAACGGGTATATCGGTCACCAAGGGGGGGTCGATCCTGGAACCAGTTTGATTTCGTGATCGAAGGTCTGTCTTGGAGCTAATTTTTCTGCTGTCAGGGCCGCAAACAAATGTTTGTAAGCCCAGTATTCTTTCGGTAATGATTCGAGTTCCACCGTATTTTCGATGGCTCCGATTCTTCCGATTCGACAGGCATTAGGGTCCCATGCAACGGATTCGTCATATTCAAACATATCTGCTATTCCTTCATCTTCTTCCACGCTGTTTTCACAACATTTCGCGGAGAAGGTCCAATTTTCTGCATCTTCTATGTGGGACACTGGGTGTTCACGATGCCACCAACCAAAAGGAATTATCATTCCATAGTGACCTGCTTTGGCCACTTCACATGACACTTCGGAGATGTGTCGGTTCTTTCCTATTTCCAATTTTATTGGGAGAGTGTAACACTTCTCTCCTGAGGCTGCTGACGATCCGTCAATGCCCAAGATATCAACTGCATTGTCGCGTTTTATAGAGGGAACGCGAAGGTCTTCAACTAGGTCCTTGTTGATAAGGAACACGTTGGATCCCGAGTCTAACAAGACTTTAACTTTGTATCGCTTATCGTGTATATGGAGGTAAGCGGTCCCCTCTGGACAGTTGTATCGTTTAGGTTTTGGAGCTTCTAACTCCATGAGCTTAGCGCGGATAAGACTTTCTTGGTTCTTTCGTTTAGGAATCGTTGGTGTTGGGTGTAGGTAACAGGATGTTTGTTACTACGCACGCGTAGTTTCGACCATTGAGGTCTCCTCAGACAAACTAGTAACTCTTTAGCTCTAATAATCTGGGTCTACATACTAAGCGGCGTTTCACCGATACGCTATTGCGCACGACCAGTTTTCAGGCTGGATGCCTTCTCCCGACACGCCAGACCTCGGCTCATAGCAGATTTTTGGGCGGTTATTAGCCATTTTGCTCCCCTGGTGTGGGGTTCCCGCTTTCACCGAATCCTTTCCCTTAGGGTTTCGGTTATCCGTCCAGCTCCATCAGAGGGGCCTTGCGCACCAAAGCGGTACATCCCTATCCCACACTCTGGCCAGAAGGCAGAATAGTACGTATGTATAATGCGACTCAGACTCGTGTGGTAGGTGGAACGGCCCGCATCGGTTGTCCTCCTGTCGTGTGTTTGTTATCAGGTAGATCTTGCATTGCTATGTCCCAACTTCTTTGGTATAGTAACGTGCTTGCACACAGGTAGCAGGCAACCACCAGGTGACTCGAGGAACCTCGTACTGTTGGCTCCCAGGCCATGTGGGCATGTTAACTATCCTCTCTTTCGTTCTAGACTCTCCTTATATTGATTCTTGTTTTCGAGCTCTTAAGTCTCTTGTGGGTTCTCTTCACTTAGAGCCTACTTGCGTTGATCCTGAAAGGAGAGACTTGCTACGCGCCACTTTGATCATTTTGAGTTTCGACTCACGTAGTTGCACACGGACTACCCGATCCCCGTCGTGGTCGGTACCCAATTCATCTCTGCCATAGGGGGTTCCCTTTTCGATTCCAGTTCCTTTATGATTCTTAATACCCAATCGCCGTCGCCGTTGGTGCCAATGAACTGACCTAGGTCAGTTCCTCGTCGTCCACCAGTTCCCAGATCTTATTTACTCGGGCTGGGTTCTGGATGGTAGCGACTCTGCGAGCTAATTTAGGCTTTACAATAGCCGATCTTGCTCGTCGTTTTCCCATTTTTATCGGTCTTGAGCTGACTGTTGCTGCCGATATATGGGCATCTCCCCAACACGTCTGATAGGTGTGGTTTTTCTTTCCACAGCGTGTGCAATCTCCTTCCTTCCTTCGAGTGTCTATCACACTCTGCGGGATACCGGTATGGGCCTGAGCGAAGTTGGTATGAGTGGTCTTTGTCGCACCTCCCAATCTCTTCCTAGGCTTCTCCCGTTCGTCGTCCCTTTTTCGCTTTCGTGGTGGGGCTCCACCTCCCTTGATATAAGGTTTAGTATTCCGTCGTCCCTTCGATTTAGAGTCCCGTTGGTCTTCTCTTTTGACCTCTGGGACTAATTTAGGTTTCGACGGTTGGTCTCGCCCAATCCTTTTTCTGGCTAGCAGTGCTTCTTCAGACCGTCCGCATAGCCTTAGTGCCTCCTGCCATTCTTGGTCCGTCGTATATTGCAGAGCCGATAACCTGCGGACAATCTGTTCCGGAAGTTTGTCTTCGACTACCTCTCTCGAGGATTCCCCGGTCATGCGTGCACGGATGTTATGGTTGTGCATGAGGGTCAGATAGCGTTCAATACTGCCATCGTACGTGACTAGTTTCATTGCTCGAAGAGCTAGTCTTTCGGCTTCTACAGGGGCGAATCGCTTGATCATATCATGTTCGAAGCGGGTCCATGTCGCAAGTTCCGGCTGCTGGGTTTCCTCTTGAAGTCCGTCCATAGCCTTTCTGTACCATACGGTATAGGGAAGGACTATGTCTCCTTTCGTGCGACTGAGCGCATATATGACACGTTCTCGGGCGTCATCCCAGATGCGCGGGTTTCTTTCGAAATAGTCCGTTCATTGCAAAATCCACACGTATATATCTTGTGCGGGTCTATCCTCACAGAATGGGGGTGGTTCTGACGGTCGCTTAATGTTTAGCGCCATCGCGTTGGCCAGTGTCTCTGCCATGCCAGGCTGTCCTGGTGTTTGTCCTTGCCCGCGTCGGCTAGGACTTCCTCTCCATCTTCCTCTCTCATCATCATCGTCATCATCGCCATTAGGGTCTCCAGGGTTACCTCCCTGGGCACCTGAGGGGGATGCATCAGCGGCTTCCCGACCTTTTCCCTTTTCCCTGCGTGTAGGGGGAGCATAGTACTCCTCGTCATCAGTTTCTTGGACCGCGGGTAAGGGTGCAGGTCCTGCAGCTTCAGGACTCGGTGCGGCAGCCAACATTCTGTTTATCGACTGGGTTAATACCTTCCGGGTATAGTTAGTCTCATTATTTTGTTGCTGCTGCTGGTCCTGAGATCGGCGAATCTCCGCCTGGCGAGTAGTCTGGTCTAAACGCATCTGTCCTAGGACACGGTTGACCTCCCTTTCACGCGTGGTACTTTGGGCCCGGAATTCTTGGAATTCCGCTCGTAGACTGGGGACCATTTGTTCCAAAGTCTGATCGCGGGCTAATGCCGCTTGGCTTTCTTCCCCGAGTGTCCCATGTAACCTCGTGGTTACTTCTTCATGTTCCTGTTGACGCCGTTCGGGAGCCTCGATCTTTTTTGCCACTTCCCGGATCATTTCCTCTTGGATCCCCTTGACTTCGCTTTCCACACCTGCCAGTTGCATCAACAAAATTGCAATATCATTATCATGGATGTCTTGTCAATTGATGATTTGCTGTTGAACCTTAAGTAGGTTTAAGGTATTGTCTTGGGTAGCCCCCTTTAAGTGGTTGAAGGCGATATTGGCTTGGTCAAGTGAGGTATTTATGTCTCGTCTTATTTGGCCCAATGTGACTCCAAGACGCGCAGCCAGCCTCGCTAGGTTTGCCGCGTGTTCTCCTGGCTTCGGGGTCGACGCTCTTGAGATCCTATGAGTGCTTGCGACACTAGAGGATCGGTGAGAGGGTAGTGCTCCTCTCCTGAATGCAGGTTCTTGAGGAGTCGTCGGGAAGGGACTATGAATTGCGGAATCATCCGTCTTATCGGTGGTGTCAGCTCGGGTGTCCATAGGTTCGCCAGCCGTTATTCTTTTCCTCGGGTCTTGAGGTATCTCCGCCATCGTGATACTTTCCAGATAGGCTAATTGCTCTAGTAGCCCTGGATGGGTGATTACTGGTACTTCGTACCAGAGCTCTCGATATCCCTTAAAGGATTTAAGGAATCGTATGTAAGGTATCCAACGTTTGAGATACTCTCGGGGTGTAGGTAGAAAAGGGTTCGGTTGGTCCGATTCTGGACTTAAAACCTGAATTTCCTTTTTCTCAAGGTTTAGGATGTACTTATAGTACATATAAAAGTATCTTAGGCCCAGGCCGAGGGGATGTCTGGCCCCCGTATGACTGTGCCTGGGTTTTCCTTTTTCCTTTCTTCCGTCTTTAGAGAGCACAGGGTGCTCCAGTCGACGAGGTTTTCCGACGCAGTCGAATTCCACTCAAAATCCGAACCGTGCCAGGTACGATATATGTGATTAAATTGATCCCTCGTTGGGATCCCGAAAGGTACTGTGAACCACGAGGGTTCTTGCGTATATTCTTCCTCGACTTCGAACAGTTCGGTCTCGAATATTTCTTCGAAGGAATGAATATAGATTGGACAATGAGGTGCTTCGAAAATATAATCGAAGTCAGAGGTGAGGGTGGAGTTTGAGGTGAACTCGTAGTTCATATAGTGAGCCTTGGTAACAGGAGAACTATCAATATACTGTTAGGCGNCGGTAAGAGACCTAGCGTCTCGTCTGACCACCCCCCTTCCCCAGCCAACGCGCCACCAACAGCCCCCACCCCAACAAAACGCACCCATGCAAGCCATGGCAAAAGCGGCTCGGGTAGCACCATCCAGGAAAGGAAAGGCGAAGGCCCCGGCCGACTCCGACACCACCCACACCAATGAGCTCACCCCGCCCCAAGAGGGTGCAGGCGACGCAGACTTCCCCGTTTACAACACCAAAGACCAGAAGTGGTATGGCAACCCTGCTGCCTACGTGGCCAAATTCCCTTGCTCTAGGGAAGCCCAAGCCTTGCGGGAGGGGAAGTTCCCTCCTGCCTCCGAGTTCCACCCAACCCCTACTCCTTCGGCCCAACCAGGGCCCTCCTCCTACGCTCAAGCAGCTTCGTCTGGACGAAAGAGGAAAAGCAAGGCGAGCAAAGGCAAGAATACCCCGACTGCTGCCCAGGTTGCGTCTGGCACGGCTGAAGTTGCCCCACCTAGGGGGCCAAAAAGCCTTCCAGCAGCCGAGAGGCGCTTCTTTGCCCCTCGCTTGTTTCCCTCCTCTCACCCCCAGGCCGAACTCATAGCAGCCTCATTCCCCGACTCCGCCGCCTCAGTCTTAAGAGAGGCCAGCTGCAATCTCCCGCTATCTTTCTCTGCCCGTGTAAATGACAGAGGAGCGGTAACCCTCCTAGCTCTCACGCCTTTTTCCCCTCTACCGCCCACGCCCCCTACTACGAAGCACTCACTGCGAAACTAAACCAGTCCTTCCCGGTCGGTGACTCCCCCTGGCTCTCCTTTCGCCCAGCACCAAATGAAGTGCAACTAGCTGTCCACTCCCTCCCTATAGCCTACCTCCCCGAAGAGGACGGCGATCTCTTTCGGTCCCTCTCCAATATGATACTCAACGTCAAGAACGTCCAGATCCTCTCCGCCCGATACCTCAACCCCGACCGCGACTCCCGAGCCCTAAAAAAGGCGACCTCGGTAGTGATCACTGTGGCACCGGAGAATGAGACCGCAATGCTGGGCAACTCTTACCTTTACTCCTCTCGATGCAAGATCCAGCGCGCATACTCGGCTAACGGCCTCAGTCAATACCGTAACTGTCATGAATACGGTCACCATTCAGCAAGATGCAAGGTCGACCACCCGGTCTGTCCCATCTGCGCACTATCCCACAGGAAACAGGCACACAGGTGTCAGAACCCCACCTGCCCTAAGGGCGGAAACCTGAGAGCAGTTGCAGACTGCTGCCCAACCTCCCCCCCGCTCTGCGCAGTGTGCAAAGGCCCCCACCCGGCCTACGCTAGAGACTGCCCATCGAGACCCGCCCCCCCTGCTCTCCGCAGGGAATCCCCTATACCACAGGATGAGGAAAGAATGGACACGACGAACGACCCCGGCGAGGGCTCTTCCACTGGTGCTCGACCCCTCCTACCCCCCATCGATTTTGAGACACCCCGCCCTAGGCATGGTGCTGCCCCCCAGGCACGTCCCCCAACAAACGTTCCGAAACCCCAAGGAGGTGCCTTGCCGAACCCCGCATGGCAAGAAACTCCCACTCCTCTCCCACTGCCTGAGACGCCGGAAGGCGTGTAATGGCTGGTCGCACCTCCACTGTGAGTTCCGTGCTGGCGACGGGCTCCGATAATTCAATATCCATTCTACAACACAACTGCCTGGGAAGCTGGGATGTGTTTCTTTCCCTGTTTAATTCCTTTTCTTTAATGGATTGCCCCCTACCCTGGTTGCTCTTCAAGACCCCCCAATATACAGGGGCAGACCCCCTACATTCGCAAACTTTAAGCCTTTTCTCCCCCCGAGCCCCAATTGTGGCAGGCCGAGAGTGGCCTGCTACCTCAACCTTCCCTCCACCCAACAGTTCTCGGTTCCCCCTGTTTTTTCCGAGGCGAGAGACTGGATGGCAATGGATTTCTTTTCTTCTGTTGGTTTTTTTGATTCCTTTACAACTAAATTCCGCGTGGTAAACCTCTACAGCACTTGGGACGGTTCCCCCTTCAAAAGGACCATGTCACCTGATACTGCGTTTCCCCCCACGCCCTCCCCAATGCGGGTCGTCGGTGATTTCAACATCCACCACCCTTCCGCTGAACCGGGTCGAGTCTTTTCGATTCAAGATCTCGGAGCGTCCTCCCCTTTTTTTGAGAAGGCTGCTGCGAGAGGCTTCTGCCTCCTGAACACGCCTCGTACCCTCACTTACTTTCCCTTTGACTCAAACCTCCGCCCCTCAGTAATAGACTTGGCATTCGCTAACGGCCCCCTCGCGCCCAACTTCCAATCCTGGAGCACGCCTCTCCCCCCAACAGGATCAGACCACGTCCCAATTCTCATCAGACTGTCTGAACCCTTGGCCTGCCCGCCTCCCCCCTCCCCGTCCTGGACGAAAACAGACTGGCCTGCACTCGAAGATGGCCTCAAGAAGATGACGTTTCGCCCCCCTCCCCCCCTCCCTACGCCACGAACTCTGTCAATCTGGTTTGTCACGGCTCTGGATAGGCTAAGGGCCCATCTCGAAACTCACACCCCGGACAAGTGACTCTCCCATAGGTCGAAACCCTGGTGGACCCCCGACCTAACCGCTCAGAGAGCAGCCTTTCACTCAACAGTCCGGGACGCCCGCAGGGACCCCCTCCCGTCGTCGAAAGAAGCTTACAAGGTGGCGCGTCTCCTGTACTTCAAGGCCATCAAGAAGGCCAAAAATGAGTGCTGGAAGAACTTCCTGCAAACAGCAAACCCACAAACACTCTGGACGGCGAAGAGGTTCGCCTTCGGCAAACCAACTGACAGGTTCCCCCAGATTCCGGGGGCAGAGAACCCCAACGACATCAACAAAGCCCTTCTCGAACACTGCTTCCCCGAGAAAGGGTCCTCCCCCCCTCCTAGGATCCTGCGTGAGTTTAAGGACGCCCCTGTGCTGTCGGCGGAAGAAGTTTCCGCGGCCCTGAGAAAGTCCTCGCCATCCTCAGCACCCGGCCCTGACCAGATACCCTACTCAGTGTGGAAAAAAGTCCCCCTAATCAACCCCAACATACTGACATCCCTCCTTGGCCCCCTGGTCAGGTATGGTCACCACCCCCCCTCCCTAAAAAAGGCCAACGGCATAGTGCTGGACAAACCTGGCAAACCTTCCTACGACACCCCCGCATCATTCCGCATAATCGTCCTCCTGGAAACCATCTCAAAGATCCTAGAGAGAGTGATGGCAAACCAGCTCTCGGCCCTGGCTCGCTTCCTGGGCCTTCTCTCCCCCAACCAAACTGGCTCCCTGCCTGGTCTGAGTACCTTTGATGCAGCGGCTACCCTCTCTCACGAGGTCCAGCTGTTTATGCGCCCAAGCTCAAGGTCTCAACCCTGTTCCTAGACATCACAGGGGGCTTCGACAATGTGTCGGCCCCCACACTCTGCGATAGACTAGCCACAAAGGCGGTTAACCCCTACATGGTCTCGTGGATAAGATCGTTCCTCGACGGCCGCACCTGCCGACTGGTCTTCCAGGGAGCACCACAGATCTTCTCACCTGTCTCGGTGGGCACCCCTCAGGGCTCCCCGATCTCCCCCCTGCTCTTTGTCATTTACGTCTCTACCCTTCACTTCCCCATCCCGAGGGGCCTGATCCTATCCTATGTGGACGACTTCGCGGTCACGGTAGCCTCCGGCTCTTACCGAAGGAACATACAAAGACTGCAAGGACTCACCAGAACCCTCCAGCGGAAAGCAGGCAGGCTTGGAGTGTCCTTCTCAATCCCTAAAACAGAACTAATGCACTGGGAAACCCCCTCCCAGAAAGTCCCCCCACCTGTTAGGCGGACGCCAAACTCAAGTATATAACTGAGGGACGTAGGCCCGAAATCTTTGATTGGAGAATCTGTCGAGGAAGGCTCGTCTCGATAAAGTAAGGTAAGGTAAAGATTTAAAGTATGAAACAATATTATCTTGATCAGATCTCTTCTCCGTTGCTTGATGATGTCTGTAAAGCTCAGGAGGCACTTCGATATTTATATCCCGCGTCTGAGTGTTCGCGGACTACTTCTAACCACTATGCCTCCGAAGAACCACTCTGGTTTTCATACGCAAAGGTCTAGAATCTTATAAGTGCGAACACCGTTTGACCCTGAAACTTATCACACCCTTTCGCGGACTCGGAATAGTATTCCTCCGTTGTGATGACTGCGCTATTTGTTATTCCAAACAGCTGCCTCTAACTCAGATTTCCGCATAGACTTTTATAAGACTTTTTAGTCTCATTGACGATCGTCCCAACCGTCTCTTCAGTCATGAAGTGATCAGGTTCATGCCGGGCCACCTAGTGCCAATCGCAAGTTCGAGACCGACGTGTCAGCATCTTAGTTGGCTCCAACTTATCTAGGTCTTCCTTTCTGAGCATGCTTCCCCTTGGTCCGCCGGCCTCCGTAGAGGGGTCCTACTACTAGGACCAACCAACCTACAGCTGATCTCAGAAGGGTATGGGTGGATTCGGTATACCCCTAATAGCTTTCACTACTGGGATATCCCGTTAGAATATTTCGCCGAAAACGTCCCGTCATTTTCGGCCCATAGTTTAGGAAGCCTAATCTTTGAAGCCTACTATCTCAATGCGCCTCCGACGGATTTCCTTCATTCCACTTCCAAGATGTCGCCAAAGGTCCCCTCTCATATATCCTGTGAACAGCATGCGGTCGGACGGACGGCGGCGACGTATATGGTGTTATGAAGTGGGCTTCATTGATGTGACACTTTAGTTATGGGACGCAACTCTCGAAATCTCGCTAATGACGTGCGGGTCCCATAAGGGGTCCAGAGGGGAGTGTTGGCACTCTGGTAAATTGAGGGTCTGTGCGCAGTTACCCTACCGTGGGGTCTGTGCGCATGTCTCGGATTTCCATATGCCTAATACCACCCCCGATACCGGTCCTGCTGGATGACCTTGTCTTCCACCCCTCAAAGCTAATACGATGGCTCGGATACTGGTTCGAGCCCTCCTCCACCTCAGGTACAAAAGGCACCACGGCCCACTTCGTCAGGAGACTAGGACTGGGGCAAGGTGCCTTCGCAACCATCAAAAGACTATCTAGGCCTGGCAAAGGCCTCCCTCCGTTCCTCTGCCACCCTTTGGCAACGTCGTCAATCTCCCCGATCCTCCTCTACGGTGCGGACCTGTTCTCCACGAGTCTTACCCTCCTCGACCGCATGTCGGTCTTCTGGAGGAATGTCCAGAGATGGGTCACAAACTGCTTCTCCTCGACGCCTATGGGCACCCTGGCTTGCGAGTCAGCCCTGCCCCCAATGCCCCTTCTTATACGCCACCGGCAAAGGCTTGCGGCGATAAGGCTGGTTTGTCTCCCACCGGAGGCTAATCCAGCAACTGCAAGGCTGCACCCCTCGTTCCCGACCTCTTCCCCCTTCAGGGCCAGCGATGACCACCGTCATCACACGCGAGGCCTGACATCAGTTTACGCTCCTCTCTCGTGGAAAACCCCCGTACCCTCCCCACCCACAAGGAAACACCTCCCAATTGATGCTATTGCTCTTCGCACAATTCCCTTCATCCCCGCAACCGGCCCTTTGCCGGTCGCCTCCCCTGACCTCCTCCCACCTGAATGCCTCCCAACAAGTGCAGACGCCGCCTCCTACCGGTCGGTCAAGTTGAAAATAAGATCGGCGCTAGTCAAACATTGGAACGACCAGTTCCCACCGCCCCCTACCTACCCCTACCCGGTGTCCTTAACACCCCATGCCTTCATGGGACTTGGAAGGTTCATGGCGGGTAGAATCCACCAGATGCCATCGGGCAAAAGCTACCTCGCCGCCCACCCCTCATGGTTCACGGAAGACCCCTCTCCCCTCTGCCCGTTATGCGAGGAGGACGAAGAAGATTTCAACCACGCCATCCTGACCTGCGAGTCACACCGAATACCTCATGAGCGCCACCTCCAAGGCCTTACCTCGTTGGACAGGGACAGTCCCCTCTGGTCGAACCCCTCCGCTCTAAAATCCCTCGCTATGTACATAAACGTCACAGCGACAGGTTTCCCACCGGGTATGCCCCCAGTGGCGTGGGACCCCCAATGTGCCCCGGACACAAGCAAGTCTGCTCTCCCGATACACAGTTTTGCTCCCCACTAGAGGAAAAACGTCCTCCACCTGTTGTGTTTTCTTTGTTCGCTGGGAGACTGTATTTTTCGTTATGATCATGCGTTTTGTTGTTTTATTTCCTTAGGGATTTTGTGTCGGCTATCGGACACGCTGTGGAGGTTTTTATATTTTTGGTGCGAAAGTGTTTTTGTTATATGCGAGTTTTTGAGATTAAGGTTTTGTTTATGCCATAGCTAGCGCTGCATGCAAGTTCTTGTACCATAAATCAATGAATACATGATGATAAAAAAAAAA
>JACCEG010000072.1:327334-337913 GCA_014065205.1 Tuber brumale | reverse complement strand
AGTGCTGCATGCAAGTTCTTGTACCCTAAATAACAACGAATACATGAAGATAAAAAAAAAAGAAAAAAAAGAAAAAGAAAAAAAGAAAAAAAGGCTGAGTAGATAGGCCATCCTCCGTCTCCTTCATTTTCCTCTCGATTGAAATCAACCCTCCGGGCTTGATCTTCACAAACCATCCACCCTCCCTCTCCTCCCACGATGGCCTCGGCCTAGGTGTGACGGCCACCTCCCACCTTTCCCCACTGCCATCGCTTGCTCTTTTACGCGGCGTGGCTTTCCTTCCCCTCAGTTCCGGTCCTGCTTCTCTGCTGCCCGTCCTCGCCCTTCTCCTCGCTTAGCGACGCCCCTCCACACGGTCGGCGACCGCTCGCTTCCCATGCTTCAGACGGCTGGGAACACGGTTTGCGGTACGCGAGAACTCTTCAACAGGCCCTCGGGTCGATCTCGCTTCCCCCCACGGTCGGCTTAAGCGGTGGTATCCCATCCACCTGTCTCTTATACACATCTAGATGTGTATAAGAGACAGTTGCGGTACGCGAGAACTCTCCTACAGGCCTCAGGGTCGATCTCGCTTCTCCCCTCGGTCGGCTTAAGTGGTGGTATCCCATCCACTAAGTGACGCTATCTCTCGTAGAACAAGGGACTACATGAGAGGTCTCTTATACACATCTAGATGTGTATAAGAGACAGATAAAAAAAAAAAAGAAAGGCTGAGTAGATAAGCCATCCTCCGTCTCCTCTACACACCCGGCGATTGGAATCAACCCTCAACGCTAGGTACTCACGAACCATCCACCCCCCCTCTCCTCGCACCATGGCTTTGGCCTAGGAGTGACGGCCACCTCCCCCTCTTCCCACTGCCATCGCTTGCTCTTTTACGCGGCGTGGTTTTCCTCCCTTTGGGTTCCAGTACTGCCTTTCTACTGCCCGTTCTCGCCTCTTTCCTCGCTTAGCGCGGCCCCTCCTCATGGTCGGCGACCGCTCGCTTCCCATGCTTCAGACGGCTGGGAACACGGTTTCTGCGGTATGGGAGGACTACTCTTTAGGCCTGATGGTCGACCTCGCTCCTCTCCTTCCTTGGGAACCTCTCTTCTTCACTTCCGTTTCGTGTTGGCTGTGGTGGACGCCTGTCTCCCTGTGTGCACGAGTACCGTGGGGAAACGCCTCGGCTAGTAACTTCGCGGCCTGTCTCGCTTGGAGATTTGGCCATACCCGCCTAGTCTTACGGTTCAAGTTGGGATTACTCTTGTTGGAGACCGCCGAGCAAGACACGAACACCATTACCGATAGTCGACACGGTCGCGTTCGGTTTCTGGCCAGTTCTGGCGGTTGGATCGGCTTGCAACCTACTGCTACACCCTCCCTCGGCTAGCACCCTACTGCTCCACCCTCTCGTGCCGCAGCCCACCGGCGGCTTCCCTTCTCGGTTGCATCGCGTTCTGGGATAACCTCTACGGTTTTCTGCTGCCAGCACGTATATCTGGCTTGGTTGTTGTGGGGCTCACCCCGTTGCGAGTTTTCTTTTGTTCTTTTTGAGATGTCCCGGGTGGTTACCTTCTTATGTTTTCCTGCTTTCTTCTTGGTTAGGCTTCTCCTATTCTCTGAGTTTGCTTGCGAGGTAGGGACGGGCTTTTCTTAGGGGTGAGATGTGCGGTTAGGCCCATACCAGAGGGTCTTGGAGATACGGTCGGGCCGGGCGGAAGGAGGAATGGGGATTGTTTATGCCATAGCTAGCGCTGCATGCAAGTTCTTGTACCCTAAATAACAACGAATACATGAAGATAAAAAAAAAAGAAAAAAAAGAAAAAGAAAAAAAGAAAAAAAGGCTGAGTAGATAGGCCATCCTCCGTCTCCTTCATTTTCCTCTCGATTGAAATCAACCCTCCGGGCTTGATCTTCACAAACCATCCACCCTCCCTCTCCTCCCACGATGGCCTCGGCCTAGGTGTGACGGCCACCTCCCACCTTTCCCCACTGCCATCGCTTGCTCTTTTACGCGGCGTGGCTTTCCTTCCCCTCAGTTCCGGTCCTGCTTCTCTGCTGCCCGTCCTCGCCCTTCTCCTCGCTTAGCGACGCCCCTCCACACGGTCGGCGACCCTTCGCTTCCCATGCTTCAGACGGCTGGGAACACGGTTTGCGGTACGCGAGAACTCTCCTACAGGCCTCAGGGTCGATCTCGCTTCCCCCCTCGGTCGGCTTAAGTGGTGGTATCCCATCCACTAAGTGACGCTGTCTCTCCTAGAACAAGGGACTACATGAGAGATGCGGTAAAACGCTTCCCTTCTGTTTTAGGGGACCGCCTAGACGGACACGAACACGATTACCGATAGTTGCTACGGTCGCGCTTGGTTTCCTTCCTGCCTCGACGGTCAGATCGGCTGGCACCCTACTGCTACCCACCCTGGCTCGGCTTGCACCCTACTGCTACCATACTTTACTTCGCCGCCCGTTGGGTGTCTCCTCCGGGCTTCCCGGTCTGGATGGCGCTGATTCTCCCAGCAATGCCGCGGGTACTTTTTGTTAAGACACTGTTGGGTACTGGGGTTTCTTTTGTTCTGATAGGCTTGGGTGGCTTTCATTTACAGTCTTTGCCGTTTGTGTATACTACAAGTTGCGGGGCGCGGGAGTTTTTTCGACTGCGCGGGGTGTTGGAGTTGGTGACTCTAGGAGAGACCCTTCCGGGTTCAAGTCGTGGGGCCCTCGGGCTGGGCACCTGGTCTCCGATGTTGATCGACTTCGTGACGGCTTTTCTTCTCGCTGTTTCGGGCTGGAGTAGGGGTGGAGGTTTCTTGCGTCGGTCATAGCTAGCGCTGCATACAGACGGTGTACCTTAAACACAGAATAAAATTGAAGATAAAAAAAAAAGAAACACAAAAAAAAAACAAAAAAAAAGGCTGATTAGATAGGCCACGCTCCGCTTCTGCTATTTTCCCCCCCGTACATTTCCTCCTCATTCTCAACACCATCAGCGACCGGTGTGCCCATACGTTCGCGCTATTCCAAGAAGCCTTTTTGGCTGCGGCCTGACTGCCTAGTCAGAAATGACCTCGGTTCCCCTCCCCCACTCGGAGAGCTCCTCAGTGTCAGTAATCCGTCCCCACTTCCCCCTTCTACTTGCGCTGCTTGAAAACGCGACAACTGATGCCGGAGTATCCCCTCAGCTATTCCCCCCTGTCAGCTCGGGAGAGCTAGACGACCTCTCGCCTGGCGAAGCCGTTATCCTCCCCCTTCTTTGCACCTCCCTCCTGGCATCCAGGGCCCTGTCCACTCAGATAGACGAACTCGCTCGGGAGGTCGCAAGACTCTCCGGTCAGATCGACGACCTCCACGCGCGCAAGTCCAAGCCGCTGGCCCCACCCCCCCACCCAGCCTCCGACAACACAACGGCAGCCTCGCTGTCCACCCTTCAGCTCTCGGTTAGAGACCTCGCGTCTCGTCTGACCACCCCCCTCCCCCAACAAACACGCCACCAACAGCCCCCACCCCAACAAAACACACCCATGCAATCCACGATAGGTGCGGCTCGGGTAGCCCCGTCCAGAAAAGGAAAAGAAAGGGCACCGACAGACACAGATCCCAACCTTGCCGACAAGCTCACCCCACTCCACGAGGGTGGGGGCGACGCTGACTTCCCCTCCTATAGCACTAAAGACCAGAAATGGTATGGCAACCCTGCTGCCTATGCGGCCAAATTTCCACGCTCTTGGGAAGCTCAGGCTTTCAAGGATGGAAAGTACCCACCTGTCTCCGAGTTCCACCCAGCACCGAAGTCATCCGCCCAACCCGGCGCCTCCTCCTACGCTCAAGCCGCTTCGTCTGGACAGAAGAAGAAGGGCAAGTTGAACAAGAGCAAGAACGCCCCGTCCGCCGCCCAGGTAGTGTCTGGTCAGGCTGAGTCTGCCCCGTCTAAGGGGCCGCGGAGCCTCCCGGCAGCCGAGAGACGGTTCTTTGCCCCTCGCTCGCACCCCCTAAGTCACCCCCCGGCCGACAACATAGCTGCATTCTGCCCAGACCTCGCCGCCTCGGTATTAAGGGAGGCCAGCTGCACCCTCCGCCTATCGTTCTCTGCTCGCGTCAACGACAGAGGAGCAGTAACCCATCTTGCTCTTTCACCCTTTATCCCCTCTACCTCCTACGCCCCATCCTACGAAGCACTCTCTGCAAAACTTAACCAGTCCTTCCCTGTCGGTGACTCCCCCTGGCTCCCCTTCCGCCCTGCGCTGAACGAGGTGCAACTGGCTGTTCACTCCCTCCCTGTTGCTTACCTCCCTGAGGACGACGGCGACCTTTTCCAGTCCCTGTCGACCACCATACTCAACGTAAAGAACGTCCAGATCCTATCTGCCCGCTACCTGAACCCCGACCATGACTCCCGGATCCTGAAGAAGGCAACCTCGGTTGTAGTGACCGTGGCCCCGGAAAATGAGACCACAATGCGGGGCAACTCCTACCTTTTCTCCTCTCGATGCAAGATCGAGCGGGCATACTCGGCTAATGGCCTCACTCAATGCCGTAACTGTTGTGAGTACGGTCACTACTCAGCTAGATGCAAGATTGACCACCCGGTCTGTCCCATTTGCGCCCTCTCCCACACAAAGCAGGCACACAGATGTCAGAACCCTACCTGCCCAAAGGGCGGTAACCTCAGAGCAGTTGCCAACTGCTGCCCAACCTCTCCCCCACTCTGAGCGGTATGCAAAGGCCCCCACCCGGCCTTCGCGCGAGACTGCCCCTCGAGACCCGCCCCCCCTGCTCTGCGTAGGGAACCCCCTCTATCGCAGGATGAGGAAAGCATGGAAACGACGAACGACTCCGGTGAGGGTCCTTCAACTGGTACACAACCCCTCCTTCCCCCCATTGATTTTGAGATACCCCGTCCTAGCAGGGGTGATGCCCCCCCGTCACGTCCCCCCACAAACGTTCCGAAACCCCAAGGAGGCGCCCTGCCCAACCACGCATGGCAGGCAACTCCCACTCCTATCCCGATGCCTTAAATGCCGGAAGGCGTGCAATGGCTGGTCACACCTCCCCTGTGAGTTCCGTGCTGGCGATGGGCTCCGCTAATTTCATATCCGTTCTACAACACAACTGCTTGTCAAGCTGGGATGTGTTCCTCTCCCTGTTTAATTCCTTTTCTCTGCTGGATCACCCCCCTACCCTTGTTGCTCTTCAAGACCCCCCACTGTACTGGGGCAAGCCCCCTGCATTCGCGAACTTCAAATCTTTTCTCCCCCCGTGCCCCGACGGTGGCAAGCCAAGGGTGGCCTGCTACCTCAACCTTCCCTCCACCCAACAGTTCTCGGTTATCCCTGTTTTTTCTGAGGCAAGAGACTGCATGGCAATGGATTGTTTCTCTGCAGTTGGTTTCTTTGATTCCTTTACAACCAAATTCCGCGTGATAAACCTCTACAGCACTTGGGAGGGTTCCCCCTTCAAAAGGACCATCTCGCCTGATGTGGCGTTCCCCTCCACGCCCTCCCCAACGCTGGTCGTCGATGATTTCAACATCCACCATCCCTCCGCTGACTCGGGTCGCGTCTTTTCGATTCAAGACCTTGGCGCGTCCTCCCCTTTCTTTGAAAAAGCTGCCGAAGGAGGTTTCTGCCTCCTAAACACACCCGTTACCCTCACACACTTTCCCTTTGATTCAAACCTCCGCCCCACAGTGATAAACCTGGCATTCGCCAACGCCCCCCTAGCGCCCAACTTCCGATCCTGGAGCACGCCTCTCCCTCCAACAGGTTGAGACCACGTCCCTATTCTCATCAGACTATCAGAGCCCTTGGCCCGCCTGCCTCCCCCCTCTCCGTCTTGGATAAAAACAGACTGGCCTGCCCTCGAGGAAGGCCTCAAGAAGATGACGTTTCGCCCCCCTCCCCCCCTCCCTACGCCCCGAACACTGTCAATCTGGTTTGATACGGCTCTGGACAGGCTAAGGTCCCAACTCAAAAGTCACACCCCCGACAAGAGACCCTCCCATAGGTCGAAACCCTGGTGGACCCCCAACCTAACAGCACAAAGATCAGCCTTTCACTCCACTGTCCGTGCCGCCCGCAGGGACCCCCTCCCCTCGTCGAAGGAAGCATGCAAGGTGGCAAGCCTCCTGTACTTCAAGGCCATAAAAAAAGCGAAGAATGAGTACGGGAAGAACTTCCTGCAAACGGCAAACCCCCAGACCCTCTGGACGGTGAAAAGGTTTGCCTTCGGTAAACCGCCCGCCAGGTTCTCTCAAATTCCGGGGGCAGAAAGCCCCAATAACATCAACAAAGCCCTTCGCGAACACTTCTTCCCCGAGAAAGTGTCCTCTCCCCCCCCTAGTATCCTACGCGAGTTTAGAGACGTCCGTATGCTGTCGGCGGAAGAAGTATCCGCAGCTCTGAGGAAGTCCTCGTCGTCCTCTGTACCCGGACCAGACCAAATACCCTACTCAGTGTGGAAAAATGTCCACCTGATTAACCCGACCATACTGACATCCCTCCTGGGCCCCCTTAACAGATATGGGCACCACCCTCCCTCACTAAAAAAGGCCAATGGCATAGTGCTGGACAAACCTGGCAAACCTTCCTATGACACCCCTGCATCATTCCGCATAATCGTCCTCCTAGAAACCATCGCGAAAGTCTTGGAGAGGGTGATGGCAAACTTGCTCTCGGCCCTGGCTCGCTACCTAGGCCTCCTCTCCCCCAACCAGATGGGCTCCCTACCTGGTGTGAGCACCTTTGATACAGCGGCTACCCTCTCCCACGAGGTACAGCTGTTTATGCGCCCCAAACTTATGGTCTCGACCCTTTTCCTAGACATCAAAGGGGGCTTCGACAATGTATTGGCCCCGACACTGTGCGACAGGCTAGCCACCAGGGCTGTCAACCCTTACATGGTCTCGTGGATAAGGTCGTTTCTCCGCGGTTGCACCTACCGACTGGTTTTCCAGGCAGCACCACAGATCTTCTCGCCTGTCTCGGTTGATACCCCCCAGGGCTCCCCGATCTCCCCCCTGCTCTTTGTCATTTATGTCTCTACCCTTCACTTCCCCGTCCCCAGAGGCCTCATCCTATCCTACGTGGACGACTTCGCGGTCACGGTAGCCTCGGGCTCTTACCAGAGGAACATCCAAAGACTGCAAGGACTTACCAGAACCCTCCTGCGAAAAGCCAGAAGGCTTGGAGTGTCCTTCTCGATCCCAAAGACAGAGCTCATGCACTGGGGGACCCCCTCCCAGAAAGTCCCCCCGCCCCCGATACCGGTCCTGCTGGAGGACCTAGTCTTCCACCCCTCCAAGCTAATACGATGGCTCCGCTATTGGTTCGAGCCCTCCTCCACTTCAGGTACAAGAGGCACCACATCCCACTTTGTTAGAAGACTCGGCCTGGCCCAGGGAGCCTTCGCAACCATCAAAAGACTGTCTAGGCCCGGTAAGGGCCTCCCTCCCTTCCTCTGCCACCGTTTGGTAACATCGCTGATCTCCCCAATCCTCCTCTACGGAGCGGACCTGTTGTCCCCGAGTCTTACACTCCTCGACCGCATGTCGGTCTTCTGGAGGAACGTCCAAAGATGGGTCACAAACTGCTTCTCCTCGACACCTATCGGCACCCTGGCTTGTGAGTCAGCCCTGCCCCCCATACCCTGTCTAATATGTCACCGACAGAGACTTGCGGCCATAAGGATGGTATGCCTCCCACCGGAGGCCAATCCAACCACTGCAATGCTACACCCCACTTTCCCGACCTCATCCCCCTTCAAGGCCATCGACGATCACCGGCACCACACGCGCGGCCTGACATCAGTCTACGCTCCTCTCTCATGGAGAACCACGGTTCCCTCCCTGCCCATAAGAAAGCACCTCCCAATTGATGCTATCGCTCATCGGACCCTCCCCTTCATCTCCACGACCGGCCCGTTGCCGGTGGCCTCCCCTGACCTCCTCCCACCAGAAAGTCTACCGATAAGGGAAGGCGCCCCCTCCTACAGGTCGGTCAAGTTGAAAATCAGATCGGCGCTCATCAAAGATTGGAATGACCAGTTCCCACCGCCCCCTACCTACCCCTACCCAGTGTCCCTGATACCCCACACTTTCATGGGGCTCGGAAGGTTCATGGCAGGTAGAATCCACCAGATGCGATCAGGCAAAAGCTACCTCGCCGCCCACCCATCGTGGTTCACGGAAGACCCCTCTCCCCTCTGCCCGTTTTGCGAGGAGGACGAAGAAGATTTCAACCACGCCATCCTGACCTGCGAGTCCCGAAGAGAACCTCGTGAGCGCCACCTCCAGGGCCTCACCTTGGTGGGTAAGGACAGCCCCCTCTAGTCGCACCCCTCCGCCATAAACTCCATCGCTAAGTACATAAACGTCACGGCGACAGGTTTCCCACCGGGTATGCCCCCAGCGGCGTGGGACCCCCAAAGCGCCCCGGATGTAAGCGCGTCTGCTCTCGCGATCCACGGTTTCGCTCCCCGGTAGATGGAGGATCCTCCCCCTATTTAGTTTTCTTGGTTCGCTGGGAAATTGTATTTTTCGTCATGAACATGTGTTTTATTGTTTTATTTCCTTAGGGATTTGGTGTCGGCTATCGGACACGCTGTGGAGGTTTTTATAGTTTGGTGCGAGATTTCTTTTGTTACCTGCGGGTTTTTGAGATTAAGGTTTTGTTTGTGCCATAGCTAGCGCTTTTTTTTTGTTTTTTTTTTAATTCATTTGTTTATTGATCATGGCTCAAAAACGTACATGCAGCTCGCGCTATGGCATACAAAAAGCCTTAATTCCAACGCGGTAACAAAAGAAACAACAAAACTCAAATATCGCAAAATTTTCTTCAAAGTGGTTACGTATGAACCCAAGCATCGCCAACGATGACTAACAGCAAAAGTAAAACATTCCAGGGCCACCGTAAGGTCCCCTTGAAACTCAAAGAAAAGCAAAACCCATCTTCTAACAATCACAACAAACATCATAACGTTAAAAGACAAATTCAATCTAGTAAAGAAATCCATCGCTGGTTGTATCAGGTAACGTAGGGGAGGCTGGAAAACAGCACTGCTATGGACTGACTCCAGGTGCGGCTGGAGAGGCATTAGAGGAGCGGGCCACTGCAGGCATCCTCGGAGGGAATCCTTAGGCTGTCTCAGAGACTTACTTAGCGAACCTCAAGATGAGGTCTGAAGAGTGCCAGAGGGGGGCATCAGGGCCGAGGTCATCGATTCCTTGGAAGAGGGACTCGCGTTGTTGGGCCTTAGCTGGACAGTGGAGGATGGCGTATTCAAAAGTCTCCTCGGCCTCTTCACAGAATGGGCAAAGGGTAGACTCGTCACGGGAGGACCATGAAGTGTGCGCTGCAAGATAACTCTTGCCAGAACGCATTTGGTGGATACGGCCCGCAGTGAACCTGGGGAGGCCCATGAAGGGGTGTGGAGCTAGCGAGGGGCCAAAGGGGTAGGCAGAAGGGGTGGGGGGAGCTGAGGTCCAATCAGAGATCAAAAGAGGAGTAGTGGCAGCCTTTAGTGAGACATAAGAGGGCAGGCCAGTCGAAACGTAAGGCGTGTGGTGGATAAGATGCGGGAAGGCCAAAGGGAGGCGGGGAGGAAGGATTCATTTGACCGAGTAGGCGACCGAGTCTAGAGGCAGGTGAATTCGGCCCCCAGAGGGGGGCGAAGACCAGAGCGGAGGTCGCATTGACCCTTCTAGGGGGGCGAGGAGGTGTCGATGGGAGGGGACACTCCAGGCGTCCCAGGTGGGTACCCGGGGATGCAGGCGGGCAGCGGCAGGGTTGACAGTGGGAGGAGAGCAGAGGAGACGAATGGCGGCAAGGCGCCTCTTGTGAGCCAAGTAGGCGCCAATGGGCGGCAGGGCAGCCTCACAGTAGAAGATAGAAGAGGGCGTTGAGCGAAAACAATTGGTGACCCAGCGTAGGACGGTATGCCAGAAGGATTCGAGTTTGCGGAGGGTGGTGGAGTTGGGAGAATAGACGTCTCCCCCGAAGGTGAGAACAGGGAGGAGGAGCCCGACGGCGAGCTTGCGGTTGCACCAAGGTGAGAGACCTTTGCCCGCCGGGCTGAGGCGTTTTACTAGGGAGAAGGACCCCCACGCAAGAGCTAGCCGGCGGCTAAAGTGGGAGGAGGATTCTAATGTGGGGGTAAGCCAGTAACCCAGCCAACGGACTTCGGCAGAGGGCTTGAAGAGAGACCCATTCAGAGAAATAGGAGCGTGAGAAACGGGATTCCTGTCGCGACGGGTGCGCCAGTGGATGAGTTCAGTCTTGGGGATTGAAAAGCCCACGCCAAGGGGCGCCGCTTTGTTCAGCAAGGCCTTGAAGAGGGATTGAAGGCGGCGAATATTCGAACGGTACGATGGAGAGGCGACCGTGACTGAGAAGTCATCAACGTACGAGACGATGAGGCCTAGAGGAATTGATAGGTGAAGTTGAGAAACATAAATAACAAACAAAAGAGGAGAAATAGGTGAGCCTTGAGGGGTGCCCACTGCAACGGGAGAAAAAACATTAGGAGCGCCTTGAAAAATAAGGCGGCATTGTCGTGAGGAGAGGAAGGAGGAAACCCAGGATACGAGGTAGGGAGGAGTCTTGTT
>JACCEG010000072.1:292207-319911 GCA_014065205.1 Tuber brumale | reverse complement strand
ACAAGAAGACAAGATCAAGGATTTGGAAGCACCGGAAAAAACACACCTAACGAACCTAAGGAACGACGCGTCGATATCAACTTTATATCAGCAAGGACCTTTGGAAAAATGTATCGGAAGGGAGAACAAACAGGTGTTCTCAAATGGGATCAAGAAGAAGGAGGCACGACAATGGCCGAAGCCTCAACGATCAGTACCAGATTGGCAGTACGACAGGAAGCAACAAAGAAGAAAACGACACTAAGACAACTGGTACCAAGCGAATACCACGACTTCTTAGACATGTTCGAAGAAGGAGAGAGGACGGACCTACCAGGACACCGAGAAGAAGACCGCAAGATCGACCTGGGAGGAAGAGCGCTGTTCATGAAGCTCTACTCCTTAAGAGAAGAAGAGTTGAAGGCTCTAAGAGACTACCTCCAACAAAACTTGGAAACAGGATGGATACGGCCATCCTCATCATCAGCAGGAGCACCGATATTATTCGTCAAAAAGAAGGACGGAAAGCTCAGACCATGCGTGGATTTCAGGGGACTGAACGTGGTCACCAAGGAATATCGATATCCACTACGGCTGATCGACGAAGCATTGGATAGGCTGGGAAAGGCCCAATACTATACGAAATTAGACATCAAAGATGCCTATCACAACATCCGGATAGCCAAAGGAGACAAATGGAAAATAGCATTCCGGACAAGATATGGGTTATACGAATACCTGGTAATGCCATTCGGATTGTCTAACGTACCGGCGACCTTCCAACGATGGATCAACACCAAACTCAGCAAGTTTCTGGATATATGTTGTATTGTCTATTTGGACGATATTCTCATATATTCAAGAACTATGGAATAACATCGAAAAGACATCCGGAACGTTATGCAAGCCCTGAGGGAAGCAAAAGTCAAGCTGAAACCCACGAAATGCGAATTCCATCAGAAGGAAACGGAATGCTTAGGGTTTATCATCAACCCTGAAGGAATAAGGATCGACCCTGTCAAAACCGAGGCAAGCGAAGAATGGAAACCCCCGAAGAGCGTAAAGGGAGTACAGAGCTTCCTAGGCTTCTGTAACCTTTATCGCAGATTCATCGAAGGATTCAGCAGAGTGGCGAAACCACTATACGAAACAACCAAGAAGGACACCAAATGGAATTGGACGGACCGACAACAAACAGCATTTGATGGACTGAGGAACAGACTTACCACCGCACCAATACTCCAACATTTCGACCCAAAACCTCCGATGATGATCGAAACAGACGCATCCAAGTAGCTCTGTTCGGGGATCCTATCGCAACTAGGGGACGACAAATTATGGAGGCCAGTGGCGTTGCTATCCAAAACAATGACCAAGGCCGAATACAATTACGACATTCACGACAAAGAACTATTGGCGATAGTTCAGGCCCTCAAGACTTGGAGAAAATACGCCTTAGGAGCTGAACACGAGATTAGGGTGGTAACCGACCACAGGAATCTGCTCGCTTTCACGACCACGAAGGAACTCAATCAACGGCAAGCAAGGTGGAGCGAAACGGTATCACAATACCACATCAAGATCGAGTACCGACCAGGAAAGCAAGGAGGACAGCCGGACGCTCTTACCAGACGACAAGAAGATATGCCAACCAACGACGACGAACGGATTCTGCAAAGGAAACAAATCTTTTTGCCGAAAGAGAGATACTTCAAGGAAGAAGAAGAAGAAAGCGGAAGAAGCGAAGACATCAACGAAATGGAAACAGCAATGCTAGTCAACGACGACCACACAGAATGGATACGAACCACAATGGCAAAAGACACGGAGATACAGGCAATCAGGAAGGCTTTGAACGAGAAGCAAAAAGAAATGAAAGGGATAGCATTGGGGCTATACGAAGAAAAAGAGGGATATCTTTGGTACGACGGAAAGATAAGAATTCCCGAGGACGAACCACTACGAACGGAAACGATACGAAGACACCATGATATACCGCAAGCAGGACACGGAGGATCGGCTAAAACCATGGAATTGATCGGGAGATCATACTACTGGCCGACGATAAGGGATGACGTCAAGAGATACGTCAAAAACTGCGAGACATGCTAACGAACGAAGGCAGCACGTCACGCGCCATACGGATTGCTAAAACCTATCGAACCTCCTGGAAGACCATGGCAATCTATCGCTATGGATTTTATCACCGGACTTCCAGAGTCGTAAGGTTATGATGCAATATGGGTCGTTATCGATCGCCTGATGAAAATGGCGCACTTTATACCATGCAGAACGGACATGGACACAAAACAATTCTTCCACCTATTCAAAGATGAGGTGTTCAGAATTCACGGACTACCGAATGATATCATATCAGATAGAGGATCACTATTCACCGCAAATCTCTGGAAAGAAATCACGCAACAAGGGCAGATTGAAAGGAAACTCAGCACGGCATTTCACCCGCAGACAGACGGACAAACGGAAAGGACGAACGCCATATTGGAACAATACCTACGAGCATACGTCAACTATCAACAAGACGATTGGGCAGAAATGTTAGCGACAGCCGAGTTCGCATACAACAATGGGAAACAAGAAACGATCAAAACGACTCCCTTCTTTGCGAACTATGGGTATAACCCGATATGCGAACCGGGAAAATACGACATACCGGCACAGGCAGTTCATACGAAGGATATGCAGAAACTGCATGATATATTAAGAGAAGAAATATGTCACGCGCAAGAACGACAGAAGGAATACCGCGATCGTCACCGGAAACCCGATCCCAACCTCCAAGTCAACGACAAAGTGTGGTTGATACCAAGGAATATCCGGACCACAAGGCCATCAAGGAAACTGGACTACAAGAAACTAGGACCATTCAAAATCATCGAACGCATCGGGCTTAGAGCATATAAACTCGACCTCCCTCGCTCGATGAACAACACTCATCCTACATTCCACATCAATCTCCTCGAACCTTACCGAGACAAGGCTTTTACCTCACAAAAGAAACTCCCTCCACCGCCCATCGAGATCGAGGGCGAAGACGAATACGAGCTTGAGAAAATCCTCTACTCAAGAACACACCGCAACAGACTTCAGTACCGAGCCAAGTGGGTCGGATACTCAGCAGAACACGATCAAGAGTGGTACCCGGCCCCTAACTTCACCAACGCACAATATGCCATCGGGCAATTCCACCAGAACTACCCCGACAAGCCCAGACTTCTGCCCGATGCAGGACGAAGTTTGGATCAAAGAATAAGTCAACGACGAGGATGGGGTCCAACTCGTGGACCTACCGATCAGGAAAAAGAACGAAACGGAGGAAGAGAAAACACACAAGTGTCTGTCCTGGACACGGTGCTACGACGACGGGTGCCCCACCCCCTACGCGGAAAAGATGGGAACGAACTACTTTCCCAAGAAAAGAGACAGGACACCACCGCGGTCACCCCCGCTAGACGACCAGAGCAAGATTTCAGGGACGAAATCTACGGGGAGGGGGGCCAAAAAATCCAAGAAAGTTACCTGGGAAAAGGACCCAGCACCGTCGCCGATTTCGTCGGCAACACAAAAGGATACAGTGGAAAGCCTACAATGGGAGCTGATCACGATCAGCCAACAAAAGACAACGGCGGAAGTAGAGAGGAGTCTCTACAAAGGTCAGGCCTTGATGTGGGAACAGAAGGCAAGAGAATGGGAGAAAAAGAATGTGCAGCTGGCGAGAGCGGTAACGGCTCAACAGGTCAGGGCAAGTTTGGCGGAATACAAGGTTGGGAAGAAAGAATCCCAACTAAAGAGAAGGGAATCAAGGATTCGGAGGTTGGAAAATCTCCAGAAAGAAAGCAAGAGTTGGATGCGTCGGGTAGGACGCAATATCCTGCAGAGGGCAGGAACTGAGGGAGAGGACGAGTTCCCAATGGCCTAAAGGGACTTAGGCCGTGGGGAGAGGGGAGCTATTGTCACAGTTCTGTGGCAGATAGTGGAAGGAGATGTTTCCGGCAGGTAGTGGAAGGAGATGGTTCTGCACCATGACGAGGATATTCGTCATGGGGTTTCATTTGTTATATGTTACTTTCACGCACATGACCTATTAAGAGGTCATGAGGGCAGCGCACGAGGCCAAGGGGGCTGCGCAGTTGGTTTACTTTCACGCACATAACCTATTAAGAGGTCTTGAGAGCAGCGCACGAGGCCGAGGGGGCTGCGCAGTTGGTTTACTTTCACGCACATGACCTATTAAGAGGTCATGAGGGCAGCGCACGAGGCCAAGGGGGCTGCGCAGTTGGTTTACTTCCACGCACATGACCTATTAAGAGGTCATGGGGGCAGCGCACGAGGCCAAGGGGGCTGCGCAGTTTGGTTTACTTTCACGCACATGACCTATTAAGAGGTCATGGGGGCAGCGCACGAGGCCAAGGGGGCTGCGCAGTTGGTTTACTTTCACGCACATGACCTATTAAGAGGTCATGGGGGCAGCGCACGAGGCCAAGGGGGCTGCGCAATTTGGTTTACTTTCACGCACATGACCTATTAAGAGGTCATGAGGGCAGCGCACGAGGCCAAGGGGGCTGCGCAGTTGGTTTACTTTCACGCACATGACCTATTAAGAGGTCATGGGGGCAGCGCACGAGGCCAAGGGGGCTGCGCAGTTTGGTTTACTTTCACGCACATGATCTGTTCAGAGATCATGTGGTTTACGCACATGACCAATGATGCGGTCATATGATGTTTTTCATGAGTCACGGTTATGACTCATAGTTGTTTTGATTTATAAGCGGGTTGAGTGAAGGACTATAAAAGGAGGCCGGTAGAGCCTGGTAGTTAGTTCTTCACGCAACCACCTATTATACTTTCTTACCTATACTATTAAGAATAGATTCTATTCTACCACTTCGCAAGTTCTATCAAGATAAGATCTGATTATTAGCGTTCAAGCAAGGAACGTAGACTCCGGTCTAAGAATAATAATCAGAGTCTCGATAGGAAACCAGAATCGGTTAAGGCTATATACGATATAAGAGAAGTATCACCTGTTACTTAACGACTAACTAAGGGTTGTTGCCTGTCGCAGAGGTACTCTAAGATACAAGGGATAGGTAGGATATCTAACAAGTACCACGTCCCACTTCGTAAGAAGACTCGGCCTTGCCCAGGGCGCCTTCGCCACCATCAAAAGACTATCGAGACCCGGTAAGGGCCTCTCTCCTTTCCTCTGCCACCACCTAGCGATGGCGTTAATCTCCCCGATCCTCCTCTATGGCGTGGACCTCTTCTCTCCAAGTCTCACTCTGATGGACCGCATGTCGGTCTTTTGGAGGGCTGTTCAGAGATGGGTCACAAACTGCTTCTCCACGACGCCCCTGGGTGCCCTCGCATGCGAGTCGGCCCTGCCCCCCATGCCCCTTCTGATACGTCACCGCCAAAGACTTGCAGCAATTAGGCTGGTCTGCCTCCCACCGGAGGCTAATCCGGCAACTGCCAGGCTCCACCCAACGTTCCCAACATCGTCCCCCTTCAGGGCCCTCGATGACCACCGCCACCACATGCATGGTCTGATATCGGTCTATGCTCCCCTTTCATGGAAATCCGCTGTCCCCTCCCCGCCTATAAGAAAACACCTCCCAATCGATGCCATTGCACATCGTAACCTCGCCTTCATCCCAACCTCTGGCCCTCTTCCGGTGGCTTCCCCCGACCTCCTCCCGCCAGCCTGTCTTCCGATTAAGGAAGGAACCCCCTCGTACATCTCGATCAAGTTAAGTGCAAGGTCGGCGCTAGTCAAAGATTGGAACAACCAGTTCCCACCGCCCCCAAACTACCCTTACCCCGTGACCCTAACGCCCCACCCCTTTATGGGGTTAGGAAGGTTCATGGCAGGGAGGATCCACCAAATGCGCTCAGGCAAGAGCTACCTCGCGGCCCACCCATCATGGTTCACCGAAGGCCCCTCTCCCCTCTGCCCTTTTTGCGAGGAGGATGAAGAGGACTTCGCCCATGCAATCCTGACCTGCGAGTCCTCCAATGAGCCTCGTAAGCGCCACCTCCAAGGCCTCACTTCGTTGGACAGGGACAGCCCCCTCTGGTCACACCCCACCGCCCTCAGCTCTCTCCCTAGATACATAAACGTCACAGCGACAGGCTTCCCACCAGGCATGCCCCCGGTGGAACGGGACCCTGTACACCCTCTGAGAGCGGACGCCGCTGCTCTACCGATCCATGGTTTCGCCCCCTGGAGGGGGGCCGACCCACACCCGTAAGGTTTTTCTAGTTTCCTAGGAGATTATTTCTTGTTATGATCATGCACTTTATTGTTTTATTTCCGTAGGGAATTTGTGTCGGCTATCGGACACGACTAGGTGGATTTTATAGCTTGGTGTGATTGTTTCTTTTGTGCTTGCGGGTTTTGAGATTTAGGTTTTGTTTATGCCATAGCTAGCGCTGCATGCAAGTTCTTGTACCATAAACCAACAAATACATGAAGAAAAAAAAAAAAAAAAAAGGCTGAGTAGATAGGCCACGCTCCGCTTCCGCTATTTTGCCCCCCCTGCATTTTCACCTAGCTTTCAACACCATCAGCGTCCGGTGTGCCCTCACGATCTTTCTGTCCTAAGAACCAGGTAGTGGCCTCTCTGTCACATCAGGCATGGCTTCTACAGTTCCCCTTCCCCCCTCTGAGCACTCCTCTGTGTCAGGAGTTCGCCACCATATCCCCCTCCTCTTGAAGCTCCACGAAAGGTCCCCGACGGACGGGGCGATCTCCAACCAGCTTTTCCCACCCATCAGCTCAACGGAGCTTGACGACCTGTCCCCGGGGGAGGCAGTCATCCTTCCCCTCCTCTTCACCTCGCTCCTAGCATCAAGGTCAATCTTCACTCAAATCGATGAACTGGCCCGCGAGGTCGCCCGCCTTACAGGGCAGGTTGACGAGCTCTCCTCCCGTAGAGAGAAGCCCAAGCGCCCTTCTCCTCCCCCCAGCCAACATGACGCGATGGCAGCGTCGCTCTTCGCCCTCCAACTGTCGGTAAGGGACCTCGCATCCCATCTGACCACCCCACTTCCCCAACCAGCACGCCACCAACAACCCCCACCCTAACGCCCAACGCCCGCAGCGCCTGGCACCCACACGGCTCAGGCAGCTCTTTCCCAAAAGGGTAAAAAGCCCGCCACATCCCCCCTACTGCAATTCTTGCCAGTGAGCTTACCCCCCTCTATGAGGGTGGAGGCGACACTGACATCCCCTGTTACAGCACAAAGGACCGGAAATGGTATGGCGACCCGGCCGCGTACGCGGCGAAATTCCCTCGCTCCTGGGAGGCCCAGACATACAGGGAGGGAAAGTACCCCCCCCTCTTGGAGTTCCACCCCGTTCCTCGCATTTTGGCCCTGTCCGGCGCCCCCTCCTACGCCCAGGCCTCTACAGCTGCGGGAAAAAAGAAGGGAAAACTGGGAAAAGCGAAGAATGCCCCCACTGCTGCCCAGGTTGCGTCTGGCTCGGCACCCCTGGCCCCCTCAAAAGGGCCCAGGAGCCTCCCAGTTACTGAGAGACGTTTCTTCGCCCCTAGGTCTTCCCCCTTCTCACACTCCCAGTCCGACCGGATAGCTGCCTCCTTCCACAACATTGCCGCCTTGGTCCTACATGAGGCGGGCTGCACTCTACCAATATCCTTTTCCACCAGGGTTAATGACAAATGGGCGGTAACACTCCTCGCCCTATCCCCGTTCGTTCCCTCTACTGCCTATGCCTCCTACTACGACCCTCTCCCCACCAAGCTAAACCAGTCCTTACCAACCGGGGACACTCTGTTGCTCCCTTTCCGCCCCGCCCCTAACGAGGTCCAGCTGGCGATACACTCCCTCCCCATCGCCTATCTTCCTGAGGACGACGACGACCTCCTACAGTCTCTGAGCAACACCATCCTGAACGTCAAGAACTTTCAAATCCTCTCCCATCGAAAACAGGCACACAGGTGCCAGAACCCCACATGCCCCAAGGGCGGCAACCTCAGAGCTGTGGTTGACTGCTGTCCAACCTCTCCCTCGATGTGAGCGATCTGCAGAGGGCAACACCCGGCGTTCACTAGAGAGTGCCCATCGAGACCGTCCCCCCCTCCTGCCCACGGGGAGTCCCCTGTTCTGCAGAATGAGGAAGCTATGAACATGACGAACGACTCCGGCGAGGGTCCTTCAACTGGTTCACGATCCCTCCTGCCCCCCTTTGGTCTTGATACACCCCGCCCTAGGCGTGGTGATGCCCCCCCAACACGTCCCCCCGTTCCTGCCCCAAAACCCTAAGGAGGTGCCCTGCCGAATCCCGCATGGCAGGAATCTCCCCCTCCTTTCCACCAGCCTGAGATGCCGGAAGGAGTGTAATGGTTGGTCACACCTCTCCTGTGAGTTCTGCACGGGAGGTGGGCTCCCATAATCTTATATCCGTTCTACAACACAACTGCTTGGGAAGCTGGAATGGGTTTCTTTCCCTTTTTAATTCTTTTTCCCTTTTGGATATCGCTCCTACTCTGGTTGCCCTTCAAGACCCCCACCTCCACAGAAATAGACCTCGTTTATTTTCCCCGACTTCAAAGCCTTTTTGCCCCCCTGCCCCAATAATGGCAAGCCCAGAGTGGCCTGTTAGCTGCACCTTTCCACCACTCCGCAGTTATCGGTCCTCCCAGTCTTTTCAGAGGCAAGAGACTGAATGGCGGTTGACTTCTACTCATCTGTTGGTATCTTAGACTTTTTTGTTACCAAGTTCATGGTTGTGAACCTCTACAGCATGTGGGTTGGCTCCCCCTTTTATTGAACCATTGGTCCCAAGGTTGCATTCCCCCACACCACCATGCCAATACTGGTCATTGGAGATTTTCACATCCACCACCACTCGACAAAGCCTGGTCGCCTCTTTTCGAGTTTTGACCTTACTGCCTGCATCCCTTATTTCGAATGGGCTGCAGAGCAGAGCTTCTACCTTTTCACCGCCTCTTGCACCATTACCTACTTCTCCTTCAACCCCGGACTGCGCTCCACAGTTATAGACCTAGCCTTTGCCAATGCCTCACTGGCCCCAACTTCCAGCCATGGGACATGCCGCTCCCCCCATCTAGATCCAACCCTGTCCCAATCCTTATAATCCTGTCGGAGCCTGTGCCTCGCCCACCCCGTCCTGCCCCTGCGTCGCCAAAGACAGACTAGCATTCTCTGGAGAGAGATATCAAAGCTACGAGTGTCACCCTGGCTGCCCACCTCCCGACACCACATGCGATTTCCACCTAGTTCGAAGCAGCCCTTGGCAGACTGAGTGCCATCCTCAAGCTCCACAACCCGGAGAACAGGCCCTCCCACCGGCCCAAACAGTGCTGGACCCGCGACCTTTCGGCACGAAGATCTGCCTTTCATTCAATCGTCGGGTGAGCATGACGCGACCCCCTCCCCTCATCGAAGCATCACTGCTCGGAAGCACCACTTCTATACTTCAAAGCCATAAAGAAAGCCAAGACTAATTATTGGAACAATTTCTGGGAAACAGACACCCTACACACGCCTCTGACTGCGTAGCGCTATGCCTTCAGTAGACCCCCAGACAGGTCCCTCAGGTACCCAGGGCTGACAACCCTACCGACATAAACAATGCCCTTCTTCTGCATTTCTTCCCTACGGAATAGTCTTCAAACCCACAAGCTATTCTACGCCAATTGAGCAATGTTCTGCTGCTGGCGCCCCAGGAGATAACAGCTGCCCTCCAGAATTCTTCATCATTCTCAGCCCCTGGGCCAGACCAGATTCCGTACTCTGTCTGGAAAAGAGTCCACTCTCTGAACCCCAACATCCTGAAGTCCATCCTAGGCCCCCTGGTCTGGTACTGACACCATCACACCTCCCTGAAGAAAGCCAATGGCATCATGTTAGATAAGCCAGGGAAGCCCTCCTGCGACAGGCCAGCAGGTTTCCGCATCATCGTCGCCTTGGAAATTGTCTCCAAGATTCTTGAGAGGGTCATGGCAACCCATCTTTCTGCGCTTGCCCATTTCTTGGGCCTCCTTTCCCTCCACCAAACCGGATCCCTCCCGGGTCTGCGCATCTTCGACCCAGTAGCTACCCTCTCCTATGAGGTCCACCTTTTCATACGCCCCAAGCTCAAGGTCTCGACCATCTTCCTGGACATCAAGGGTGGCTTTGACAATGTCATAGTACCCTTACTTTGCCACAGGCTTGCCACCATGGCAGTCAGCCCGTACATGGTCTAGTGGGTAATGTCCTTCCTCCACAGATGGTCTTACCGCCTGATATTCCAGGGGGCCCCCCAGATCTTCTCCACAGTCTTGGTTGCCACTCCCCAGGGCTTTCCGCTCCCTACCCCCCCTGTTTGTCATCCATGTATCCTCCCTACACTTTCCAGTCCCCGCGGCCACATCCTCTGCNCCCCCCCCTCCTGTTTGTGATCTAGGTTTCCTCCTTGCATTTCACGGTCCCTCATGGCCTAATCCTTTCCTACGTGGACGACTTCGCTGTCACGGTTGCCTCTGGTTCTTATCGCAGAAATGCCCATAGGCTCCAGGGCATCACCAAGGCACTCCTGGCGACAGCTAGAAAGCTCGGAGTGGCCTTCTCGATCCCAAAGACAGAACTCATGCACTGGGTTACCCCCGCGCAAAAGGTCCACCCGCTCGCGATCCCTGTCGTGATAGACGGGCACCACTTCCGTCCCTCCAAGTTGATCTGTTGGCTTGGATATTGGTTCGAGCCTTCATCCACTTCCTGCAACAAAGGCACTACCTATCACTTCACGAGGAGGCTCAGCTTGGCCCAAGGAGCCTTCGCGACGATCAAATGACTTTCCAGGCCCGGCAAGGGCCTCTCCCCCTCTCTCTATCACCTGCTGGCATCCTCCCTTATCCCCCCCATCCTCCTATACGGGGTGGACCTCTTTTCACCAAGCCTCACCCTCCTGGATAGGATGTCTGTCTTTTGGAGAGCCGTCCAGAGGTGGGTGACAAACTGCTTCTCGTCCACCCCGGTTGGCATCCTGGCATGTGAGTCAGCCCTGCCCCCCCTGCCGCTCCTGGTTCTCCACCGTCAAAGGCTGGCGGCTGTTCGGCTTGTCTGCCTACCCCCTGAAACCAACCCAGCCATGGCCAGGCTTCACCCGTCCTTCTCTACCTCCTCCCCCTTCCGGGCTTCGGAGGACCACCGCCGATACACTAGGAGTTTGACATCTGTCTATGCCCCACTCCTCTGGAAAACCTCTCAACCCTGTCCCCCCATACGGAAACATCTTCCATTGTATGCCATTGCCCACAGGACCATCAGGTTCATCGACCCCGTGGGCCGAGTGCCAGTGGCCTCCCCCAGCCTCCTTCCTCCCAACCAGCTCCCTGTGGCGGCGGGAACCCCGTCTTATCAGTCAGTTAAGCTTCGGCTGCGAAAACGCTCTCCTTCGGGACTGGTCTACTCAGTTTCCCCCCCCGCCCTACTACCCCTATGCCGCGTCCCTCAGACCCCACCCTTTCATGGGCCTGGGAAGGTTCATAGCAGGCAGGATCCATCAGATGTGCTCGGGCAAGAGCTACCTCGCTGCCCACCCCTCCTGGTTCACTGATGACCCCTCCCCCCTCTGCCCTTACTGTGAGGAGGACAAGGAGGACTTCACTCATGCTATCCTATACTGCGAGTCTCGCAAGGAGCCTTGTGAGCGCCACCTCCAGGTGCTCACGGACGTCGGCGGAGACAGCCCCCTATGGACCAACGATGATGCCCACCACTCCCTGGCAAGGTACCTAAATTTGACCGCCACAGGTTTTCCGCCTGGCATGCCGCCTGCGTGCTGAGACCCCCCGCTAGCTCCCACCTCCGCTGATGTGGCTCTCCCGATTTACGGTTTTGCGCCCTGAACAGGGGCCTTCGCCCCATGCTTGCTTCCACCTGACGTTTGATTTTGGCAGCCGGTTGGCTTTACTTTTTTCGTTATGAGATTTTTTGTTTTTTGCTTTAGTTCCTTGGGATTTCGTGTCGGCTATCGGACACAGCTTGCTGGATTTTACAGTTCGTGCGAGTGTTTCTTTTGTGTTTGCAAGTTCTTGAGATTAAGGTTTTTCTTTATGCCATAGCTAGCGCTGCATGCAAGTTCTTGTACCGTAAACAAAGAATATATGAAGATAAAAAAAGAAAAAAGAAAAGGCTGAGTAGATAAGCCACGCTCCTGTTCCGCTATGTTCCCCCCACTACATTTCTACCTCGCTTTCAACACCATCAGCGTCCGGTGTGCCCTTACCTTCTTGCCATCCTAAAAAGGTCCTCGAGGCCGGGGCCTCCCTGTCACGACAGGTATGGCCTCAGTTCCCGTTCCTCCCTCTGAACACTCTTCTGTGTGGAGTGTCCGTCCCCATGTCCCCCTCCTCCGGGAGCTCCTTGAGCGCTCCTCGACGGACACAGGAATCTCCAACCAACTCTTCCCACCCATCAGCTCTACGGAACTTGACCACCTCTCCCCCAGAGAGGCCGTCATCCTCCCCCTCCTCTGCACCTCGCGTTTGGCATCTAGGTCTATCTCCGCTCAAATCGACGAACTGGCCCTTGCAGTAGCTCGCCTTTCCGGACAAGTTGACGAACTCTGCTCCCATAAATAGAATCCCCAATGCCCTCCTCCCCTCCCAAGCCAGAGCGAAAAGACAGTAGCGTCACTTTCCACCCTTCAACTGTCGGTCAGAGACCTTGCGTCCCGGCTGAGCACCCCCCTCCCCCTACCAATACCCCACCAACAGCCCCCACGCGAGCGCCCACGCCAGTAGCGCCAGGCACACTTGCAACTCGGGGAGCTCCTTCCAGAAAGGATGAAGAGCCCACCACATCCCCCCCTTCCGGAACCCTCGCCGATGACCTTGCCCCTCTTTATCAGGGAGGTGGCGACCCAGACATCGCTTGCTTCAGCACAAAAGACCCAAAATGGTGCGGTGACCTGGCCGCATATGCGGCGAAATTCCCTCGCTCCTGGGTGGCCCAGACCTATAGGGAAGGGAAGTACCCCCTCCTCTCGGAGTTTCACCCCATCCCACATATGTCAGTACACTCCGGTGCCCCCTCCTATGCTCAAGCGGCTACAGCTGGGCAGAAGAAGAAAGGCAAAGCGAATAGAATGAAGTCTGCCCCCTTGGCAGCCCAGGTTCCATCTGGCGCGGCCCCTCCGGCCCCCTCAAAAGGGCCGTAGAGCCTCCCAGCTGCTGAGAAACATTTCTTCCCCCCAAGATCTTCTCCTTTCCCCAACTCCCAGTCTGACAGACTAGCCGCCTCCTTGCCAGACATTGCTGTCTCCGTCCTTCGAGAGGCGGGCTGCACCCTGCTCCTATCTTTTTCCCCCCGTGTCCATGACAGGGGAGCTGTCACCCTTCTGGCTCTTTCGCCATTTGTCTCCTCTACTGCACATGCACCCTACTACGACGCCCTTATGTCTAAGTTGAACCAGTCCTTCCCGACCGGTGACATTAAGTGGCTTCTGTTCCGCCCCGCCTCCAACGAGGTCCAGCTGGCGATTCACTCCCTCCCCATCGCGTACCTCCCAGCGGATGACATTGACCTTCTACAAACCCTCACCAACACCATCCTGAATGTCAAGAAATCCCACGTCCTCTCCGCCCGCTACCTAAATCCCGACCGTCACTCTAGGACCCTCAAGAAGGCGACCTCGGTGGTTGTGACGGTCGCTCCTGAAAATGAGGCCACAATGTTCGACAATGCTTACCTTTTCTCATCTCTATGTAAGATTGAGAGACCATACTCGGCTAACAGCCTCACTCAATGCCGTAACTGCTGGAAATACAGACACCATTCCGCTAGATGCAAGATTGACCACCCAGTTTCCCCAATCTGCGCCCTCTCCCACAGAAAGCAGGCACAAAGGTGCCAGAACCCCACCTGCCCCTGGGGCAGCAACCTCAGAGCAGTGGGCGACTGCTGCCCAATCTCTCCCCCTATGGACACGACGAACGACTCCGGCGAGGGTCCTTCAACTGGTACACGATGCCTCCTGCCCCCCTTCGTTCTTGAAACATCCCGTCCTACGTGCCGTGATGCCCCCCCAACCCGTCCCCCAATTCCCGCCCCAAAGCTCCAAGGAGGTGCACTGCCGAATCCCGCATAGCAGGAATCTCCCACTCCTCTCTCCCAGCCTGAGACGCCAGAAGGCGTGTAATGGTTGGTCACACCTCTCCCGCGAGTTCCGCGCTGGTGGCGGACTCCCATAACACGATATCCATGCTTCAACACAACTGCTTCGGAAGCTGGGATGTATTTCTTTCCCTTTTTAATTCCCTTACTCTCTTGGATTTCCCCCCTACCCTTGTTGCTCTTTAAGACCGCCCCCTGCACCGGAATAGACCTCTGTCGTTCGCAGGTTTTAAACCCTTTTTGCCCCCCTGCCCTTCTGGCAGCAAGCCCAGAGTGGCCTCCTACCTCCACATCTCCATGACTCAACAGTTTTCAGTCCTCCCAGTTTTTTCAGAGGCAAGGGACTGGATCGCAGTTGACTTTCACTGATCTGCCGGCTTCTTTGATTCCCTCATTACCAAGTTTCAGGTTGTGAACCTCTATAGCACATGGGATGGTTCCCCCTTTCGCTGAACCATCCCTCTTGAGACTGCATTCCCTCACACCACTACACCGATACTGGTCATTGGAGATTTCAACATCCACCACTTCTCGGCGGACCCTGGCCATCCCTTCTCGATTCTGGACTTAAGTGCCTCTACTCCTTTCTCTGAGAGAGCTGCTGAAGAGGGTTTCTTCCTCTTAAACACACCTGGTACCCTTACCTACTTCCCCTTTGACACGGGGCTACACCCCTCAGTCATTGACCTTTCATTTGCCAACTACTCCCTGTCCCCCAACTTTCAGTCATGGGGTACGCCACTACCTCTGTCAGGGTCCGACCATGTTTCGATCCTCATAACCCTGTCGCAGCCTTTGGCCCGCCCCGCCCCCTCCGCCCCGGCATGGACTAAGACGGACTGGCTTTCTCTCGTGGATGAGATTAAAGCCTTAAGAGTAGACCCGCCTCCCCTCCTCCCCGTGCCCCGTACCTTTTCAACCTGGTTCGACACTGCCCTCAGCAGACTTAGGACCGTGCTCAGGCTCTACACCCTAGACAAGAGGCCCTCCCACAGATCCAAACCCTGGTGGACCCCCAACCTCACCACCCAAAGCGCTGCCTTTCACTCAATGGTTCGGTCGTCGTGCCGGCACCCTCTCCCCTGATCAAAGCAGCAGTGTAAGGATGTGCGCCACTTGTACTTCAATGCCATAAAGAAGGCCAAGACCGAGTATTGGAACAACCTCCTGAAGACTGCCACCCTACAGATGCTCTGGACTGCGACATTCTATGCCTTCCGAAGGCCTCCCGACAGATTCCCACAGATACTTGGAGCTGACAGCTCCACGGAAATAAACAAAGCCATTCTTTCTCACTTCTTCCCTGATAAACTATCCTCAAGCCCCCGGGCCATCATCCGGGAGTTTAGGGATGTTCCGCCGCTCTCGGCAGAATAGATTACAGTTGTCCACCGAAACTCATCCTCCTCCTCCACGCCCGGCCCGAACTAGATCCCGTACTCTGTCTGGAAAAGGGTCCACTCTTTGAACTCCAGCATTCTCACACCCATCTTCCGCCCACTTGTCCGATATGGACACCATCCTCCCTCCCTGAAGAAAGCAAACTGCATTGTGCTTGACAAGCCAGGGAAGCCCTCTTATGACACGCCGGCATCTTTCCGCATCATCGTCATCCTGGAAACTGTTTCCAAGATCCTTGAGAGGATCATGGCGACCCGTCTCTCTGCTCTTGCCCGCTTCCTGGGCCTCCTGTCCCCTCATCAAACGGGATCCCTCCCCGGTCTGAGCACCTTTGACGTGGCGGCAACCCTCTCTCATAAGGTTCAGCTCTTTATGCGCCCCAAGCACAAAGTCTCAACCCTTTTCCACAATATCAAGGGTGGCTTCGACAATGTTTCGGCCACCTTACTCTGCGACAAGCTTGCCACTGGGGCAGTCAACCCCTCCATGGTCTCGTGGATAAGGTCCTTCCTCCACGGGTGATCCTGCCGCCTGGTCCTCCAGAGGGCCCCCCAGGTTTTTTCACTGGTCTCGGTTGGCACCCCCCATGGTTCTCCAATCTCCCACCTCCTGTTTGTGATCTACATATCCTCCCTTCTCTTCTGGCTCCCTCGGGGCCTTGTCCTCTCCTGTGTAGACGACTTCGCTGTCACGGTCGCCTCTAGCTCATACCGCCGGAATGTCCAGAGACTACAGGGCATCACCAGTGTGCTTTAGGCGAAGGCTGGTAGGCTCGGGGTCGCCTTCTCGATCCCAAAGATGGAACTCATGCACTGAGTGACTCTAGCGCAGAAGGTCCACCCTGCCGCGATCCCGGTCTTGTTGGGCGGGCACCTCTTTCATCCCTCCCAGTTGGTACACTAGCTTTGGTACTGGTTCGAACCCTCATCCATCTCCTGCAATAAAGGCACCACTTCCCACTTCACAAGAAGGCTAGGCCTAGCCCAAGGGGCCTTCGCGACGATCAATCGACTCTCCAGGCCCAGCAAGGGTCTCCCCCCTTTTCTGTGTCACCATCTGGCATCCTCCCCCATCTCTCCGATCCTCCTCTATTGGGGGGACTTATTCTCGCCAAGTCTCACCCTCCTGGACAGGATGTCCGTCTTTTGGAGATCTGCCCAAAGGTAGAATACGAACTGCTTTTCGTCTACTCCGGTTGGTATCCTGGCCTGTGAATCGTCTCTACCCCCCTCACACTTTTAGTCCTCCACCATCAGAGACTGGCGGCCGTCCGACTCATGTGCCTCCCCCCTGCGGCCAACCCAGCGACTGCTAGGTTATGACCGCCCTTTCCCACCTCCTCTCCCCACAAGTCCCCGGAGGACCACCGTCACTTCACTAGAGGACTGACGTCAGTCCACGCCCCCCTGCTCTGGAAAACCGCACCTCCCAGTCTCCCCATTCGCAAACACCTTCCTCTGGATGCCATTGCTCACAGGACCCTCCACTTCATTAACGCCTCAGGCCCCATTCCGTTGGCCTCCCCCAACCTGCTTCCTCCCGACCAGCTCCCCTGGTGGAAAGGGACCCCGTCCTACCAGTCGCTCAAGTTGCGGCTAAGGAACGCTCTCACCAGGGACTGGGACACCCAGTTCCCCCCCCCCCTTACTACCTCTACACTGCATCCCTCAAGCCGCACCTCTTCATGGGTCTGGGGAGGTTCATAGCGGGAAGGATCCACCAGATGCACTCGGGTAAAAGTTACCTCGCTGCCCACCCCTCCTGGTTCACCGGCGACCCCTCCCCCCTCGGCCCCCACTGTGAGGAGGATGAGGAGGACTTCACTCATGCTATCCTACACTGCGAGTCCCGCAAAGAGCCTCGTGAGCGCCACCTCCGGTGGCTCACAGAGATCGGCAGGCACAGCCCTCTATGGACCAATAAGGACTCCCTCCACTCCCTGGCGAGATACCTCAACGTGACAGCCACAGGTTTCCCCCCTGGCATGCCCCCTGGGTGCTGGGACCACCCGCTGAAGCCCGTTTCCACTGTGGAGGGTCTCACGATTCACAGCTTCATGCCCTGACCGTGGCACCTGCCCTACAACTCGCTCCGACCGGTTCTTGGCTTTATTTAGGACAACCAGTTCGGTTTATTTTTTGTTATGTGTTTTGTATTTTTTTGTTTTAGTTCCTTGGGATTTCATGTCAGCTATCGGACACTACTAGGAAGATTTTATAAGTTTGGTGCGATTATTTCATTTATGTTTGTGGCTTTTGAGATTGCGGGTTTGTTTATGCCATAGCTAGCACTGCATGCAAGTTCTTGTACCGTAAAAAATGAATATGTGAAGATAAAAAAAATAGAAAGAATAAAAAAAAAAAAAAAAGGAAATGTTGAGTAGATAGGCCATCCTCTGCCTGCTCTATTTTCCTCATGCTTGAAATCAACCCTCAACGCTTGGGATCTCGCGAACCACCAACTATCATAGTCGCGTGGCAGATAGTAGAAGGAGATGTTTGTGGCCCACGTGGAAGGAGATGTTTGCGGCAGTTTGGTTTACTTTCACCCACATGACCTATTAAGAGGTCATGGGGGCAGCGCACGAGGCTAAGGGGGCTACGCAGTTTGGTTTACTTTCACGCATATGCCCTATTAAGAGGTCAAGGGGGTAGCGCATGAGGCCCAGGGAGCTATGCAGTTTGATTTACTTTCACGCACATGACCTGTTAAGAGGTCATGTGTTTTATGCACATGACCAATGATGCGGTCATATGATGTTTTTCATGAGTTATGATTATGACTTGTAGTCATTTGGATTTATTAGCAGGTTAAGTGAAGGACTATAAAAGGAGGCTGGTAGAGCCTGGTAGTTAGTTCTTCACGCAACCACCTATTATACTTTCTTACCCATACTATCAAGAATAGAATCTATTCTACCACTTCTAGAGTCCTACCACGATACGACTTGATTATTAGCGTTCGACAGAAGAACGTAGACAATGGTCTAAGAATGATAATGAAGGTCTTGATAAGAAGAAGGAGCGAAGTAACGGCACACTAAGGAAGAGAAGGATTACACTATTACAAAGGAACTAACAGAGAGCTGTTGCCTGTCGCAGGTTACATATTGACAGCGGAGAATAGGTAGGATACCTAACATTTGGTTGCATCACAACAGCAACTCCCAACACCAACATGGAAGCCGAACAAGCTGGAGAAGGGACGGGGACGATCCCGGCCCCACCAGCACCATTGAACGTGCTGAGCATGATGGTAGAACAATTGGAATACATAGTAGCAGGACTTAGACCTACGTGAATGACGGAGGGACTCAAATTAAGGAACCCAGACATCTTCGAGGGAGAACCAACGAGACTCAGAGGATTGCTAGCACACCTTAAACTGTACTACGAAGCCAAAGAGTGGACGAGCGAATGCGACGACAAGAAAATCAGATTTGCGAAGACTCGACTCAGGGGAACAGAGGAGAAGTGGATCACTCCAATCGTGGAAGGGACCACCGCCAAGGAGTGGCACGAATGGAAAGAGTTCAAGAAAGACCTCAGAGCTCAGTTCAAAGATAAGGACAAACGACAGGGAGCAAGGAACCAGATCGAGAAAATGGTTCAAGGAGGGAATACAGTTATCGAATTCTGGCACGACATACAACTGTTAGCCCCGGATGCCGAATACGATACGCACACTCTACAGTGACAGCTTCTGAGGGGGGTCTACAAAGAACTCCGCGAAGCATGGACTAACTCAGATCGGGTGTTCAACATGACTGAACAACTAGCCCAGTGGTTCGCGGAGCTTCCAGAATGGGAAAAACCAAGGACGAAGCAACCAGGAAAGACCGGCCCGACAACAGAATGCACCACTCAGGGCTCTAACGACCAATCACGGAGGAGAGGCAATGGACCTTGACGCAATAAGAGGAACAACGCAGTAATTCCAGAGACGTGGACAAAGGTTTAGACAAGCCTGGAGACCAATACGGTCGAACCTCGTGAGGATAACACTGGAAGAGTTTCGGAAGCGCGGGGACAGCAATTTGTGCTTCCGCTGCGGAAAGGCAGGGCATTGAGCAATCAAATGCCCGGACAAGAATGCCAAGATTCGAGAGTTGGAGGGCAGGAAGTCGGAAGAAACAGAGTAGGCTTTAAACGACGACAGTCTCGAGTAACGAGTGGTCAGAGGGACGACCAGCAAGAAAAACCCACTAGGATTATACAAATATGGATGGCAGCGGACTACAAGGCACAAATCAACACAACGGATAACAATGACGACGAATCTGATCAACTGATGATAAAAATAAAAATACTCACAAAAAACGGGATTACCAAAACCAACGCAATTGTCGATTCGGGAGCAACGGAGGACTTTATCGACAGAGAATTCTGCAATACCCACCGGATACCCCTCACAAAAATGGACAAACCAAGAAACATCTATGTGCTTAATGTGGAAAAGAGCACGGCGGGTCCCATTACCCATATGGCAGAAACAGCTATGGAAACAGGATCTCATCAGGAAACGATAGTATTACAAGTAGCAAATGTGGTCAAACATACTGCTATCCTGAGAATGCCATGGCCCCGGAAACACAACCCAAGCATCGATTGGGAAACAAGACAGATCGAATTCGGAAGTGAGAGGTGTTCCCAGGTATGCCTAAACGAATCACAAAGGATCGATGCAGTTCCTACATGACTAGCCCGATGGGAAAACGAGTATGGTCGAATTACCGCGATAAGAGGCGCAGAAAAAGATATTCGGATCCAGCGGTTGGATTCCGAAGCAAAGATACTGACCAAGGGGTCGAAGGGAGCGGCAGGACATGATTTGTACAGCATCTGAGATGAAATCATCCCGGCCAAAGGGGAAGTGATGATAAAGACAGGAATATCGATAGGACTACCGTATGGCACCTATGGACGAATTGCCCCACGAAGTGGATTAGCTACCAAGCATGGCCTAACCACAGGAGCGGGGGTGATAGACGTACACTATCGTGGAGAAATCAAGATTCTCTTAATAAACCTGCAAGAAGAAGACTACGAAGTCGAGAAAGGCGATCAGATCGCACAACTGATTGTCGAAAAGAGCGACAATAGAGGACTACAGGAAGTAGCCAGCCTCGACGAAACAGGAAGACAAGATCGTGGATTTGGAAGGACGGGAAAAACCATGAGCAAAGAAACCGAAGAACGACTTGTCGATATCGACTGTATATCAGCCAGGACTTTCGGAAAGCTATATCGGAAAGGAGAACAAACCTGTGTTCTCAAATGGGGTAAAGAAGAAAAGGAAACGACAACTGAGGAAACCTCGACGATCAGTACCAGGTTGGCGGTATGACAAGAAGCAACAAAAAAGAAAGAGACTCTAAGACAGCTGGTACCAAGCGAATACTACGACTTCTTGGACATGTTCGTAGAAGGAGAAAGGATGGACTTGCCAGAACACAGAAAAGAGGACCACCGGATCGACCTAGTAGGCAGAGCACTTTTCATCAAACTTTACTCCTTGTGAGAAGAAGAGTTGAAGGCTCTATGAGATTACCACCAGCAGAACCTCGAGAGAGGATGGATACGGCCATCCTCGTCAGCAGCAGGAGCACCAATATGTTTCGTCAAGAAAAAGGGCGGAAAGCTCAGACTGTGCGTGGACTTTCAAGGACTAAATACAGTCACCAAAGAGGACCGATATCCACTACCGCTGATCGACGAAGCATTGGATAGATTGGGGAAAACCCAATACTACATGAAACCAGACATCAAGGATGCCTACCACAATATCAGAATATTCGATGGGGATGAATGGAAAGCGGCATTGCGAACACGATACAGGTTATACGAATACCTGGTAATGCCGTTTGGATTGTCCAATGCACTGGCAACGTTCTAAAGATGGATCAACACTAAACTCAGCAAGTTCTTGGATATATGCTGTATCGTCTACTTAGACGATATCCTCATCTATTCAAAAACAATGGAACAACACAGGAAGGACATCCGAAACGTAATGCAGGCCCTAAGGGAAGCAAAGATCAAACTAAAACCAACGAAATGCGAATTCCATGAACAAGAAACCGAATATTGGGGATTTGTCATCAACCCTGATGGAATACGAACCGACCCGGTCAAGACAGCAGCGATCGACGAATGGAAACCACCAAAAAGCGTAAAAGGAGTACAAAGCTTTTTGGGCTTTTGCAACTTTTACCACCGATTCATTGAAGGATTGAGCAGAGTGGCGAAACTGCTATATGAAACAACAAAAAAGGATACCAAATGGAACTGGGCGGACAAACAGCAAACAGCATTCGATAAATTAAGGAACAAACTCACCACGGCACCGCTACTGCGACAAGTTGACCTGAAATTACCGATCATGATCAAAACGGAGGTGTCGAATTACCTTTGCTCGGGGATTTTATCACAGTTAGGCGACGACAAACTATGGCGCCCAGTGTCATTCCGATCGAAAATGATGACCAAAGCCGAATGCAACTATGACATCCATGATAAAGAACTGTTAGCTATAGTTCTAGCACTTAAGGCATGGAGAAAATACGCACTAGGGAACGAACGCGATATTAGGGTAGTAACGGACCACAAAAACCTCCTCGCCTTTACCACCACCAAAGAACTCAATCAACGACAAACGAGATGGAGTGAAACCCTAGCTCAATATCACATCAAGATTGAGTGCTGACCTGGAAAACAAGGAGGACAACCAGACGCCCTTACCAGGAGACAAGAAGACCTACCAACCAAAGAGGACGAAAGAATCCAACAGAGAAAAAGGATTCTCTTACCAAAGGAAAGGTACTTCAAAGATGGAAAAGAAAACGGAAGAGACGAATCCATCAACCAGATGGAAACAACAATAATATCCAACGATGACCACACAGAATGGATACGGAGTACGATGGAAAAGGATACGGAAATACGAGCAATCAGGAAGGCCTTAAACGAAAAAAAAGAAGAAATGAAGGGGATAGCACTCAGGCTATACGAAGAAAGAAAGGAATACCTTTGGTACGACAACAAGATAAGGATTCCTGACGACGAACCCCTCCGAACGGAAACGATAAGAAGAAATCACGACATACCACAAGCAGGACATGGCGGAAAGGCCAAAACTACGGAACTGATCAGGAGATCATACTACTGGCCGACGATAAGAGAAGACGTCAAGAGATATGTCAAAAACTGCACGACATGCCAGAGAACGAAGGCAGTACGTCACGCACTATACGGATTGCTAAAACCTATCGAACCCCCTAGAAGACCATGGCAATCTATTGCTATGGATTATATAGCTGGACTTCCAGAATCGAAAGGTTATGACGCAATATGGGTAGTTATTGATCGTCTGATCAAAATGGCCCACTTTATACCCTGCCGAAAGAACATGGACACACAACAATTCTTTCACCTCTTCAAAGATCAGGTGTTTAGAATCCACGGACTACCTAAAGATATCATATCAGACAGAGGATCACTATTCACGGCAAATCTCTGGAAAGAGATCACAAGACAATGGCAGACCAAAAGGACACTCAGCATGGCATTCCACGCGCAGACCGGCGGACCGACAGAAAGGACGAATGCCATATTGGAACAATATCTAAGCGCATACATCAATTATCAGCAAGATGACTGGGCCGACATGCTAGCAACTGCCGAGTTCGCATACAACAACGGAAGATAAGAAATGACCAAGACGACACCCTTCTTTGCGAACTATGGGTACGATCCAATATACGAACTGGCAAAATACGATATACTCACGCAATCAATCGAAAGAAAAAACCTGCAATGATTGCACGACATATTGCAAGAAGAAATATGCCGGGTACAAGAAAAACCGAAGAAATACGCCGATCGACACCGAAAACCCGATCCCAACCTCCAAGTCAAGGACAAGGTGTGGTTGATACCAAGGAATATACGAACCACCCGACCATCAAGGAAACTGGACTACAAGAAACTAGGACCATTCAGAATCATCGAACGCATCAGACTAAGAGCATACAAACACGACCTCCCACGCTCGATGAACAACACTCATCCTACATTCCACATCAGTCTCCTTGAACACTACCAAGACAACGCCTTTACAGCACCGAAGAAAATCCCTCCGCAGCCCATCGAAATCAAGGGCGAAGACGAATACGAACTTGTGAAAATCATGGATTCAAGACGACATGGCAACAGACTCCAGTACCGAGCCAAGTGGGTCGGATACTCAGCAGAACACAATCAAGAGTGGTATCCAGCCCCTAACTTCGCCAATGCTCAAGATGCCATCCGGCAATTCCACCAGGACTACCCCGACAAGCCCAGACTTCAGCCCGTTGGAAGGCGGGGTTTAGATCAAGGCAGAAGTCAACGAGGAAGATTGGGTCCAACTCGTGGACCTACTGATCAGGAAGATGAAGGAGACCGAAGACGAGAAAGCATACAGGTGTCTGTCATGGACACGGTACTACAACGACGGATGCCCCACTCACTACACGGAGAAGATGGCAACAAATTACTTTCCCAAGAAAAGAGACAGAACACCAGCGGTAGTGCCTCTACTAGGCGACAAGAAAGAGATTTTGGGGACGAAATCTACGGGGAGGGGGGCCAAGAAATCCAAGAAAGTGACCTGGGAACATGACCCAGCACCGTCGCCGATCTCGTCGGCAACATAAGAGGATACGGTGGAAAGCCTGCAGTGGGAGCTGATCACGATCAGCCAACAAAAAAGGACGGCAGAAGTAGAGATGTGACTCTACAAGGGCCAGGCTTCGATGTGGGAGCAGAAGGCAAGGGAATGGGAGAAAAAGAATGTGCAGCTGGCAAGAGCGGTGACGGCTCAACAGGTCAGGGCAAGTTTGGCGGAATACATAGTTGGGAAGACAGAATCCCAACTGAAGAGGGGGGATGCGAGGATACGAAGGTTGGAAAACCTTCAGAAAGAAAGCAAGAGTTAGATGCGTCAGATAGGACGCAACATCCTGCAGATGGCAGGAACCGAGGAGGATGACGAGTTCCCGATGGCCTAAAGGGACTTAGGCCGCGGGGGGAGGAGAGCTATTGTCACAGTCGCGTGGCAGATAGTGGAAGGAGATGTTTGCAGCAGTTGGGTTTACTTTCACGCACATGACCTATTAAGAGGTCATGTGGGCAGTGCACGAGGCCCCGGGGGCTGCGCAGTTTGGTTTACTTGCACGCACATGACCTATTAAGAGGTCATGGGGGCAGCGCACGAGGCCAAGGGGGCCACGCAGTTTGATTTACTTTCACGCACATGACCTGTTAAGAGGTCATGTGGTTTATGCACATGACCAATGATGCGGTCATATGATGTTTTTCATGAGTCATAATTGTGACTCTTAGTTATTTGGATTTATAAGCAGGTTAAGTGAAGGACTATAAAAGGAGGCTGGTAGAGCCTGGTAGTTAGTTCTTCACGCAGCCACCTATTATACTTTCTTACCTATACTATCAAGAATAGAATCTATTCTACCACTTCGAGAGTCCTACCACGATAACGACTTGTTTATTAGCGTTCGACAGAAGAACGTAGACAACGGTATAAGAATAATAATGAAGGTCTTGATAAGAAGAAGGAGCGAAGTAACCGCACACTAAGGAAGAGAAGGATTACACTATTACAAAGGAACTAACCGAGAGCTGTTGCCTGTCGCAGGATACATATTGACAGCGGAGAATAGGTAGGATACGTAACACCCACCCCTTCCCTCTCCTCCCACGATGGCCTCGGCCTAAGAGTGAAGGCCATCCACCTCCTCCCACTGTCCTCTTTCACTCTTTTGCACAGTGAGACTTTCCTCCCTCTGAGTTCCAGTATGCCTTTCACGCTGCCCGTCCTCGCTCTCTTCCTCGCTTAGCGAGGCCCCTCTACACAGTCGGCGACCGCTCGCTTCCCGTGCTTCAGACGGCTGGGAACACGGTTTGCGGTACTCTAGTACTCTCCAACAGTCCCTCTGGTCGATTGCCCTCCTCCCCACAGTTGGCCTAACCGGTGTTATCCCATCCACTAAGTGACGCTATCTCTCGTAGAACAAGGGACTACATGCGAGACACAGCAAGATCGCTTGCCTTCTGCCTCTGGGGACCGCCTAAAACGACACGAACACAATTACTGATAGTTGACACGGTCGTGTTCGGTTTCCTTCCTATCCTGACATTTGGATCATCTTGCACCCTACGGCTCCACCCTCACTCTGCTGGGACCCTACTGCTACACAGCCTTACCTCGACGCCCTTCGGGCATCTCCACCTGGCTTCCCGGTCTTGATGGTACTAGTCCCTGTGCTTTGCCACAGGTTCTGTTTTCCTCGGCCTGGGCTTTTTCTCTCCTTGGTTTCCTTTCCACTTTGTGGGGCATGCCCTTAGCCATAGACATTTTATGTCGTAGGTGGCACTGATCGGCTGGGTTAATACGGAATTGGGTCGCTCTTGCTATGGGGTTAGACCACTGTCGGGAAGTGGGGTTTCTTTTGTTTTGATGAGGTGGGTTGTCTTTCTTTTACTATCTTTACCATTTGTGTACACAACAAGTTGCGCGGCGTGGGAGTTTGTTTGACTGCGTGGGGTTTGGGCGGGGGGGTTTCATGTTCCCCGGATTTCCGTCTTGTCTGCCAGTGTGCCTTTGGGTTCAGATAAGTTGACTGTTTTTCTTCTGCCTGTTTCGGGCTGGCGTAGGGGGGGAGGTTTATGTGTCTGCCATAGCTAGCACTGCATGCGGACGGTGTACCTTAAACACAGAATAAAATTGATGATAAAAAAAAAAAAAGAAGCATGAAAATAGCTGAGTAGATAGGCCATCCTCCATCTCCTCTATTTGCCACGTACTTGAAATCAACCCTCAATGGTTGCAGTTCACAAATCCTCCACCCCCCCTCCCCTCCCACCATGGCTTCGGCCTAGGAGTGTCAGCCATTTCCCTCCTCCCCTCACTGCCCTCTTCTGCTTTTCCAAGGCATCAGGGCTTTTCTTCCTCTGGGTGCCAGTATGCCTCTCACGCTGCCCGTTGTCGCTCCTTTCCTCCCTTAGCGAGGCCACTCCATACGGTCAACGACTATTCACTTCCGATGCTTCAGATGTGTTAGGCGGATGTCAAACTCAAGTATATAAGTGAGGGACGTAGGCCCAAAATCTTCGATTGGAGAACGTGTCGAGGAAGGCTCATCTCAATAAAAGAGGTAAGGTAAAGATTTAAAGCGTAAAACAATATTATATTGATAAGATCACTTCTCCGTTGCTTGATGATCTCTGTAAAGCTCGGGAGGCACTTCGATATTTATATCCTGCATCTGAGTGTTCGCGGACTACTTCTAACTACTATGGCTCCGCAGTACCACTTTAGTTTTAATACGCAAACGTCCAGAATCTTATAAGTGCGAAAACCGTTTGACCCTGAAACTTATCACACCCTCTCGCGGACACGGAATAGTATTCCTCCGTTGAGATGACTGCACTATTTGTTATACCAAACAGTGGCCTCCAACTTAGATGTTTGCATAGACTATCTTCGTACTTTAGTCTTATTGACTATCGTTCCAGTAGTCTCTTTGGTCATGAAGTGATCAGGTGCATGCCGCGACACCTAGTGGCAATCGCAAGTCCGAGCCCATTGTGTCAGCGTCTTAAAGGGCTCCCGCTTGTCTAAGTCTTCCATTCTGAACCTGCTTCCCCTTGGTCCGCCAGCCTCCGTAGAGGGGTCCTATTACTAGGACCAACCAACCTACAGCTGATCTCAGAAGGGTATGGGTGGATTCGGTATACCCCGCATAGTTTCTACCACGGGGATATCTGTTAGATATCCTACCTATCCCTTGTATCTTAGAGTACCGCTGCGACAGGCAACAACCCTTAGTTAGTCGTTAAGTAACTGGTAATACTTCTCTTGTATCGTATATAGTCTTGACCGAGTCTGGTTTCCTATCGAGACTCTGATTATTATTCTTAGACCGGTGTCTACGTTCCTTGCTTGAACGCTAATAATCAGATCTTATCTTGATAGAACTTGCGAAGTGGTAGAATAGAATCTATTCTTAATAGTATAGGTAAGAAAGTATAATAGGTGGTTGCGTGAAGAACTAACTACCAGGCTCTACCGGCCTCCTTTTATAGTCCTTCACT
>JACCEG010000072.1:183841-282102 GCA_014065205.1 Tuber brumale | reverse complement strand
CCTCCACAGACATGCAACAACAAGAGAAAACCCCAGCCCGTTAGTGAGGAACAGTAAGAAACCCCAATTAATACCCCCTAGCCACACAAAGCAGTAAAAGCCCGCACACTCTCCCATACATGAAGGCTACATCCCCAAAGTGGGGAACAGGCGCTATAGATGAACATCTGGCCCAGGATGGAAGCAGCGAGGTAGGAGGGAGGAGACCAGGTCGACCGTGATAACGGGACGTCGAAGCCCAACCCAAGTGTCCACCGGAACACCGAGAGGATGCCGCCGTGGCGACAGAGCCAGGAGGAGGAGCGAGGAGGGCAGATGTGAGCCCAGCCTCAGAAGGCAGTGGGGATGCCGCCCAGCAGAGGGGGTGCCAGCCCAGCAGAGGGGGTGCCAGCCCAGCAGATAGGGTGCCAGCCGGGGGAAGCAGTTGACTAGGGTGCCAGCCAGAGTAGTGAAGATGAGGCAGTAAGGGTGCCAGCCGATCCATGGGAGGGGTGAAGAGGGAGGGGTAGACCCAGGAACTCTCCACTGCCGGTATCGTGTTCGTGTCCGTACTAGGCGGGTACTTCCGACACACTGAAGGTGTCTTACCGCGTCTCTCGTGTAGTCCCTTGTTCTCTGAGAGATAGCGTCACTTAGTGGATGGGATCCCACCACCAAGCAGTGTGAAGGAGGAGTGTGGCGAAGTCGACCGTGGCCTGATAAGTCGCCTACCGCGAACTGTAGTCCCAGCCGTCTGGAGAGAGAAACCGTGAAACCCGACCGCGCAACTGTTAAGCGAGGTGCGAAACAAAAGCGGGGTAAGAGGTGCAAACAACGTCCCGAGACGGTGTAGGAGGAAGGAGAAGGGGTTCATGAGGGAAGACCCCAAGAACAGGCTCTGAACTTAATGCCCGAAGGCAAAGAAGTGATGAAAAGAATGGCCAGCGCCCCCCAGAGAGGGGGGGCGCAAGACCGAAAAGTGGTGATGGCTGCCTCCGGTGTTGAGTCGTTCCCAAATAGGTAATAAATTTCAATGACTGGAGGTGTAGCGGAGACGGAGGATGTGCCATAGCTAGCACTGCATGCATGTTCTTGTACCCTAAATAACAATGAATACATGATGATAAAAAAAAAAGATAAAAAAAAACCAAGAAGATAGGCAATCCTCCGTCTCCTCTATTTTCCCTAAGCTTACAATCAACACTCAATGCTTGGCCTTCACAAACCATCCACCCCCACTCTACTCCCACAATGCCTTAGGCCTAGGAGTGATGGCCATCTATACCCTCTGCTTACTGTCCTCTTCTGCTTTTCTATATATCTAGGCTTTCCTTCCACTGGGTGTTGGTATGCCTTGCGCACTACCCGTTCTCACCTCTTTCCTCGCTTAGCATGACCCCTCCTCACGGTCAGTGACCGCTCACTTCCCATACTTTAGACAGCTGGGAATACAATTTGTGATAAACGAGAACTCCTCAATAGGCCTGCGGGTCGATCTCACCCCTCCCCACAGTCAGCTTAAGTGGTGGTATCTCATCCACTAAGTGACGCTGTCTCTCTGAGAACAAGGGACTACATGAGATACAAGGTAAGATCGCTTGCCTTCTGCTACTGAGGAGCACCTAAAAAGACATGAACACAATTACCGAGAGTTGACATGGTCTCATTTGGCTTCCACCCTGTTCAGGCAGTTAGATTAGCTTGTATCCTATTGCTACACCCACACTCTGCTTGTACTCTACTACTCCACCCTCTTTTGCTATCCCCCACAGGTGGCCCTCTTTCTTAGTTGCATCTCCTTCCGCGATAACTGCTATGGTTTTTGCTACCAGTGCATATACCTGGCATAGTTGTTGTGGGATCTGCTTTGCATGTTTTTCTTTTATTTTGTTTCTGAGATGTTCCACGCGGTTTGCTTCCCAAGTTTTCCTGCTTGTTCTTACTTAAGCTTCTCCTATTCTCTTATTTCGCTTGTAAGGTAGGGACTTGTTTTTCTTTTGGGTGATATGTGTGGTTAGGCCCATACTAAAGGGTCTTGGAGATATGCTTAGGCTGGGCGGAGGGAGGAATGGGGATTGTTTATGCCATAGCTAGTGCTGGATGCATATTCTTGTACTCTAAATAACAACAAATACATGAAGATAAAAAAAAAAGAAAAAAAAGAAAAAAAGAAAAAAAACATACCAAGAAGATAGGCTCTTCATGCTTCATTCTAAGTTATTTTCCTACTTATTACTTTATACTTTTATGAATATGAAACCTTTAAGCTCTTTACGAATTACCTACACGAGACACAAACTCTACTAGGTGAGTAGAGCTGAAGAAAGAGTATGATAGGCAATAAGGATCAGAGATACAAGAGTGTCTCACACCCTATTGCAGGTATTGGCCTAAGAACTATGGTCATGAAGAGGAGAGAGAGAAGTATCGTCTACACATTGCTGAGAACTGATACCACTTACGGATCATAGCACGCAACGATAGCGACTCTACCTGCTAGTTTAGGCATTACCTGGGCTAATCTTGCATGACGAATTCCCCTTTTTATCAGCCTTGAACTAACCATTACCACCGATATATGGGCGTCTCTCCAACACTGTTAACAAGTGTGGTTTTTCTTTCCACCATGTGTACAATCCTCCTCTCGCCTCTGTATGTCTATTACACCCTGCGGGATGCCGGTATCGGTCTGGTTGAAGTTTGTGTGGCTTTTCCTTGCCTCACCTCCCAACTTCTTCCTCAACCTCTCTCACTCCTGGGCTTTTTTCCACTTCTGTGCTGGGGTTCCACCTCCCTTAATATAAGGTTTACTATCCCTTTGTCACTTTAGTCTAGAGTCCAGTCGGTCTTCTCTTTTGATTTCTTGGACTATCTTTGGCTTGGGTGGTTGTTCTCTTGCCAGCCTTTCCCTGGTGCAAAGTGCCTCTTCCGATCAACCACATAGCTTAAGTTCTTCTTCCCATTCTTGATCCATTGTATATTGCAAGTCTGACAACCTGCACACAATTTGTTTTGCAAGTTTGAATTGTACTTCCTCCCTCCTGGATTCTCGCATGATACAGGCCCCAATGTTTAGACTATGCATCATTGTGAGGTAACACTCAATACTGCTCTCATACTTGACCAGCTTTATTTCCCGAAGCGCTTGTCTCTCGGCTTCCACTAGAGTGAATTGCTTAATCATGTCCTATTCTAAGCAAGTTTATGTCGCCAACTCTGGCTGCTTGATTTCCCCTTGAAGTCCATCCATAGCCTTCCTATACCAAATAGTGTAAGCAAGCACTATGTCACCCTTGGTACAGTTTAGCATGTATATGACTCGTTCCTATGCATTGTTCCAAATCCGCAGGTTTCTTTCAAAATAGTCCATGTATTATATAATCCAGACATATGTGTCTTGCATGGATTTGTCCTCAAAGAATGGGGGTGGCTCAGATAGTCGCTTCACATTAAGTACTGTCACATTGGCAAGTGTCTCTGCCATGCCAGACTGTTCTGGTGTGTATCCTCATCTGCTATGGCTTAGACATCCTCTCCTTCTACCTTTCTCATCATCATCATCATCATTGCTAGGATCTCCTGGATCACCTTCTCTGGGCACCTAAATGTGACCCATCGGTGGCTTCCGTGCCTTTCTCATTCACCCTTCCCCGAGGTGGAGCATAGTATTCTTCATCATTCTCCTCTTCGATTGTGAGTAAGAGTGCTGTTCTGGTAGCTTCCTGACTTGGTACGGTGGCCAGTATCTCATTTACCGATACCGTTAATACTTTTAAGGTATTATTTATCACCTGGTCTTTTTCTGCGATTGTTGGTTTTAAAGATTACCAATCTCCATCTGCCAGGTGGTGTAGCCCAAATGCTATTACTCTAGGGTACGGTTGACATCCTTTTCAGGATTGAAGCTTTGAAAAAGGAATTCTAAGAATTTCATTCTTAGATTGTAAACCGTCTATTCCAGTGCCTGATCTCGGGCTAATGCCTCCTGGCTTTATTGCCCCAGAGTTCCATATAACCTCTGGTTACCTCTTCCTGTTCTTGTTGATGCTTATCTTATGCAGCTATTTTCTTTGGTACTTCCTATTGCATTTCCTGCTGGATATTCTTGACCTCCTGTTTCACACATGCCAGCTGCATCAACAAGATTGCAATGTGGTTGTCATTGACATCTTGTCCATCTGCAATTTGCTGTTACACCTTAGCTAGTTTTAAGGTATGGTCTTGGGGAGCTACAGTCCAATATTTAAAGGTGACATTGGCTTGGTCGAGCGAGATGTCTATATCTTGCCTTAAGCGACTCTGGGTAATCTCCAGATGGCTAGCTAACTTAGCTAGGTTCACAGCATGATCTGCAGGATTTGGTGGTGAGGACCGCAATATCCAAGGTGTACTTGCGAAACTGGAAGATGGGTGAAATGCGGCAGGTATCACTCCCCTTTGGAAGTGTGGGTCTGGAGGTATTGATAGAGATGGACTCCATGTGACCAAATCATCGGTCCCCATCATATCAGGTCGGGTGTCTATAGAGTTTACCACCATTATCTCCTTTCTTGGTTCTTCTAGTATCTCGGGCATTGTTACTTTCTCAAAATAGACTAATTGTTCGAATAGCCCGGAGTGAGTTATTACAGGTACCTTGTACCAGAGTTTACGATATCCTTTAAACAGTATAAGGAACCGCTGATAAGGTATACAATGTGTGTGATGTTCTGAAGGTGTAGCTAAAAATGGATTCGGGTAATCTATTTTAAGGTTCAGGACCTGAATTTCGCATTTTCAAGATTCAAGATGTATTTCTAGTACACATATGGGTTTTAGGCCCAAGCCGAAGGAACGTATTGTCCTTGGCTAATAGTGCCTTGTTTCTTGTTCTCGTAGTACTGGGTACTCTACACAATAAGGTCATACAACTCAGTTGTACTCGGCTAGAAATTGAAGCTGTACTGGGTACGATATGTGTAACTAAATTGGTCCCGCGTTCAGATCCCAAAAGGTATTGTAAACCACCAGCGTACTTGTGTAAACTCTTCTTTGATTTTGTATATCTCAATATCAAAGGTTTCTTCAAATATATGAATATAAATATGGCAGTGAGGTGCTTTAAAAATATAAGCGAAGCATGAGCTGAGGGTGGAGTTTGAGGTGAACTCATAGTTCATATAGTGAGCCTTGGTAACAGGAGAACTACCAATATCCTGTTATGGTGGATGCCAAACTCTAGTGTAACTGAGGGACGTAAGCCAAATCTTTAAACGAATAATCTGTTGCGAAATGCACGTCTCGATAAATTAGTTAAAGTAAAGATTTATATATGTAAAGATTTTATATTCATAAGATCTTTTCTCCGTTGCTTAATGATGTCTGTAAAACTCGGAAAACACTTCTATATTTATATCCCACATCTGAGTTTTCGCAGACCGCTTCTAAGAACTATGCCTCTGCAGCACCACTCTGGTTTTAATATGCAAATATCCTGAATCTTATAAGTGCAAGTACCCTTTGGCCCTGAAACTTATCACATGCTTTCACGATTATGCAATAGTATTCCTCATTGAAGATTACTGCGCCATTTGTGATATCAACTGACGACTTTCAACTTAGTTGTCTGTATAGACTCTTATATTACTTTGATCTTGTTGACTATCATTCCAGTAGACTCTTTGGTCATAGAGTAATCAGTTTCATACTGGACCACCTAGTGCCAATCCCAAGTTCGAGCCCAATGTGTCAATGTCTTAAGGGACTACGACATATCTGGGTCTTCCTTTGTGCATGTGCTTTCCCTTGGTGCGCTGGCCTCTGTAGAGCGGTCCTATTACTAGGACCAACCAATATATAGCTGATGCCAGAAGGGTATGGGTCGATTCGGTATGTCCTCATTACCCTCTGCTACTGAGACATCCTCTCGGAGTATTTCGCCAAACATGTCCCATCACCTTTAGCCTATATTTTGGGAAGCCCAACTTTGAAGCCCACTGTCTCAATACGCCTCCCATAGAGCTCTTCCGTTACACTTCCCAGATCTGCCAAAGGTCCACTCCCAGATATCCTGCAAACACCATGCAGTCAAATGGATGGCGGCAACATATATAGTGGCGTGAAGTGAGCTTTATTGCAGTGACATTTTGGTTACCGGACGCAACTTTCTAGATCTCAATAATGACATGCGGACCCCATAAGAAGGCCACAGAGGGGTGTTGGCCTTCTGCTGAATCCAGGGTCTGTGTACAGTTACCCTACTATGAGGTCTGTCCACATGGCTCTGATTTTGATATGCCTAACAGAAATCAGCTGTATGTTAGTTGGTCTTAGTAATAGGATCCCGCTACAGAGGGCGGCAGACCAAGCGGAAGTATACTTAGAAAGGAAGACCTAGATGAGTCAGAGTCCCTTAAGATATTGACATGTTGGGCTCGAACTTGCAATTGGCAGTAGGTGGCCAGGGATGAACCTGATCACTAAATGACAGAAGAGCCTACCGTAATGATTGTCAACAAGACTAAAGTAATATAATAATCTATGCGGATAACTAAGTTGAAGACCGCTGTTTGGTACAACAAAAAGCGCAGTCATCTCAATGGAGGAATACTATTTTGGAACTGTAAAAGGGTGTTTCAAATTTTTAGGTCAAACAGTGCTCACACTTATAAGATTCTAGACATTTGCGTATTAGAACCAGAGTAGTACTTCAAAAGCATAGTAGTTAGAAGTAGTCCGCCAATACTCAGATGTGGGATATAAATATTCAAGTGCCTCCTGCGCTGTACAGACATCATCAAGTAACGGAGAAGAGATCTTATCAATATAAAATCCCTTACAAAATAAATCCTTACGTTACCCCATTTATCAAAACATGCCTTGCTTGACAAATTTTCTGATCCAATATTTTGGCCTATGTCCTTCAGTTATACTAGAGTTTAATGTCTACCTAACAGTATATTGATAGTTCTCCTATTACCAAGGTCCACTCTATGAACTACTAGTTCACTTCAAACTCTGACCTCTGCTCGCACTTCAATTACATTTTTGCAGCACCTTACTGTCCTTTCTACATTCACACATTCCAAGAAATATTTGTGACAGAGCTGCTCTAAATCCAAGTGTTTGAAATCCAGAACTCTTGTGGTTTACAATACCTTGCAGGATCTCTAGGAGGCACTACTTCAATCGCATATATCACCCTCAGCTTGGTCCAAACTTTGAGTAGAGCTCTACTAAGTCAAAAGACTTTGTTTACTACATTACTCTGTACGCTATCAAGCAAGAAATAGAGAGGTTGGTCACAATTTGACTAAGACCTTGGCTTTGGCCTAGAAACCCATATATGTACTACAAGTACATTGTAAACTTTCAGAAAAATGAGATCCAGGTTGTGAACCCAGACTTGGATCACCCAAACCCTTCCATACTATTGGTCAAAGAATCCCTGCTGCACCACCTATGATTTGTCAAATTCCTCAAACCTATTACAAGAGACAGAGAATATTGGCATGAGGTACCAGACCCCAAACCTAATGATACAGTGTTATGGTTAAAGTTATCAGAAAACCTTTTCAACAGGATGTCAGATCAACCAAAACAGCAGGAAGGCCAAAACAGATTACCAAAGGAGAATCCATAGATACTTGGCCAGATGTCTCCAATGATGGCAGTTCGGCTCTGTTCAAACACATTTTCTCCTCTAGTGATGCTCTGCATTGCAGTCAATCTCCGTCCCTTACCTATGGATTTCCAAGGGCAGACATTCCCACATGACTATGATCATCCAATATATCTACGATATACCGTATATCAAGATCTGGGATCCCTAAACATTTGAAGCCGGACTACGCCAACTTAAAAGAATCGCCTAAATGCAGAGGGATAACTCTTACATGAATTCGTCAAAATATTGATACTTTAAAGGATTCCACTAACCTTACTTGTAATAGGCTTCCAGGTGCAATGCAAGAGAATCTAGTAAAGTTGATAGAAGTACAACAGAAATTGTAAGAAGGGCAGGACCTCTGCGACAATGATATAGCTATCTTATTAATACTGTTAAACACATTAGAGTCCATAGTGCAGGATATGCATGCGGCAATAATCCGCAAGCTGGTAGCCCAACTGGCAATACATATTCAGTGGCAACAAATGCATAAAAATGTAACTACCCAGTTGCATGGTAGTCTAGGTCAGCAGGGACAGGAAGCCCTTGCATGTGACCAAACTCAGAGAAAGTTTGTTTCAGAACTCCGGAGCGAGTTCAATCTATTTCGAAATCAGGCAATGGAGTGAGACCAAGTCATCACAATGTCATTGTTAGACATATATGAGGTTATGAGAGAGTAATGTATGAATAGCCAAACTGTGCAAAAAGAACAAACCAAAATGCCGGAAGATACCTCAGAAGCTGTCAAATCCTTGATAACAGCCATAAATGAATTAGCAGGAAAGACAAAGGAATCCATGAGATCAAATCAGGTACCACTTTGTTTAGTCTCAGGGGAGGATAATGACAAGTACTACTATTCCCAACCTATGCCAAGGGAAAAGGGGAAAGACAAATAAGCTGCAGAGGTATCCCCCTCAGGGGTACGAAGAGGTGACCCTAAGAAGCCCAATAATGACAATAATGATGATGAGAATAGAGGAAGGAGGAGAGGAAGTTATAGCTGTGGTCGGCATAGACACACACCAGAACAGACTGTTATGGCAAAAACACTTGCCAACACGATGGCACTAAATATTAAGTGGCCAGTGGAACCACACCAATTCTTTTTGGCCAAATCCGCTCCAGACCTACATGTCTAGATTATAAAATATAACCACTATTTCAAAAGGAATCTGCGGATCTGGGACAATGCTCGACAATGAGACATCTGCATGCCCAATCGTGCTAGAGGAGATATAGTCATTCTGTAGACCATCTGGTTTAGGAAGGCTATAGACGGACTTCAGGAAGAAACCAAACAGCCACAGTTGGCTACTTAAACCTGGTTTGTATATGATATGATTAAAAGTTTTGTCATGGTGGAAGCTCAAAGACAAGTACCATGAGATATGAAGCAAGTAAAGTACGATGGCAATATTGTACTGAACTTGTTAGGCATATGGAAATCTGAGACAAGTGCACAGACCCACGGTAGGGTAACTGTGCACAGACTCTCGATTTACTGGAGTGCCAAAATCCACCTTGGGTCCCTTATGGGGCCCGCCCCTCATTAGCGAGAGTTCGAGAGTTGCTTTTCATAACTAAAGTGTCACATCAATGAAGGCCACTTAATAACACCATATACGTCGCCGCCGTCCGTCTGACCACATGCTGTTCGCAGGATATATGAGAGGGGACCTTTGGCGACATCTGGGGAGCGGAACAGAGGAGGTCGGTCAGAGGCACATTGAGATAGTAGGTTTCAAATTTAGGCTTCCTAAACTATCTGCCGAAGGTGACAAGATGTTTTCGGTGAAATACTCGAAGAGGATATCCCAGTAGCAGAGGCTATTAGGGTATACCAAATCCACCCATACCCATCGGGGATCAGCTGTAGGTTGGTTGGTCCTAGTAATAGGACTGCTCTTTGGAGGGCGGCGGACCAAGGGGAAGCACACTCAGAATGGAAGACGTAGATGTTAGGCGGACGGCAAACTCAAGTATATAACTGAGGGACGTAGGCCAAAATCTTTGTTCGGAGAATCTGTCGAGGAAGGCTCGTCTCGATAAAGTAAAGGAAAAGTGAAGATTTATGAAGTAAACAATTTTATATTAATAAGATCTCTTCTGCGTTGCTTGATGATGTCTGTAAAGCTCGGGAGGCACTTGGATATTGATATCCCGTGTCTGAGTGTTCGCGGACTACTTCTAACTACTATGCCTCCGAAGTACCACCCTAGTTTTAATACGCAAACGTCCAGAATCTTATAAGTGCGAACACCGTTTGACCCTGAAACTTATCACACTCTTTCACGGACACAGAATAGTATTCCTCCATTTAGATGACTGCACTATTGGTTATACCAAACAGCGGCCTCTAACTTAGATGTCCCCATAGACTATTAATCTACTTTAGTCTTATTGACTATCATTCCAGTAGTCTCTTCGGTCATGAAATGATCAGGTTCATGCCGGGCCACCTAGTGCCAAGCGCAAGTCCGAGCCCAACGTGTCAGCGTTATAAGGGTCTCCGACTTATCTAGGTCTTCCGTTCTGAGCATGCTACCCCTTGGTCCACCGGCCTCTGTAGAGGGGTCCTATTACTAGGACCAACCAACCTACAGCTGATCTCAGAAGGGTATGGGTGGATTCGGTATACCCCNTACAGCTGATCTCAGAAGGGTATGGGTGGATTCGGTATACCCCTAATAGCTTCCACTACTGGGATATCCTCTTAGAGTATTTCGCCGAAAACGTCCCGTCACTTTCGCCCCATAGTTAGGAAGCCTAACTTTGAAGTCTACTATCTCAATGCGCCTTCCACGGACTTCCTCTGTTCCACTTCCCAGATGTCGCCAAAGGTCTCCTCCTATATATCCTGCGAACAGCATACGGTCGGACAGACGGCGGCGACGTATATGGTGTTATGAAGTGGGCTTCATTGATGTGACTTTTTAGTTATGGGACGCAACTCTGGAAATCTCGCTAATGACGTGCGGGCCCCATAAGGGGGCCGGAGGGGGGTGTTGGCTCCAGTAAATTTGAGGGTCTGTGCGCAGTTACCCTACCGTGGGTCTGTGCGCATGTCTCAGATTTCCTTATGCCTAACATGAGCTCCCTCCTACAAGGCTTCGCCTCGAATGCCTTTATAACCATTTTATAATTTCTTCCAATTACATTTTAAGACTCACTGTGGTCAGGGTGAAAAACCTCCCGCGTTTACTTGGCCATGGTAGGAAAACCTTTTCCACACTATCTTACTTCTGCCCTTCCTGGCATGTCCGGATTTTCATTATGAAAATTCTCCACAACTTCCTACGCATTTTCCATACCAGTGGCAGGTTCCTATGTGTTCTCATCTTCCGAACATCCTTGCCATTTAACGAAGTACCATAGTTCCCGCTTCTCTTGATAGCAGCCGTGTACTCGTTTCCTGTAAGCACGAATCTCGCTTCTTACGATTTTTTCAACCTCCCATTGTAGATCGCCGTCAATGTCCTCCGGTTCTCTAGGGGGTTGTTGGCGATTGTCATGAACTGACTCGCGGTAGGGTTCCAATAGTGCAACATGGAATACGGGATGAAGGTTCCATCGATCGGATATGTTGAGCTTAAACACTCGGGATCTGAGTTTTTCCAAAATTTGGAAAGGGCCATATAGCTTTGGACTTAGCTTCTTGTATTTCCGTCGGGTGCGGATGTTTTTTGCATTCAACATTACTTTGTCCCCGATCTTGAAGTCCGGTTGTTGTCGAGCTTTTCGGTCATAATATTTCGACATCCCTTCACGTGTTTTTTCTATTGACCCTCTCGCTTGTTCATGTATCGTCTTAATCCAGTTGGCATACAGTGTCGCTCCCAAATTTTGAGCTTCACGCTCCTTCATCCACTCTGTCTGTGGATGGAATCCGTAGTTCGCATAGAATGGTGACATCCCGTGAGCGTTGGTTGCGTAGTTGTTTTAGGCTTTTTCTGCTAGCGGTAGTAGCTGATACCAATCATCCTGATCATAATTGACAAAACTTCGAAGGTAACCTTCCAGCACTTGGTTGGTACGTTCAGTTTGTACGTCAGTCTGAGGGTGGTATGCGGTTGACATGCTTTACTTAATTTCTAGCGCCTTGCAAAGGGATTCCCAAAATTCTCCTGCAAACTTTGAGTCCATGTCCAAGACGATTTTGGTTGGTAGGCCGTGTCGCCTCCATACTTCTTTCAGGAAGGCGTTTGCGACGTGCTTGGCCGTAGCCGATGTTTGAAGTCCGATGAAATGTGCCATCTTCGTGAATCGATCAACCACTACCATTATCTGAGTGCATCCTTGCGACTCTGGTAGTTGTGTGATGAAGTCCACTGAGATGGACGCCCATGCTATGTAGGGTATTTGCAGTGGTTGCAATAATTCGTACTTACCGTGTCTAGGCGATTTGTTATGTTGGCATTCATCGCAGGATCATACGTAGTCATTGACCCATGCCGCAAGTCCTTTCCAGTAGAAGTCTCTAATGACTATTTCCAAAGTTTTTTCTTGTCCGAAATGTCCTGCAACTTTTGCATCGTGACATCCTTCTGCGATCTTAGTATATAACGCCTGACTGTTTGGTACAAAGAGTCTTTGCGTATACTATAGTAGATCGTCAGTTACGGTCCAGTCTTTGCGAAAATCCTTTCCTTCGTCACGTAACCTAATGAGCTCATACCTCCATTGCCTCCAAGCTGTGTCTGTTCCGATAGCTGCCTGTATCTCGCTTAGGAATTCAGGATTGAACTGCTTCATACCTTTTTGCAGGATAATAGCATTTGACATTAGAACCTTTTCGGGTACTTCTGAAATATCGTACCAATGTTCGTTGTCTTTAGCCGATACCGGTAGGCAGCTGATACTTGGTTCCTGTTCCTTGACGATCAAGGATCTTGTAGCTAGATCGGTGCTTCCGAATCCCGCAGTACCTTGTTCTGTGTCCTCCAAGTTGTCTACTTCCATCATCTCGGAGATGTTGACATTTTCTACCACCAGTTGAGCTATGCGATCGCCCATTCTTATCTGGCAGTCCACATCCTTATGGTTGAATAGTACAACTTTGAGTTCACCGGTGTAATCTGCATCGATTACTCCGGCGCCGGTGGAGATTCCGCTTCGCACCGCTAATCCGCTTCTTGGGGCGACTCTTCCGCAAGTTCCTTCGGGTACCCCCACAGCTATACCTGCTCTTATTAATGCTTGTCCATATTTCGGGACAATGTCATCTTCCATGGTATACAGGTGATGTCCTGCCGCCATTCGTGAGCCCTTTGTTGGCAAGTATGCCCTTTTGCTCAATCTCTTGACCCTGATAACAGGTTCCTTTCCACCTCTTCGAGGTTCCAAATCCTAATCCTTATTCCCATCCCAGTCCTCTCCTTCATCGCCTACCCTCGCTCCTAGCGATACCAAGAAATCTTCTTCTTTTAAAATTTTCTGTTCGCCATTCGTAGCTCCCTCCTCAGGACGGTACCCCGGCCGTCTGCTTAATGCATCAGGCTTTCCGCCCGTTGTGCCTGGTCAGTATACAATACAAAAATTGTATTCTACCAACTTCTGAGCCCATCGAATTTGACGGCCACTCCAGACTTTTGATGTGAGGAAGTATTGTAGGTTCTGATGGTCGGTAAAGACTGTAATCGGTTTTTCCGTTCTGATCAAGTAGTGCCTCTATTCTTTAAAGGCTTCCAGGATCGCGAGAAGTTCTTTATCGTGGATCTCATAATTGCGTTCCGCTGAGTTTAGTTTTCTGGAATGGAAAGCTACTGGATGTAATCTTTTCTCAAAGTATTGAGAAAGGACGCAGCCGAGGGCAAAATCGCTAGCGTCCGTTTCCACCACCGTTTCTCTTTCTGGGAAGAAGTGGTGGTATATGGGGGCTGTGGTGAATCGGTGCTTTAGTTCTTCAAAAGCAGTGTCCTGTTCAATTCCCCATTTAAAATTCTGCGGATTTCCTTGTAATGTCTTGGTTATTGGTTTGCAAATAGCCGAGAAATCTTTTATAAACTGTCGGTAGAAGTTAGCAAACCCCATAAAGACTTGTACTTCTCTAACCGACTTAAGTGCTTTCCAGACCATTATGGATTCCCCCTTTCGGGTGCTCATAAACACCCCATTGACCGCCATCATATAGCCGAGGAATTCTACCTCTGTGGCCTGGAAAGTCGAATCTTTTAGCGATACTCCTAATTGAAAGTCCGATAGGCCTTGTAAAACTTTCTTAACAGCTTCGATATGTTTCCCTTCATTCTTTCAGTAGATGAGAATATCATCAAGGTAACACACGACTCCGACGTCCAAGTATTCCTGTAGAACTTGGTTCATCATATCTTGGAAGGTTGCCTGAGCGTTGGCCAATCCAAAAGGCATAACCTTATATTTGTAGTCTCCGTATCTCGTACGGAACACTGTCTTCCATTCATCTCCTTCTTTTATCCTAATCAGGTGGTAGCCATCTTTAAGGTCTAACTTGATGAAGATCTTTGCGCCGGCTACTCTATCTCTGAGTTCGGACATTAATGGAAGGGGATGTTTGTTGAGGATAGTAATCTTATTTGGATTTCGATAATCCACAACTAGACGTAGTCTACCATCTGGTTTTGGTACGAATAATATGGGTGCGCCTACTGGCGATTGGCTCTGCGTGATTTTCCCTTGTTTGATCATCATCTCCAAGTATTCTCGTAAAGCTTTAAGCTGTTTTTCAGACAGCGGATATAATGGCCCCCAGGGGGGAGTTCCACCTGGAATCAGTTTGATTTCATGGTCGAATGTCTGTCTTGGAGCTAATCTTTCTACCGTCTGGGCTTCAAACAAATGTTTGTAACTCCAGTATTCTTTTGATAATGATTCGAGTTCCACAGTATTTTCGATGGTTCCCATTCTTCCAATGCGGCAGGCATTAGGGTCCCAAGTGACGGATTCGTCATATTCGAACATATCCGCTGTTCCTTCATCTTCTTCCACACAGTTTTCACAACATTTTGTGGAGAAGGTCCAATTTTCCCCATCTTCTATGTGAGACACGGGGTGTTCATGATGCCACCAACCAAAAGGAATTATCATTCCGTAGTCACCTGCTTTAGCCACTTCACAGGATACTTCGGAGATGTGTCGGTTTTTTCCTATTTCTATTTTTATTGAGTGGGTGTAACACTTCCCTCCTGAGGCGGTTAACGATCTGTCAAAACCAGAGATATCAACTGCGTTGTCGCGTTCTATAGAGGCAACGCGAAGGTCTTCAACTAGGTCCTTGTTGATGAGGAACACGTTAGATCCCGAATCTAACAAGACTTTAACTTTATATCGCTTATCGTGTATATGGAGGTAAGCGATCCCCTCCGGACAATGGTATCGTTTTGGTTTTGGAGCGTCTAGTTGCACGCGCTTGGTGCAGATAACACTTTCTTGGTTCTTCCGTTTAGGCATCGTTGGTAAGGGGTGTAGGTAACAAGATGTTTGTTACTACGCCCGCATAGTTTCGACCATTGAGGTCTCCTCAGACCAACTAGTAACTCTTTTAGCTCTAACAATCTGGGTCTACATACTAAGCGGCGTTTCACGGATACGCTATTGCGCACGACCAGTTTTCAGGCTGGATGCCTTCTCCCAACACGCCAAACCTAGGCTCATAGCAGATTTTTAGGCGGTTATTAGCCATTTTACTTGCCTGGTGTGGGATTCCAGTTTTCACAGAGTCCTTTCCCTTAGGATTTCGGTTATCCGTCCAGCTCCCTCAGAGGGGCCTTGCGCACCAAAGCGGTACATCCCTATCCCACACTCTAGCCAGAAGGCAGAATAGTACATAGGTATAATACGACTCAAACTCGTGTGGTAGGTGGAAAGGCCCGCATCTGTTGTCCACCTGTCCTGTATTTGTTATCATGTAGATCTTGCATTGCTATGTCCTAACTTCTTCGGTATAGTAACTTGCTTGCACACGTGTAGCAGGCAACCACCAGGTGACTCGTGGAACTTCGTACTGTTGGCTCCCGGGCCATGTGCGCATGTTAACTATCCTCTCTTTCGCTCAAGACTCTCCATATATTGATTCTTGTGTTTGAGCTCGTAGGTCCCTCGTGGGGTCCCTTCACTTAGCGGCTACTTGCGTTGATCCTGCAAGGAGACACTTGCTTCGCGCCGCTTTGATCTTTTTGAGTTTCGACTCCCGTAGTTGCACACGGACTACCCGATCCCCGTCGTGGTCGGTACCCAATAGACCCCAGCCAAAGGGGGTTCCCATTTCGATTCCAGCTCCATCTGGACACTGAATACCCAAACGCCGTCGCCGCTGGTGCCATTGAACTGACCTAGGTCAGTTCCTCGTCATCCGCCAGTTCCCAGATCTTATTAACTCGTGCTGGGTTCGGGACGGCCGCGACTTTGCGAGCTAGTTTAGGCTTTACGATAGCCGACCTTGCTCCTTGAATTCCCATTTTTATCGGTCTGGAGCTGACCGTTGCCACCGATATATGGGCGTCTCCCCCACACGTCTGATAGGTGTGGTTTTTCTTCCCACAATGTGTGCAATCTCCTTCTTTCCTCCGAGTGTCTATCACACTCTGCGGGATACCGGTATGGGCCTCGGCGTAGTTTGTGTGAGTGGTCTTTGTCGCACCTCCCAATCTTTTCCGGGGCTTCCCCGGTTCATCGTCCCTTTTCCGTTTTCGTGGTGGGGCTCCACCTCCTTTGACATAAGATTTAGTATCCCTTTGTCGCTTTGGTTTAGAGTCCCGTCGGTCTTCTCTTTTGACCTCTTGGACTATTTTAGGCTTGGGTGGTTGATCGCGTCCAATTTTCTTTCGGGCTAGCAGTCCTTCTTCAGACCGTCCACATAGCCTCAGTGCCTCTTCCCATTCCTGGTCCGTCGTATATTGTAGAGCCGACAACCTGCGGACAATTTGTTCAGGAAGTTTGTCTTCGACTACCTCTGTCCAGGACTCCCCGGTCATGCGTGCACGAATGTTATAGTTGTGCATGACTGTCAGGTAGCGTTCAATACTGCCGTCATACGTGACTAGTTTCATTACTCGAAGGGCTAGTCTTTCGGCTTCTACCGGGGCGAATCGCTTGATCATATCATGTTCAAAGCAGGTGCATGTCGCCAGCTCTGGCTGCTGGGTTTCCCCATGAAGTCCGTCCATCGCCTTCCGATACCATATGGTGTAAGGAAGGACTATGTCTCCTTTTGTACGGCTAAGCGCGTATATGATTCGTTCCCAGGCGTCGTCCCAGATTCGCGGGTTTCTTTCGAAGTAGTCGGTACATTGCAAAATCTACACATATATGTCTTGTGCAGGCTTGTCCTCAAAGAATGGGAGAGGCTCTGATGGTCCCTTAATATTCAGCGCCATTGCCTTAGCAAGTGTTTCTGCCGTACCAGACTGTTCTGGTGTTTGTCCTTGCCTGCCTCGGCTAGGACCTCCTCTCCTCCTTCCTCTTTCCTCATCGTCGTCATCATCGTCATCGTCACTAGGATCTCCTGGGTTACCTCTGTGGGCACCTGAGGGGAATGCATCAGCGGTTTCTCGGCCTTTTCCCTTGTTCCTGCGTGTAGGTGGAGCGTAATACTCCTCGTCATCAGTTTCTTGGACCGCGGGTAAGGGTGCGGGTCGTGCAGCTTTGGGACTTGGTGCTGCGGCTAATACTTTTTTTTATTGCCACTGTTAACCCTTTGAGGGTTTGGTTTGTCTCGATATTCTGCAGTTGTTGCTGGTCTTGAGACCTGCGAATTTCCTCTTGGCACGAGTTCTGATCGGTACGCATTTGTCCTCGAGTACGATTGACTTCTCTTTCGTGCGTCACACTTTGGGCATGGAACTCGACGAATTCCGCTCTCAGACGGAGGACCATTTGTTCGAGAGTCTGGTCTCGGGCCAATGCCGCTTGGCTTTCTTCCCCGAGGGTTCCATGTAACCTCGTGGTTACTTCTTCATGTTCTTGTTGACGCCGTTCCTGGGCATCAATCTTCTTTGCGACTTCACGCAACATCTCTTCTTGTATCCGCTTGACTTCACTTTCCACGCCTGCCAGCTGCATCAACAAGATTGCAATATCGTTATCGTGGACATCTTGTCCATCGGCGATTTGCTGTTGAACCTTAATTAATTTTAAGGTATTATCTTGGGTGGCTCCCTTCAAGTGTTTGAAGGCACTATTGGCTTGGTCGAGGGAGGTATCTATGTCTTGTCTTATCTGACCCAACGTCACCCTAAGACGCGCAGCCAGTCTCGCTAAGTTTGCAGCGTGGTCTCCTGGTCTCGGTATGGGGGCCCTTGATATCCTATGAGTGCTTGCGACACTAGACGATCAGTGAGAGGGTTTATGTCCTCTCCGGAACGTAGGGTCTTGAGGTGTCGTCGGGAATGGACTATGAATTGCAGAATCATCCGTCTTATCCGTGGTGTCAGGTTGGGTATCCATAGGTTCACCCGCCGTTATTCTTTTCCTTGGGTCCTGAGGTATCTCAGCCATTGTGATGCTTTCCAGATAGGCTAATTGCTCTAGTAGCCCTGGATGAGTGATTACTGGTACTTCGTACCAGAGTTCTTGATATCCTTTAAAAGGTTTAAGGAATCGTATGTAAGGTATCCAACGTTTGAGATACTCTAGAGGTGTAGGTATAAAAGGATTCGGTTGGTCCGACTCTGGACTTAAAACCTGAATCTCCTTTTTCTCGAGATTTAAGATGTACTTATAGTACATATAAAAGTCTGTTAGGCCCAGGCCGAGGGGATGTCTGGCCCCCGGATGACTTTGCCTTCCTTTTCCTTTTCTGTTTCCTTTTCGACCATAATCAGGGAGCACTGTGTGCTCCAGTCGACAAAGTTTTCTGACTCAGTCGAATTCCACTCAATGTCCCAACCATGCCAGGTACGATATATGCGATCGAATTGATCCCTTGTTGGGATCCCGAAAGGTACTGTGAACTGCGAGGGTTCCTGCATATATTCTTCTACGATCTAGAATAACTCGCTCTCGAAGACTTCCTCGAAAGTCTGGATATAGATAGGATAGTGAGGTGCTTCAAAAATGTAATCAAAGTCTGAGGTGAGCGTGGAGTTTTAAGTGAACTCGTAGTTCATATAGGGAGCCTTTGTAACAGGAGAACTATCAATATACTGTTAGGCGGACGCCAAACTCAAGTGTAAAACTGAGGGACGTAGGCCAAAATCTTTGTCCGGAGAATCTGGCGAGGAAGGCTCGTCTCGATAAAGTAAAGGTAAAGTAAAGATTTATGAGGTAAATAATTTTATATTGATAAGATCTCTTCTCCGTTGCTTGATGATATCTGTAAAGCTCGCGAGGCACTTCGATATTTATATCCCGCGTCTGAGTGTTCGTGGACTACTTCTAACTACTATGCCTCCGAAGTACCACCCTGGTTTTAATACGCAAACGTCCAGAATCTTATAAGTGCGAACACCGTTTGACCCTGAAACTTATCACACTCTTTCGCGGACACGGAATAGTATTCCTCCGTTTAGATGACTGCGCTATTTGTTATACCAAACAGCGGCCTCTAACTTAGATGTCCGCATAGACTATTAATCTACTTTAGTCTTATTGATTATCGTTCCAGTAGTCTCTTCGGTCATGAAATGATCAGGTTCATGCCATGCCACCTAGTGCCAGTTGCAAGTCCGAGCCCAACGTGTCAGCGTCTTAAGGGTCTCCGACTTATCTAGGTCTTCCGTTCTGAGCATGCTTCCCCTTGGTCTGCCGGCCTCCGTAGAGGGTTCCTATTACTAGGACCAACCCACCTACAGCTGATCTCAGAAGGGTCTGGGTGGATTCGGTATACCCCTAATAGCTTCCACTACTGGGATATCCTATTAGAGTATTTCGCCGAAAACGTCCAGTCACTTTCGGCCCATAGTTAGGAAGCCTAACTTTGAAGCCTACTATCCCAATGCGCCTTCCACGGATATCCTCCGTTCCACTTCCCAGATGTCGCCAAAGGTCTCCTCTTATATATCCTGCGAACAGCATACGGTTGGACGGACGGCGGCGACGTATATGGTGTTATGAAGTGGGCTTCATTGATGTGACTTTTTAGTTATGGGACGCAACCTTCGAAATCTCGCTAATGACGTGCGGGCCCCATAAGGGGGCCGGAGGGGGGTGCTGGCTCTGGTAAATTTGAGGGTTTGTGTGCAGTTACCCTACCGTGGGTCTGTGCGCATGTCTCAGATTTCCATATGCCTAACAGTAGATAAGTCGGAGCCCCTTAAGACGCTGACATGTCGGGCTCAGACTTGCGATTGGTACTAGGTGGTCCGTCATGAACTTGATCACTTCATGACCGAAGAGACTAGTCGAATGATAGTCAATAAGACTAAAGTAATATACTAGTCTACATGGACATCTAAGTTAGAGGCCGCTATTTGGTATAACAAATAGCCCAGTCATCTCCACAGAGGAATACTATTCCGTGACCGCAAAAGGGTGGGATAAGTTTCAGGGTCAAATGGTGTTCGCACTTATAAGATTCTAGACGTTTGCGTATTAAAACCAGAGTGGTACTTCGGAGACATAGTAGTTAGAAGTAGTCTGCGAACACTCAGACGTGGGATGTAAATATCAAAGTGCCTCCCGAGCTTTACCGATATGATCAAGCAACAGAGAAGAGATCTTATCAATATAAAATTCGTTACAGTTGTAATCTTTACCTTACTCGTTTATCGTGACGAGCCTTCCTCAACAGATTCTCCAAACAAAGATTTGGCCAACATCTCTCAGAAGTATACTAGAGTTTGGCGTCCGCCTAACAGTATATTGATAGTTCTCCTGTTACCAAGGCTCACTATATGAACTACCAGTTCACTTCAAACTCCACCCTCAGCTCAGACTTCGATTACATTTTCGAGGTACCTCACGGTCCCATCTATATTCATAACTGTGAAGAAATCTTTGATACTGAGCTACTCGAAATCGCCGAGGAGTTTACTCAAGAACCCTCGTAGTTCATAGTACCTTAAGGGATCTGAACCAGGGATCCGTTCAATCACATATATCGAACCTGGTATGGTTCGAACTTCGCGTGGAGTTCTACCCAGTCAGAAAACTTGCTTGAGTGAAGTACCCAGTACTCTGATAACCAGCAACCAGGCACCGCTATCCGCGAGCCAGACAGCTCCTTGGCCTGGGCCTAAGAAACCCTTGAATGTACTACAAGTACATTCTAAACCTTCAGAAAAGGGAAATCCAGGTTCTAAACCCAGAATCGGATCGCCCAACCTATTCCATACCATCTCCCAAAGAATACCTCTTGCGCCACCTACGATTCGTTAAATTCCTCAAACCTTTCACAGGAGATCATGAATATTGACACGAGGTACCAGACCCCCAACCCAACAACATGGTGTTGGACTTAAAATTGGCAGAAAACTCTTTCCAAGGGGTGGCAGGGATACCTCGAGACCCAAGAAAGAGGATAACTCTAGGAGACCCTATGGACACTCATCCGAACACGACAGGACCTGATGACTCCGCTATACATAGTCCCTTCCCAGTGACACCTCAAGAACCACCATTTCGGAGAGGAGCTCTACCCTCTCACTGATCCTCCAGTGTTGCAAGCGCATATAGGATATGACGAGCTTCCATGCCAAAGCTAGAAGGAGATCATGCTGTAAACCTAGCCAATCTAGCTGCCTGTCTGGGAGTAACCTTGGGTCGAATCAGGCAAAATATAGACACCTCGCTTTACCAAGTCAATATGGCCTTCAAAGGTTTGATGGGAGCCATCTAGGACAACCCCTTAAAGTTAATTAAGGTTCAACAGCAAATCGCGGAAGGACAAGATATCTAAGATAATGATATTGCACTCTTGTTGATACAACTGGCAGCCATAGAACATGAAGTCAAGGGTATTCAAGAGGAAATATTGAGAGAAGTGGCTACAAAGATAGCCAAACAAGAGCAGCGGCAACAAGCCCATGAAGATGTAACTACCTAGTTTCATAGTAGTCTAGGTCAGCAACGACCAGAAACCCTGGCGAGAGATGAAACTATGGGAAATTTAGTGTCAGAACTCTGCAGCGAGTTCAACCTCTTTGGCAACCAGGCAGTGGCCTGGGATAAGAAGCTGCCAGAGTCTTTGATAGACATACACGACCGTCTGAAAGAACAACGAATGAGCTTACAGACATTGCACAGTGAGCAATAGAAAATGGCAGAAGATACCACGGAAGCGGTTAAGTCTTTGGTGAAAGCCATAAATGATATAGCGCAGACAACAAAGGAACTGGCAAGACCGACCCCAGATCCACTCCACTCAGTCTCAGAAGAAGGAAATGACGATGAGGATGGGAGAGGAAGACGGAGAGGAAGTCCTAGCCGGTTCAGGCGAGGACCGATACCAGATCAGTCTGGTATGGCAGAAACACTTACCAACGTGATGGCACTAAACATTACGCGACCATTAGAGCCACCCCCATTCTTTGAAGATAAGCCCGTACAAGACATATGTGTCTGGATTCTCCACTGCGCAGACAATTTTGAAAGGAATCTGGGGATTTGGAAAAATACTGGGGAAAGAGTGATATACACCCTCAACCGTACGAAAGGAGACATAGTTCTTCCCTACACAGTATGGTATAGGAAGGCTATGGACGGACTCCCAGAGGAACCCCAGTAGCTAGAACTGGGTACATCAACTTATTTTGAACACGATATGATCAAACGATTTGCCCGGGTGGAACCCGAAAGACTAGCGCTTCGCGCCTTGAAGCTAGTCCCATATGAAGGCAGTAGTGAACGTTACCTTATAGTCATGCATAACCATGATATTCGCTCACGCATGACCAGAGAATCATTGAGGGAGGAAGTTGAAGACACACTTCCACAACAAATTGTCCGCATATTGTCGCCCTTGCGGTATACTACGGATCCAGAATGGGAAGAGGCACTGAGGCTATGCGGACGGTCAGAAGAAGGACTTCGCGCTAGAGAAAAGGTTGCGCTAGATGAACCGTTCAAGCCGGAAATAGTACCGGAGGTCAAAAGAGAAGACCGACGGGACTTGAAACCAAAGCGACAATGGAAAAATAAACCTTATATTCAGGGAGGTGGAGCCCTACCATGAAAGCGGAAAAGGGACAAGGAGGCGGAGAAGCCCAGGAACCGGTTGGGAGGTGCAACAAAGACCACCCACACGAACTTTAACCAGGCCCATACTGGTATCCCGCAGACTGTGATAGACACGCAGAGGTGAAATGAAGATTGTATATATTGTGGGAAGAAAAACCATACTTACTAGACGTATTGGGGAGATGCCTATATATCGGCAGGAACGTTCTACTCAAGACCGATAAAAATGGCAATTGGTCATGCACAGTCGGCTATCATAAAGCCGAAATTAGCATGCAGAGTCGCTTCCACCCAGCAACGAGCCCACATGAATAAGATCTGTGAACTGGCGGATGATGAAGAACTGACCAAGGTCAGTTCATTGGCACCAATGGCGAAGGCATTTGGGTATTCAGTGTCTTAATGGAGCCAGAATCGAAATAGGAGTCCCCTTTCGCCGCAGTATATTCGGTACCAACCATGACAGGGATCGGGTATTCTGTGTGCAACTATGGGAATCGAAACTCAAAATTTTCAAAGCAGTGCGAAGCCAGTCTCTCCTTTCAGGATCAATGCAAGTAGGCTCTAAGTGAAGGGACCCCATGAGGGACTGAAGTGCTCGAATACAAGAATCAATATATGGAGAGTCTGGATCGAAAGAGAGGATAGTCAACATGCCCAAATGGCCCGGGAGCCAACAGTACGAAGTTCCATGAGTCACCTGGTGGTTGCCTGCTATCAGTGTGTAAGCAGGTTACTATGCCGAAGAAGTTGGGACATAGCAATGCAAGATCTACCTGATAACCATACACGACAAGAGGACAACTGACGCGGGCCATTGCACCTACCACACAAGTCTGAGTCATATTATACATATGTACCATCCTGCCGTCTGGCCAGAGTGTGGGATAGGGATGTACCGCTTTGGTACGCAAGGCCTGTCTGAGGGAACTGGACTGATAACCGAAACCCTAAGGGAAAGGATCGGTAAAAACGGGAACCGCACAACTGGGGAGTAAAATGGCTAATAACCGCGCGAAGATCTGCTATGAGCCTAGGTCTAGCATGTCGGGAGAAGGCATCCAGCTTGAAAACTGGTCTTGCGCAATTGCGTATCGGTGAAACGCGGCTTAAGTATCTAGACCCAGGTTGTTAGAGCTAAAGGGTTACTAGTTTGTCTGAGGAGACCTCAATAGTCGAAACTACGCGCGTGTAGGAACAAACATCTTGTTACCTAAACCCAATACCAACGATACCTAAGCAAAAGAACGAAGAAAATCTTATCCGCACTAAGCACGTGGAGTTAGACGCTCCAAAACCAAAACGATACAACTGTCAGGAGGGGATCGCTTACCTCCACATATAAGATAAGCCATACAAAGTTAAAGTTTTGTTAGACTCGGGATCCAATGTGTTCCTTATCCAGAAGGACCTAGTTGGAGACCTTCGCGTTCCTACTGTAGAATGCAGCAATGAAGTTAATATCTTAGGCTTTGACGGATCATCAGCCGCCTCAGGTGAGAAATGTTACACTCTCCCTATTAAACTGGAAATAGGAAAAAACTGACACATCTCTGCAGTGTCGGGTGAAGTGACTAAAGTAGGTCACTATGGAATGATAATTCTGTTTGGTTGGTGGCATTATGAACACCCAGGGCCTCACATAGAAGATGCAGAAAATTGGACTTACTCTGCAAAAGCTTGTGAAAACTGTGTGGAAAAAGGTGAGAGAATAATGGATATGTTCGAATATGACGAATCCGTCGCGTGGGATCCTACTGCATGCCACATCAGAAGAATCAGAGCCATAGATAATACTATGGAACTCAAATCATTACTGAAGGAATACCAGCATTACATACTCTTGTTTGAAGCGCAGATAGCGGAACGATTAGCCCCAAGATGGATATTCGATCATGAGATCAAGTTGATCCCAGGATCTACTCCCACCGTCGGGGCTGATACATCTACTATGCGAAAAACAGCTTAAGACTTTACAGGAATACTTGGAAATAATGATGAAACAAGGAAAAATCACGCCGAGCCCATCGCCAACAGGAGTACCAATATTTTTGTACCTAAACCAGATGGCTGACTACACCTAGTTGTGGATTGCCGAAATCTAAACCAGATTACTATCCTCAACAAATATCCCCTTCCACTAATGTCCGAACTCAGAGATAGAGTAGCCAGCGCAAAGATCTTCACCAAGCTAGACCGGAAGGATGGTTACCACTTGATTAGGATAAAGGAAGGAGATGAATGGAAAACGGCGTTCCGTACAAGATATGGACATTACGAATACAACATTATACGTTTTGGATTGGTTAACGCTCAGGCAACTTTCGCAGATATGATGAACCAAGTACTAAAGGAATACCTGGATGTTGGAGTCGTGTGTTATTTTGACGATATTCTCATCTACTCAAAGGATGAAAAGGAACACATTGAAGCTGTCAAATAGGTTTTACAAAGTCTATCAGACTTTCAGTTAGCGGTTTCGCTAAAGAAATCGACTTTACATGCAACAGAGGTTGAATTCTGCTGCTATATAGTAGCAGTCAATGTGGTGTCTATGAGTACCTGGAAGGTGAAATCCATAATGGTTCAGAAGGCACAAAAGGCAGAAATCCTGAAGCATTAAGCAGATGGCCACAGTACTGTCCTGAGGAGGGAGCTACGCATCGCGAACCAAAGATTTTGAAAGAAGAAAGTTTCTTGGTATCACTGGTAGCGAGGGTAGGCGATAAAGGAGAAGATTGGGATGGAGATTAGGATTTGGATTTGGAACCTTGAAGGGGTGGAAAGGAACCCGTTGTTAGGGTCAAAAGATTGAGCAAAAAGGCATACTTGCCAATGAAGGACTCAAGAATGGCGGCAGGACATGACCTGTATGCCACAGAGGATGACATTGTCCTGAAATATGGACAAACATTTATAAGGACGGGTATAGCTGTAGGGCTACACAAAGGAACTTATGGAAGAGTTGCTCTAGGAAGCGGATTGGTGGTCCAAAGAGGAATCTCCACCGGCGTAGCAGTAATGGATGTTGTTTACACGGGTGAACTCAAAGTCGTACTTTTCAACCATAAGGATGTGGACTCCGAAATAAGAATGGGAGATCGCATAGCGCAACTGGTGGTGGAAAAGGTCAACACCTCAGATGCGATGAAAGTAGACAACTTGGAAGATACGGAATGAGGAACCGCGGGATTCGGAAGCACCAATATAGCGACAAGATCCTTGATTGTAAAGGAACAGGAACCTAGCGTTAACTACCTACAGGCATCGGCTAAAGACAATGAATATTGGTATGATATTTCAGAAGTACCTGAAAAAGTTCTAATGTCAAATGCCATTATCCTATAAACGGGTATGAAGCAGTTCAATCCTAAATTCCTAAGTGAGACACAGGCAGCTATTGTCTCAGACACAGCTTGGAGACAATGGAGGGAAGAACCCATTAGGTTACGAGACGAAGGAAAGGATTTCCCCCAGGACTGGACCTTAACCGACGATCTACTATATTATAAGCAAAGACTATTCGTACCAGATAGTCAGGCGCTATACACCAAGATCGCAGAAGGATGTTATGATGCAAAAGTGGCAGGACATTTCAGACATGAAAAAACTAGGGAGATTATTATGTGGGACTTCTACGGGAAAGGACTTGCGGCATGGGTCAACAACTATATACGATCCTGCGATGAATGCCAACATAAGAAATCGCCTAAATACGCTAAGTACGGATTATTGCCACCACTGCGAATACCCTACACAACATGGGCATCCATCTCAGTGGACTTCATCACGCAACTACTGGAGTCATAAGGATGCACTCAGATAATGGTAGTAGTTGATCGATTTACAAAGATGCCACATTTCATAGTACTTCAAACCTCGGCTACAGCCAAAGATGTAACCAACACATTCCTAAAAGAAGTATTGAGGCTGCACGGCCTACCAACCAAAATCGTCTCACCCATGGACTCAAAGTTCGTTGGAGAATTCCGGGAATCTCTTTCCAAAGCACTGGAAATTAAGCGAAGCATGTCAATGACATACCACCCTGAGACTGACGGACAAATGGAACGTACCAAGCAAGTGCTGGAAGGAGACCTACGAAGTTTTGTCAACTATGATCAGGAGGATTGGTATCAGCTACTACCACTAGCTGAATATGCCTATAATAACTCCGCAACCAACACTGATGAGATGTCACCATTCTATGCATACTACGGATTCCATCGACAGATACAGTGGATGAATGAGCGGGAAGCTCGAAATCCAGGAGCAACACTCTACGCAAACTGGATTAAGATAATACATGAACAAGCAAGAGAACCACGAGAAAAAACAGGGGAAGGAATGTCAAAATATTATGACTAGAAAGCTCGATAACAGCTGGACTTCAAGATTGGGGACAAACTAAGGTTAAACACTAAGAACATTCGAACACAACTGAAATCAAAAAAGCTAAATCCCAAGCTATACGGTCCCTTTCAAATCATGGAAAAATGCGGATCACGAGCCTTCAATCTCAACATATCCGATCGATGGAACCTTCACCCCGTATTCCATGTTGCACTATTGGAACTCTACTGTGAGACTGTTCATGGAAATCGTCAACAACGCCCTAGAGAACCGGAGGACATTGACAGCCATCTACAATGGGTGGTTGAAAAAATAGTAAGAAGTGAGATTTGCTCTTGCAGGAAACAAGTACCCTGACGCTATCACGAAAAGTGGGAACTGTGGTACTTCGTCAAGTAGCAAGGGTGTTCAGAAGATCAGAACACATGGGAACTTGCTACTAGTATGGAAAACGTGGAGGAGGTTGTGGAGAATTTTCATAATGAAAATCCGGACATGCCAGGAAGGGCACAAGTAAGATTGTAAGGAAAAGGTTTTCCTACCGTGGCCAAGTAAACGCGCGAGGTTTTTTACCCTGACCACACTGACTCTTAAAATGTATCTAGAAGAAAATATAAAAGGTTATAAAGGCATTGGAGGCGAAGCCTAGTAGGGGGAAGCTCATGTTAGGCATATGAAAATCTGAGACAAGTGCACAGGCCCACGATAGGGTAACTGCACACAGACCCTCGATTTACCGGAGTACCAACACCCACCTCCGGCCCACTTATGGGGCCTACGTGTCATTAGCGAGATTACGAGACTTGTGTCCTATAACTAAAATGTCGAATCAATGAAGCCCACTTCATAATACCATATACGTCGCCGCCGTCCGTCCAACCACATGCTGTTCACAGGAGATAAGAAAAGGGACCTTTCACGACATCTGGAAAGTGGAATAGAGGAGGTCCATCAGAGGTGCATTGAGATACTAGGCTTCAAGGTTGGGCTTCCTAAACTACAGGCCGGAAGTGATGGGACGTTTTTGGCAAAATACTCCAAGATGATATTCCAGTAGTAGAGGCTATTAGGGGTATACCGAATCCATCCATACCCTTCTTAGATCAGCTGTAGGTTGGTTGGCCCTAGTAATAGGACCCATCTGCGGAGGCCGGCTAACCAAGGAGAAGCACACTCAAAACAGAAGACCTAGATAAGTCGGAGCCACTGAAGACGCTGACACGTTGGGCTCGGACTTGTGATTGGCACTAGGTGGTCTGGCATGAACTTGATCACTTTATGACCGCAGAGACTACTGGAACGATAGTCAATAAGACTAAAGTAATATAATAGTCTACACGGACATCAAAGTTGGAGGCCGCTATTTGGTATAACAAATAGCGCAATCATCACAATGGAGGAATACTATTCTGTGACCGTGAAGGGGTGTGATAAGTTTCAGGGTTAAGCAGTGTTCGTACTTATAAGATTCTAGACATTTGCGTATTAAAACCAGAGTGGTACTTCGGAGGCATAGTAGTTACAAGTAGTCCATGAACACTCAGACACGGGATATGAATATCAAAGTGCCTCCCATGCTTTACAGACATGATCAAGCAACAGAGAAGAGATCTTATCAATATAAAATGGTTTACACTTTAAATCTTTACCTTACCCATTTATCGAGACAAGCCTTTCTTGACAGATTCTCCGAACCAAGATTTGGGATACGTCCCTCCGAATTATACTAGAGTTTGGTGTCTGCCTAACAGAACTTGACATTCATGCATAAATTCAACATTAGAGCATATGTGACGGGAGAATCCTGGCATGCAGAAGTTGAAAACAAACTTGTGGAACAAATAGTCCGCAAGTTGTTAGCATTACAATATGATACCAGTCAAGAATGGAAAGTAGCATCGAGGTTGAGTGGTCTATCTGAAGAAGCATTGCTTACAAGACAGAAGGTGGAGAGACACCACCCTCCCAAACTACGAGAAGTCTACGAAGTCCGAAGAGAAGACCAATGAGACTCAAAACCAAAAGGACAAAGGACTAATGAAGCTTATATCAAAGGCGGTAGAGCCTCACCATGAAAATGATATCAGAAAATGGAACGGGAAAGGCACCAAAAGAAGATGGGAGGTGTGACGCAAACAACCCAGGTGAACTTCAAACAGGCCCATACCGGTATTCTGCAAAGTGTGATAGACACTCCGAGTTGGAACAAGAATTGTACAAATTCTGGAAAGAAAAACCACACTTATCAAACATGTTGTGGAGATGCCCATATATTGGCGGCAACAGTTAGTTCAAGACCAATGAAAATGGGAATTCATCATGCAAGGACGGCTATTGTAAAGCCTAAATTACTACCCTGAGTTGCTACCATCCAGAAACTAGCCTGAGAATGTAGGATCTGGGAAATGGCGGATGATGAAGAACTGACCTAGGTCAGTTTATAGGCACCAACAGCGATGACGTTTGGGTAGTTATGGTCTATAAGAGACTGGAATCAAAATCGGAACCTCCTTTGGCTGGGGTGTATTGGGGACCGACCACGACAGGTATCTGGCAGTCTGTGTGCAACTCCAGGAGTTAAAACTCAAAACGATCAAAGCGGCTAGAAGCAAGTCTCTCCTTTCAAGATGAAAGCAAGTAGGCTCCTGGTGAAGAGGCCTTACAAGAAACCTATAAGCTGGAACACAAGGAATCAATATATGGAGAGTCTTTACGGAAAGAGAGGGTAGTTGACATGCCTACATGACCTGAGAGCCTACAGTATGAAGTTCCTCAAGTGACCTGGTGGCCACTCCCTACTCATGTACAGGCAATTTACTATGGCAAAGAGGTTGCGACATTCCAATACAGGATCTACACAATAACAATACCTACAGGAGGACAACTGACTTTGGCCTTTGCACCTATAAGGCGAGTCCGAGTCATATTATACATGGGTAGTGTCTTGCCTTCCGGCCAGAGTGTTGCCGAGAGATGTACCACTTTAGTGCACAATACCCCTCTAAGGTAGCAGCAGGGATAACCAAAACTATAAGGAAAAGGATCATTGATAACAGGAACCCTGTAACCAGTGATTAAAATGTCTAATAATTGCCCATAAATCTACTGTGAGCCTAGGTCCAGCGTATCGGGAGAAGGCATCCAGCCTGAAAACTGGTCGTACGCAATTACGTATGAGTGAAACCCCCCTTACCATGCTGACCCAGATTCTTAGAGCTAAAGAGTTACTACTTTAGCTGTGGAGACCATGATGGTCAAAACTATGTGGCTGTAGTAACAAACATCTTATTACCTATACACATACACCAACAATGCCTAAACACAAGAACCAAGGAAATCTAATCTGTGTTAAGCACATAGAATTAGACACTCTAAAACCAAAGCGATATAACTGCCCCAAGAGGATCATTTACCTCCATATACATGATAAGCGAAACAAAGTTAAAGTCTTGTTAGACTCGGGATCGAATGTGTTCCTTGTCAATAGGGAGCTAGTTGTAGACTTTCGTGTTCCTATAGTACAATACAACTGTAACCAGTACTGGTTACAAGTTTAGGATTTTCAGGTATCAATTGATACTATTTGTGTTTTGAATTAGTTTCAGGAAACGAGGTGTGCCTCTAGCCTGAGAGTATCAGTTTGATACTCTATATGTTTTATGTTTGGATTTGTGTATCGGTTTGATACTCTATATGTTTTATGTGTAGTTTCAAGTATCAGTTTGATACTCTATATGTTTTATGTTTGGTTCCAAGTATCAGTTTGATACTCGATATGTTTTATATTTGGTTTCCAGTATCAGTTTGATACTCTATATGTTTTATGTTTGGTTTCGAGTATCAGTTTGATACTCTATATGTTTTATGTTTGGTTGCGGGTATCGGTTTGATACTCTATATGTTTTACGTTTGGTTTCAAGGCTACCATTTTGCAGTCTTATATGTTCTGACAATAAGGCTTTGGTAGCCTAAGAAAGTGTATTCAAGAACCACTATTCTTCACGCTAGAAGAGGCAGACTTCGGCAGACAGAGTTTTCAATATACTTGATTGAACTGTTACTCTCTTCTGTTCGCTTCAAGAATCTTTAGTTTGAGACCTACCAAACATCTCGGAGACTTCAGTAGTTGCGATACAGTAAGAAGTCTATTCAACAACCTCGGCTAACGCCTCCGGACTTTATTCGCTAGTTATCGCCTTGGTACAGAACAAAGCCCGTTAACTCTATGATTACTGCATCTCCCAAGAGGCTGTTACAACAACAATGCAGTTGATATCTTAATCTTTGATAGATCATGAGCCCCCGCTGGAGGGAAGTATTATATCCTACCCATAAAGTTGGAGATAGGAAAAAACTGACACATTTCTGAAGTGTCTTGTGAAGTAGCTAAAGGAGGTCATTATTGAATGATAATTGCTTTTCCATGATGGCATCGTGAACACCCTGTGTCTCACATAGAATATGCAGAAAATTGGACTTACACCGTAAAAGGTTGCAAGAACTATGAGGAAGAAGATGAAGGAATAGTGGATATGTTCAAATATGACAAAATAGTTGCTTGAGACCCAAATGCATGTCACATCAGAATGATTGGAACCATCAAAAATACCGTGGAACTCAAATCATTACCGAAAGAATACTGGAGTTACAAACATTTGTTTGAAGCCCAGATGGCAGAAAAACTAGCACCCAGATGAACCTTTGATCATGCAATTAAGTTGACTACAGAATCAACTCGCCCCTGGGGACCACTATATCCACTATCAGAAAAACAGCTTAAGGCTTTACAGTAATACTTGGAAACCATTATCAAACAACGAAAGATCACCTGCAGTCACTCACCAGCAGGAGTACCCATATTATTCATGCCCAAACCAGATGGCAGACTACAACTAGTTGTGGACTACAGAAATCTAAATAAGTTCACTATCCTCAACAAATATCTGCTTCTATTAATATCTGAACTTCGAGATCGAGTGGCTGGTGCAAAGATCTTCACCAAATTAGACCTTGAAGACTGTTACCACTTGATTAGGATTAAGGAAGGAGATGAAGGGACAATCACTTTCCATACGAGATATGGACACTACGAATATAAGATCTTGCCTTTTGGATTGGACAATGCTCTGTCAACTTTCCAATATATGATGAACTAAGTACTTAAGAGATACTTAGATGTTGGAGTCATCTGTTACCAAGATAATAGTCTCATATATTCAGAGCACAAAAAGGAATGCATCGAAGCTGTTAAAGGAGTTTTACAGGATCTATCAGACTTTCAATTAGCAGTATTGTTAAACCAGTTGACTTTCCACGCCAAAGACGAAGAATTCATTGGCTATATTTTTGTAGTTGATAGGATGTCTATAAGTACCCGCAAGGTGGAATCAATAATTGTTTAGAAACTACCTAAGTCAGTCAGAGATGTGCAAGTCTTTATTAGATTCACTAACTTCTACTGACAATTTTTAAAAAACTTCTCCACTATTTACAAACCAATAACTGAGACATTATAAGGAAATCCGAAGAATTTTAAATAGAGAGTTGAACAGGATGCGGCTTTTGAAGAACTAAAGTACCAATTCACCACAGCTCCCATACTCTACCACTTTTTCCCAGAAAGAGAGACAGTGGCAGAAACTGACGCTAGCAATTTCACACTGGGTTGCATCCTTTCTCAATACTTTGAGTAAAAGTTACACCTAGTAGCATTTAATTCAAGAAAGTTAAACACAGCAGAGCACAATTACAAAATTCCTGATAAAGAACTTCTCGCAATGCTCGAAGCATTTCAAGAATCGAGACTCTACTTGATCAGAAGGGAAAAACAGATCACAGTCTTTACTGACCACCAAAACCTACAATACTTCTTCACCCAAAAGTCTAGAGAGGCTGTCAAATTCAATGGACTCAGAAATTAGTGGAATACAATTTTCGTATTATATACCAACTAGGCACAAAGGGCGGACAGCCTGATATATTAAGGAGGTGGCCGGAGTACAGTCCTGGAGACGGAGCTACGCATTGCGAACAGAAAGCTTTGAAACCAGATAGTTTCTTGGTATCACTAGGAGCGAAAGTTGATTTTGAGAGAGAGGACTGGGATGGAGACAAGGATTTGAATCTGGAACCTGAATGAGGTAAAAAGGAACACATGATTAGGGTCCAAAGATTGAGCAATGTGGCATACTTGGTAACTAAGAGCTCAAGAATGGTGGCAGTGCATGATCTGTATACAATAAAGAATGACATTCTCTGGAAATACAGACAAGCATGTATAATGGTGGAGATAGCCATGGGACTACCCAAAGGAACTTACGGAAGTGTTACCCCCAAAAGCAAATTAGCAGTTCAAAGCGGAATCTTCCCCGTAGCTGGCGTAATCTATGCCGATAGTGCAGGTGAACCCAGGGTTCTACTTTTCCACTATAGAGACATGGACTGACAGATCAGCATGGGTGATCGCATAGCCCAACTGGTGATAGAAAAAATCAATACTACAAACATGATGGAGGTAGATGACTTGGGAGATACAGAACGAGGAAACACGGGATTCGGAAGTACCGATATAGTAACAAGATCCTTGGTCGTCCAAGACCAGGAACCTGGCATCCATAATCTGCAGGCATCAGCGAAAAACAATGAGCACTGGCACAACATCTCAGAGATACCAGAAAACGTTCTAATGTCGTATGCTATGATCCTATAAAAGGTTATGAAGTTGTTTAATCCTGAATTCTTAAGCGAGATATAGGCAGCTATCAAGAGAGACTCAGCTTGGAGGCAATAGAGGGAAGAGCTCATTAGGCTACAAGATATCGGAACAGATTTCCCAAAGGATTGGACCTTAACTGACAATCTACTATATTATAAGCAAAGACTATCTCTACCAAATAACCAGGCACTATATACCAAGATTGCACAAGGATGTCACGAGGCCAATGTTGCAGGATATTTCGGACAAGAGAAACCCTTGGATATCATTATGCTAGACTTCGACTGGGAATGACTTGCAGACTGGGTCAATGAGAACGTACGATCCTGCGATGAAGGCCAACATAATAATTCACCAAGACTGGCTAAGTACTGATTATTGCAATCATTTCAAATACCCTATCCAGCATAGCCATCCATCTCGGTGGACTTTATCACATGACTACTGTAGTTAGAAGGATGCACTCAGGTAATGGTAGTAGTGGACCAATTCACAAAGTGGGTACATTTCATCAGATGAAAGACATCAGCTACTGTAAAAGATATTGCAAATGCATTTCTAAAGGAACTCTGGAGGCTACACGGCCTGCCAACCAAAATCATTATAGACATGGACTCAAAGTTCACAGGAGAATTCTGGAAATCCCTTAGCAAAGTGCTAGAAATTAAGCGCAGGATGTTAAGGGCATACTACCCTCAAACTGAGAGACAGATGGAATGTATCAACCAAGTGCTGGAAGGATACATGGCAAGTTTTGTCAGCTATGATCAGGATGACTGGTATTAGCTACTGTCACTAGCTCAACATGCATGTAACAACTCCGCAACCAACTCTCATAGGATGTCACCATTCTATGCGAACTATGGATTCCATCCACAGACAAAGTGAGTGAAGGAGCATGAAGCATGAAATCTAGGAGCAATACTCTATGCAAACTGGATTAAGACGATACATGAACAAATTCACGCGTTACTAGGAAAGAGAAGGGAAGGAATGTCGCAATGCTATGACCGGAAAGCTAGACCACCACCGGACTTCAAGATCAAGGAGAAAGTAACGTTAAAGGCAAAAAACATTCATACGTGACAGAAATCAATGAAGCTACACCTAAAGCTTTGCTACTCCTTCCAAGTCTGAGAAAACCAAGATCATGAGCGTTCAAGCTCAACAGATTCAATTGATTGAATATTCATCATGTATTCCAGGTTACAGTATTAGAACCCAGTCGTGAATCAGGCCATGGCAATCACCAGCAACACCCTAGAGAACTGCAGGACATTGATGGTGATCTACAATAGGAGGTTGAAAAAATAGTAAGAAATGAGATACATTCTTACAGGAAATGGGTATGTGGCCGCTGTCAAGAAAAGTGGGAACTGTGGTTCGTTGTTAAATGGCAAGGGGGTTCAAAAGATGAAAACACAGGGGAGCCAGCCACCAGTATGGAAAATGCAGCAGAGGTTGTGGAAAACTTTCTTAATGAAAATTCAGACATGCCAGGAAGGGCGGAAGTAAGATAGTGAGGAAAAGGTTTTCCTACCATGGGCAAGTAGACATGGAAGGTTTTTTACCCTGACTACACTGGATCTTAAGATGTATTTAGAAAGTTTTTAAAGACATTCAGGGTGAAACCTGGTAGGAGGGAGCTCATGTTAGGCATATTGAAATCTAAGACAAAAAAGTGCACAGACCTCACGATTGGGTAAATACATGCAGACCCTCAATTAACCAAAGCCTACACCTGCTACTGTCCCCCCTATGGACCCCGCACGTTATTAGCGTGGTTTCGTGAGTTGCGTCCAGTAACTAACATGTTACATCAATGGAGCGCACTTCATGACACCATATATGTCGCCGCCATCTGGCCAGCCACATGCTGCACACATGATATATGTGTGGGAACCCTTTCTGACATATGGGAAGTAGAACGGAAGAAATCCGTTGCAGGCACATTGAGATAGTAGTCTTCAAAGTTAGGGTTCCTAAACTTTGGGCCATAGGTGATAGGACATTTTCGGCAAAATACTCTAAGAGGATGTCGTAGTAGTGGACGCTATTGAGGACATAGTGAATCCACTCAAATCCTTCTGAGATCAGCTGTATGTTGGTTGGTCCTAGTAATAAGACCCCTCTCCAGAAGGTGGCAGATGAAGGGGAAGTATGCTAAGAAACTAAGACCTAGATATGTCGGAGTCCCTTAAGATGTTGACATATTGGGCAGGGACTTGCGCTTGGTACTAAGTGGCCTACCACGAACCTGATCACTTCATAACCACAGAGACTACTGGAATGATAATCAACAAGACCAAAGTAATACAATAGTCTATGTGGACAACAAAATTGAAGACCACTGTTTGGTACAACAAATTGCACAGTTATCTGAATAGAGGAATACTGTTTCGTAACCGTAAAATGGTGTGATAAGTTTCAGGATCAAACAGTGCTCACACTTATAAGATTCTGGACATTTGTGTATTAAAACCAGAGTGGTACTTCAGAAGCACAGTAGTTAGAAGTAGTCCACCAATACTCAGACACGGGGTATAAATATTGAAGTGCCTTCCGAGCTTTACAGACATCAACAAGCAATGGAGAAGAGATCTTGTCAATACAAAATTATTTACAATATAAATCTTTACTTTGGCTATTTTATCGAGATGAGCCTTCCTCGACAGATTCTCCAATCAAAGATTTTGGCCTACATCTCACAGTTATACTAGAGTTTGGTATCTGCCTAACAGTGAAGCCTGAAACTTTATGGACCCTTCTAGATTATGGAAAAACACAGATCATTAGCCTTCAAGCTCTACATATCCAATTGGTGGAATATTCATCCTGTATTCCATGTCGCATTACTGGAACCGTGCCACAAATCTGTTTATGACAAGCATCAACAACTACCTAGAGGACCGGAAGACATTGATGGTAATCTACAATGGGAGGTTAAAAAAATAGAAAGAGGTAAGATTCGCTCTTACAGGAAAAGGATATGAGGCTGCTATCAACAAAAGCAGGAACTGTAGTACTTCGTCAAATGGCACGGGTATTCAGAAGATTAGAATACATAGGAGCCAGCCACCGGTATGGAAAATGTGGAGGTAGTTATGGAAAACGTTCATGATGAAAATCCGAATATGCCAGGAAGCGTAAAAGTTAAGATAGGAAGCAAGAGGGTTTCCCACCGTGGCCAAGTAAATATGGAAGGTTGTTTACCCAGACCACACTATGTCTTACAATGTATTTGGAAAAATTATCAATGTTATAAAGGTATTCGAGATGAAGCCTGGTTGGAGGAAGCTCATATTAGGCAAGTGGAAATCTGAGATAAGTGCACAGACCCACGGTAGGGTAACTGCACAGCCCCTCGATTTACCAAAAGGCCAATACCTCCTCCCGCCCCCTTATGGGGCCGGCATGTCATTAGCGAGATTTTGTGAGTTGTGTCCGGTAACTAAAATGTCATATCAATGAAGCATACTTCATAACACCATATATGTCACCACTATCCATCTAACTGCATGCTGTTCACAAGTTATATGGGAGGGGACCTTTGGTGATGTCTGGGATGTGAAGCAGAAGAGATCTGTAGGAGGCACATTGAGATAGGAGGCTTCAAAGTTAGGCTTGCTAAACTATGGGCCGAAGGTGATGAGACATTTTTGGCGAAATACTCCAAGAGGGTGTCCCTGTAGTGGAGGCTATGGAGCACCTACCGAATACACCCATACCCTTCTGAGATCAGCTCCATGTTAGTTGGCCCTAGCAATCGGGCCCCTCTATGGAGGCCGGTGGACTAAGTGGAAGCATGCTCACAAAGGAAGACCTAGATAAGTCAGAGACCCTTCAGATGTTGACACATTGGACTCGGACTTCCAATTGGCACCAGGTGGCCCAGCATGAACCTGATCACTTCATGACCGAAGAGACTACTTGAATGATAGTGAACAAGACTAAAGTAATATAATAGTCTATGCGGACAACTAAGTTGAAGACTACTGTTTGGTATAACAAATTGAGCAGTCTTCTCAACAGAGGATTAATATTCCATAACAATGAAAGGGTGTGATAAGTTTCAGGGTCAAACAGGACTTGCACTTATAAGATTCTGGACCTTTGTATATGAAAACCAGAGTGGCACTTCGGAGGCATAGTAGTTAGAACTAGTCCGCCAATACTCAGATACGTGATATAAATATCGCAGTGCCTCCCAAGCTTTACAGATATCATCTAACAATGGGGAAGAGACCTTATCAATATAATATTATTTTATGCTTTAAATCCTTACCTTACATATTTTATCATGAACGAGCCTTCCTCGACAGATTCTCTGATCTAAGATTTGGCCTACGTCCCTCAGTTATACACTTGAGTTTGGCATCTGCCTAATAGCTGCTACATACAAATTTAATGAACCCTACATTTACCGCATTATCGACGAGGCAGTTACACAGAATATCTAACCGATACTCGAAGCCAATATTATCTGGCTAGAGGCACACCTTGTTTGCTGAAACTAATTCCAAAACATATCCAGTATCAATCTGATACTTAAATTCCTAACCAGTAACCAGCAACAATTACTAAAATAGCAAGATTGACTCAGGAGCCTGTTGGAATTTCTCCCCTACCATAAGCCATGTTCCCAGCCTGCTATTACGTGGGAAGTAAGTAGTCGCCGACCATAGGAAGCACCTTGCTAAGTGAGGAGAGAGGAGGGAATTGGCAGCAGAAAGCAGTATCGCTACTCAAGGGATAGAAAGCCTCCATATGATGAAAGGCGAAAGAGGACAGTGAGTAGAGGATGAGAATGGCCATCACTACTAGGTGGAAGCAATCATAGGAGGAGAAGGGGGGTAGTGGGTCATTGTTAAATTCCTGTATTGAGGGTTGATTTCAAGCGCAAGGAAAATAGAGGAGACAGAGGATATTTATCTCCCCGACCCTATCGACCTCCTTTTATAGTCGCTCTTCATGCTATGTTTCTTACAACTAAACCAGTCATATGACCTGTCACATGTGCAAAACCAATGACCTTTAAGCATGACCATGTGCGAAACATAATATACCTATGACTGATAACTATCAGTCATGTGAAAGTATCACCTGATCAAGTCATAACGTCAACTATCATGAAATGGGACATCACCGAGATCCGGGATCTGTGATTTCACAATATCTCAGATAGCCCTCCACGTCCTTTTTCAATATATTGACTGCCAGGAAAGTTGGAAAGGTGTAAGAAGGAAGAAAAGTGAGCAGTATGATGTAAATATAATGAGGCCACATAAGAAAAAACTAGAAAAGGTCTAGAAGTCAGTAAGAATAAACTGGAAGTACATAGGAGGGGGGGCAATACCGTGAAAGAGGGTAGGAAAGAGAATTGAGAAGGAAAAGAAGAGCCAAGCCCCCCAGGAGTGAAGGTGTATATGGAGAGGGGGCACCACAGATGAAGAAGCCACTGCTGTGTGTTTTGCACATTTCGCATGCTCAGTCTGCCAGTGGATATTGGATATTTCCATGTCCACATCCTACTCCTCATCGCTCACTATCTCAATGTTGTGATCTTGAGCACTCAGAATTTCCGAGCCTTCCTGAACCTCAGCAGGTGGAACTACTCTAGTTGCCTGGTATTGAGAAGATGTTTGTTTTAGTTTACAGGGTAGAACAGCCTTTCGGATAAGATCTTTTGTCTGTTTTCCTTGCTTTGTTGAATCGTTCTCCAGCCTCACATTCCTCAAATCTTTAAGCTGTGCTGCTGATAGGATTTGAGCTTCTGAGAGCTTTCGGTGGTCCATCAGATTTCTTAGAGATGCTGGTTGCTGGAGGCAGCGTGATTGCTCCTAGTACAGCTCTCGTTGTGCAACTTCTCTCTCCAATTGATGGCCAAGATTTTGTAAAATAACTTTAACTCTGAAAGTAAGTTATGCAGTAGAATTTGTTGGTACAGTAGGAGGTGCTAGTCCTGCTTCTGTGAGTGATAAGGATGCTAGACTCTCATCTAGCATTTTCTCTGCTACCATTATCCTGCAGTGACTATCTTTACTTTTTCTAGGAGATGTGATGAGGCCTCTTGTATCACATCGAAAGACTGCTTCAGGCATCATTTTTCCCAAAACCTTCCAGGTGCAGAGTGGCCATATACCACAGGCTTCAAAAGCATGACATATACTTTGTGAAGTAAATGTTTTCTCCTATCCCTCTGTAACAAAAGGCAAAAAAATTGCCTTTTTAATTCCATCACCAGTATTTTGTCCTGAGCCCATGTGGTTGTCTACACCTAAGCTATAGCAGGACTGGTAGGGGGAGAAGAGTCCTACATCCAAGGGTTGCAAGAGGTAGGGAGAGTGTAAGGGGAGACATAGAAGGAGAATGGTATATTGAATGCAAAATTGAATAAAAGCGTAGGTAATGTGGGAGCCACACCCATTAATGATAAGTAGTCGAGATAATTTACTGACCGCTTTAGCAGTTTGGAGCTCAAATATAGTCTCAAGCGAGAGGAGAGCAAGTTGGTCATGTATCCAACCTTTAGGCGACTAGCTAAACTGGTAATCATCCTCTTTGGCAGTTAAATTTGTATACCAGTCCAAGTACTGGGCTTTTCCATGGTATGTAATAAGAGGAGAAAGTGATCGCCCAGCTGCGCTAACTATTTCAACAACAGTTACTAGTTCACGGCCTCCATCATGCATTACCTACGGGTTTCACCTTCCACGCCGATAAAGAACCTTCGCTCGCGCCGCCTGGCCCATGAGAAAGCCCTTTTCATCTATATTGAAAATTTGGCAGGCTTTCAAACTATGAGTTCTAACACGTTTGATTAGTTTGACAAAGTAATCCTTTATAATACGAGGGTCATTTGCCTGAGCTTGCTGGCACTCTAGTTGGGTGCTGAATTTTATCACCAGGCTTGGGTGTTGGTTCAGGAAACGAGTTGCCCAATTCTTTCCCTGCAGTTCACTCATCTTCCCCAATCTTTTTGATTCTAAATGAAGTGCCATTTCTCTAATATTATCCAGCCTGGGAGGAAAGCCTCTATCATCCATGTCATAGCACCATTTAACAATTTCCTTCTCCTCACTTTCCAGAAGATGCTGCTGGATAATATAGGACACTTGCATGCTCCTCCGGGCTCCAGAAAGACAGTAGTATAGCGTTGTTCGTGGGACTCAATAGATCTCAACTGCAGCGGGCACACCACCTTCAAGACCATCCTGTACTGCTTTTATTGCTTTTTGAATTAATTCTTCACGATAATCATTTGCGTAGGGCTTTGCTCTTCCCATCATGAGGTTTTTGACTTATGTTGTTCTTTACATCATATCACAAGCGGGGTTTCTATATGTTGACCTGTCCTACCCAAGACAAAAAAATGCAAATCCCGCGTCCCTGCAATATCCCAGTTCCCTGTAGATTACATTATGACCTAAATGGTCACATGTGCAAAACATAACATAACTTACCTATGACTCATAACTATGAGTCATGTGAAAGCATCATCTGATCAAGTCATATGACCTAAATGGTCACATGTGGAAAACCCATAACCTCTAAGTGAGGTCATGTGCGAAACATAACATAACTTACCTATGACTCATAACTATGTGTCATGTGAAAGCATCATCTGATCAAGTCATATGACCTAAATAGTCACATGTGCGAAACCCATGACCTCTAAGCAAGATCATGTGCGCAACATAACATACCTATGACTCATAACTGTGAGTCATGTGAAAACCTTTCCTCACTAAGCCATATTCGTGACATTTACTATTCTTCTTATAATAGTTGTATGTGACAGAAGTACTTAGTAATCTTCAACTTATTCATTTCTAATTAGTTCACTCCTGAAATACACACTATTGCACCTTAATACAAGCCTGGTCATGTTCACAAATGTCAGAAAATTACGAGTGCTGTAATTTCTCAACCCTTATTTTAATGTTTCTACGATTCTGATTGGCGTACCATGGGAGTGGGCGTGTTCTTGCGGAAGCGGTTATCATAGATACTGCGCCGCCTGGAGAAGTTCACCAATATATGGTTATGGTGTGATGCTGCAATCCCGGGGCTACATCGCTGGACTTTGTGGAATGTGCCCCAACATGCCGTTATTTGAGGCAACAAATAAAAAAAAGCCCAAACTTTATTTAGTCATGTTTCACAGGTTTCCGACATCGAGTCTAATCCAGCTCAACCAGTGCCCCCAGAATAGGCATCCTATAGGTGAGGACATAATCACAAAACATCACTCATCCCTTCCTCTCCAATCTCCTCTCTCCTGGTGGCCCTGCAAATCTTCCTTCCCCTTCCGTCCCTCCAAATCGCCCGCAGCCCCACCACTACTCCTGAAAGCCACAACCTCCTTGTATGATAGGGCCCACTATCACAGCCAAAGACCGCCATACCGAAATAAACCTGCTCCTGACCGCCCCCCCCGCGCCCATGAAGCGCCCCTGATGGCAACCGGAAGCACAGCCAGACACTTTCTTCTATATTACCAACCAAGCCAGAGACACCTGCCGACCCCTCCCTCTCCCCTTTGAAAATCTCGTCTTTCCTGCACCCCCTCACCTCTCTCTAATTGGTTCCGCCCAGTGTGCCAGGGATGCCCCCGTTGTTCTCACACCCGGGTGGTTAAGACTAGGGCAGAAAAGCGAAAAAGGGATATATGATTGAATCTGCTATTCGATGATCAGATCGTGCTTATTTATGAGCAGTGCAGTCAGTGCTTTGGGAGACTTTCTCTGGTAAAGGTGTATTTAGGGGGGGGAGAACCTTCTTCCTCTGTGATTGCTATGGTATCATATATACATACGTACAGAGGGTCTGTGAATATGGGACATAGAGAGACCTATGGCTGCGCGATGAAAGCTGTCCGCGAAATTGGTCGTAATGCACCTGTAGGCTATCCACTTGTCCCACAGTTCATGCATAATTAGAGATGATAATATTCTTATTATCATATTATATAACACCGCAGCTGACTACTTCACCAATCCAATCGCATAGATCACAATATGAAGAGAGCCAAGCCAGTACACTACGAATCACTATCACTATCCGGGTGCCGTGGTAACATGACAAACTGCAGCTTCATTGTTACTCCTGGGGGGGGATGTCGAATTTCGTGCTGGAGGCCCTCGGGCCAGAGTTTCTCGAGACACCAGAAGTCATGGCTGTTGAGTATTGGGTTTGTGCCTATGTTGCCCCGACTATGTGGTAATTTTCTCAACTACTTTCGGACGCCCCCGGGCTGTCCTTTGTTCCTTGGTTGTGGCCTTTTGGGCGGTCTTGGTTGGATGCCAATTGCTCGGTGGCTACACGGCATTAGTGGCTATATCAAACTTGTTTCAGGATTGGAGTCAGGCATGGAGCGATGTGGCGCAAGAGACTTCATCACGTGGGATCCTTAGCATCTATATATGCCCAATCACTAAGCTCCTTTCATTCTCATCCCGAGAAACCCGCCCCTACCATTTCGTTCACCCATGCTGTCTTCATCCTCCACCCCTGTTCGTTAGCCGAGTGATATACCATGAACCCAGAGTGTACAGTACAGTATCCATCAGTCTAAGATTTAGCCCGCTCGGTAATGAACCCGAAGGCCCATCACAACTCAAATAACCACAGCACATGAGCTGAATCGCATACTACACCTCAGCCACTCTCCGGAATAGACATCACAGCCGGTAATTGATCAATCAATCCAATTTCCTCAACACCTACCCAACAAAACTCCCCAATCCATCTCCATCAGAAGTCAGTAAAAATTCTTCCGCAACTACGGATGCAGTCCTAGACTTTCCATCCCATTCCTTTATTAGTTTATCCGCTATGCAACAGCACAACACAATTAGCACGATTATCTCACCTTCAACCTCAACAGTTCTAGACGGCCCCTCTTCATCCTCCCCTCCCATAGTATCGCCTTCACGCCCCCGCAGGATAGCCCCAGTACCCCCAGTCCAGCTATCTTTCCATGGCTCACTAGATTCAGAAGTACCCCCAGCACCTGGACCAGAGAGATACAGGTCAGGCCTGACCCGGACAAATTCTTTAGGTTCTCTAAGATTGTCCGGGATACTCGGTTCCCCGCCAACGGTCATCCGAAATGTGCCTTCCGATCTCAATGCCTCTTGCGCGTCTGCGCAAGAAGTGCCCGTAAAAGCTTCCACTAGATTACTATGTTAATATACGAACATCTCCGACAGCTGATGCGCCAATTCACCTGGAGAGTGTGTCAACGTCAAATCGCTACCCGGATTTCCTGATAGCCCCGTGCTTTCCGTTGAACTGATAGGCTCCTGAAGAAAGCCTGTGCTAGTATCTCCTTTTGCGCCATGCATTCTTCCGCTCATCATAGCGGTGTTTAGGCTTGCGCCCTCGTCGCGCTTTCCCCTTGCAGCTAAAACAGCTTTCCCGGTAGCCGAACTCTCTCCCCCCCCACCGCTCCAGATAGTCGGGAGAAACAGAGGGCCTCGAGTTTGCTGTAGCCTATCCGAAACAGCGCCAAGGATATAAGATGGATCTCTAGTATCTTGGCCACCATCCAACCCTCTAGCCCGCCTCAAGTTTGATTTGGGGCTTCGTTGGGAAGTCACCTCCGCACCAGAAAAGGATGCTAATTTAGGTGTAGCGTCACCTCTGAGTGAATTATACCAGCGCTGAAGAAACCAGCCACGATTAGTGTTTCCAACCTCAGGCTGGCCCGTAGGTGCCCCAGGCCGTACCGTGATATGACCTTCCTCTGCCGCTCCGATAGAAGCACCACTCTTCCGTCTCCTTCGCAAATTTCGTTTCCTGCGTCTCCTATTCTCAATTGCGTTGATATTTATATGATATGTTTCCTCCGCCTGGCGAAGACAGCAGAACGCCATTCCAAAAACAACCAACACAAGGAGAAGCGTTCCAAACATCACAAGTGGGAGCATAACAGTAATTTTATCAAGAGTCATAGAATGGAGCAGAAGAGTCATATTCATCGCGTCGCTCGTCCCAGCCCCTTCACCAGTACTCACCGAAACTTCTCCATCTCCATCCACGGCTTGAGCTAAATCAGGAACTCGTTGAATAAGCTTTCCCCCGACGAAAGGCATAATATAATCAGCGCCATCAATCGACCTCCTCTTCAAGCGCCTTAGGTGTGGCTCCCCATCTACCCCCTCTTGTATGGCGCAACCGGCAGAATCTAAGGCAGAGTCAGAAGTTGCCCGGCCACCCATATTACGTAGGCAGTTGCTCCCCCTATTCTCAAGATCCTTGGACGGCAATTGACCAATTTCAGTCATAGAAATCGGCCGGATTCCAGTAGGTTGCACCGGCCCAGGTAAACTGAAAACATTCACCTCACTTTCCAAGCACGCCTGAATGATTTGGTGGTATACCCTTCCGTCCCGATCCTCCATTAATGGGGAATTGATGGGAACTCGATCATCACTCGATCGGACCCCTGCATTATGCCTATGAGTGCCTTCATCTTTCCCAGCAGAATTAACCGCACCCAGTGAAAGATCAGGCAGTATCGGCCCAAAATCCGCGGTGCTTCCAACCCCTCCACTGGATCTCCTCTCGACTGTCCTCGAACGCATCCCACCATCACCTCCAAGCTCGATTGCATATATTGCACTCGGACTTGCATCAAGGGGTACTCGCGGTCTGCCGTCCAGGCTATGGGATCTCCTAGCCAATTGCCGCCAGCCTGTTTCACCAAGCGTCTCTGGATTCTTGTTGGGATGTCTTCCCAAATCACTAGGGTGGGGCCCTCCCCCATTTCTAAACTCAAAAGGATGGAACGAGCTAATTGATTCTGCCCTCCAGTCATCAGAAGTTTCGAAAACACTGAGTGAATCTAGTGAACCAACTACCTCCGGCTCAAAATTATCAAGAGCACTGACAGGCTTTGCAGGCCGATGCTTTCTCGATATCGGCGAGGATTCCTCTAGAACCGTGATTGGGCCAACAGGGGGTATGCACACCCCCTCGCTAGCCCCAACTAGACCCCCCACATCATCCACTATATAGACCTCTCCGTTATGAGAAATTTCAACAAAGCGTATTGGCCTCCCGAGTCCTCGCTGAATTCCGGGGCAAGAATCCAACCCTTTCACAGGAACCGAGGGTATTTCTCCATCATCTCCTCTTTGAAGTTTGTAAACTTCGTCATGGGCGATCTCAGCAGATGAAACGCCCCGGGTGGCGTTCCTCGGGAGCGGTGGCATAGGGGACGGATCGCTAGTCCTCGGGATGGTGGGGGTAGGGGCGGCTTCTTCCCCCCTAATCTCACAATCGACAGGCGGGGAAAGGACATTATCCCGCAGAGGCTTGTGCTCAGAAAGCGGAGGCCCGAACTGATTGTTAGCCATAAGGGTTGGATATAAGCACTTAAAGTGACCCCCATCGAACCACTCCTCTTGGTTGTGCCCTTCATTGATTCCGGGTTCTGATCTCGTAGTAACTGGCCTGGTGGAGCCCTTTGGGGCGGCACCAAAGATATCATCACTCATAAAAAGTGGATACTCACTCCCTGAATTAGTCCCACTTCTATGACCACCTCTATCTTTTCTCATCCATGGTATACCAACATCCTCAGAAATATTTTCTCCATCCGATAGTGCAAGGCTCCTGATGCCATTTTCACCCAAGGAAGGGGGGGGCAATGAAGGAGATCGCCGGTTTAGACTTTCACCTCCTACCGAAAAAATATGGGCAGGTTGGGGAGGCATCTGATTATTGGAATGAAGCATAAAATATCTATCTTTTGTCTCGCTAGTAGCACAACATCCAACACGATCCAATTGTTCATGAGGACCAGTCAGGTGTAGGCGGTTCCTATCGTAGATATCCTTACGCCTATTAATCCCAGGAAAATGAACGTGGTGATCATAGTTCCTCTCTGAGCTTCTCTTCTCCCCAGGGCGAGTTGGGTCCCTACCGTCAGGTCCAATAGGCTCCGGATACGCGGATACGACACCGTCGACAGGAATAGACAGATCGAATTGTTTTCCAACACGGACAACACCCCTTGTGTCTATCTCAAGAGCATTTCCCCTGCTAGCTTTGGGCAATAAGCTGGTATACCCGGATCTAAGGGGACCCTCGTTAGGGACCGAATCGGGCACCCCATCGTTGAATATAAGTCTATAGCTAGGTTCAATTGGAAAGGGGGCTTCTTGGCTCTTCCGATAGTGTACGGATTTTCCATTGCCATCTCTTGTTTCAGCAGCCTGTGACGCAGGCACCAATACAGTAGCAGGTGTAGGTGCCACCGACGCCACCGGGATTCCCGGAAGTAGACCTGAGGCAGGAGAAAACAGATTGTTCGTCTTGGATAACGGGTATTCCTGATCGGCAATAGTTTTGCGAAGGAGGAATAAAAATATGAATCGAGAATGCATTGTTAAAGAAACAATTTTGTTTCGAATAGGGGAACGTAGGTGTGTAAATGATTATAAGAAGGGAGGAAGAAGAAGGCTGCAAAGTTTGCCTCCAAAGCTCCAGATATATATGACTCCAGGCAAGCAGCACACGCGGCACCAAAAGTATTCTCATAACCCACCCCCCATATCACCACATGCCCACGCGCCCACAAGTAAATTACAAACAAAAAAGTATCCCAAAACGAAAGGCCGGTCTAACACACCAAACTATCTGATCCTCGCTCCCCATTCAGCTCTAAGTTCCTCCTTGCCAACAACCTTACACCTCTTCCCATACCTCCGAACCCCAGTCTCCCACTCCCCGCCAACCTCCCGGGAGACAACAATCCCACCAACCCATCCACCATCCAACAAATTCCCAATAATTCCCCCCTCGCCAGCAACCAACCCCTCCTCCGCGAAAACTATTTCGGGACCCAATTGCTTGAGCATCGGCGCGAGGGCATTGGCCTTCTCGAACCGAAGAACAAATTCTTCAACTCCCCCACCAATTTCCGTCCGTACATCCTCGTCAACGCCCGCACCGCCGAAGACTAATACAAATACGTTCCAGCCAGGGACCGACAGTCGATTTTTGAGTGTCTGCAGAACAGGTGAGGAACGGCTTCCATCAATCACCACGGCTGCTTTTCGGCCGGAGGGAGTGAAAGTGAGAGGTTTAGGCGGTGAGCCATCGTCTTCTTCATCGGCTGGTGGGATACGTATATCGGTACCCGGGGTTGTGGGTCGGTTGGGTCGACCGAGCCATAGGTACAGACCCAGAGAGGCGACTGCGGCAACAGCAGTAACTGCCAGAGGAACTGTGAGGTTCTTTTTTGAGCGGCGAGGATGTGACATCTCAGGGGATAGATTTTCAGAGACTCTGATCTCCTCTTGGGCTAACGTGTGGAGTGGCCGGTTTTAATGTGTTGGTGGGAAGTCGCGTAAAGTCATTGGTTTCCGCGAACAATAGCTTTGTTATTCTAACAACCGAGGCAACACAAGGGGTCACTCGGCTATTTAGCCTATGCTGCACGCTGCAAGTGGGAGCAATGAGCCGCAGATAATCCAACAAACCCGGTACGGTAGATCATCACATTTCACCGGGGAACTCTAACTTATCACACTGGATCACGGAAAAGAAACCAAAGTAACATGATACCCAGATTTCATCCCGCCCGTCAATCCCATCACCTAGAAGGTACATGGTGCACTTTTTTTTTTTTTTTCTTTTAAAAAAAAACCCCTCCCCTCCCCCCGCACCAACAATTTCCATCTCCATGCTACCCAGCTGAAAACCCTGTCGCCCAACTGGCCAAAGAACCCGAAAGGAGAACAACCCCCCCAAACCCCCAAACCAGGCCCCAATTCTAGTCTGATTTACTGGTTAGCCGGCATATGTGAGGCGATCCAGGTGCCGAAGGCGGTTGGATTCCTAGTTTGGATGAATACTGTTCCAGGGCCTACTATGCGTTAGACCAAGAAAATAAAACCGATAATGGAAGAGAGAATACCGGTAAATCTGCAAACCAAGCCTTCAGCAGCCGACATACTGCTGATGATACCACCGGAGGCAACACGCTCGATGGTGTATTTGCAATTCCAGGCAACCAAGTGGTCATTGTCAACAATAAATTGTTCACCTTGGGTCATCTGCGGACACGTTAGCAACCGCTGGCCGGGATAAAGATTGACAGCCTACATTCTTCTGAATAATAGCACCTAAACTAGTCACGAACAAAACTCCCTGTCCAGAAATCTTGTAAACGAACAATCCCTCGCCAGAGAACATTGCCTTGCCCAATCCCTGACTCTTGTAGTCCTTAACAACACCCTGGGTGCAAGCCAAGAAGGCATCTTTGCCAACACTCCAAGTCTGCTGACCATCCAAGCGGATAGGGACAATATCTCCCAACGCTGCTGGCGCAAGCAATAATTCGCCGGGGCCGGTGTACGTCGATTGCGCCATTTCACCTCCAGCAAGAATTTTCTTCAGGGAGAACTTGACGGAGCCCTTCAATGTTACAGTTGGAGTCATTGCTACCATTGCGCCGGGTTTGGCGGTCACTGGGCACCCGTGAGCAAGCATAAGGGTCAAAAGGGTATTGCAGTCCCTATGGTCGATTCTATAGCTTCCACCATTGAAGCTGCCCAAGGTATCCGTGATAGTACCAGCACTACTGCCAGCGGCAACATGTTGCGGCTGTGGCGGTGGACCGGCGCGAGAGGGGTCAAAAGCGGTTTGTTGAGGAGGCACTGAAGCGCGATGGGAATCATAAGGCTGCTGTTGCTGTGGGGGAGGGGGCTGTGCTTGCTGGGGTGGAGGGGGGAAAGACTGTTGTTGTGGAGGTGGATGCCCTGGCGGGGGGTAATTTTGGGGAGGGGGAGGATAGTATTGTTGCTGGGGCGCTCCGGGGGGAGGAGAGAATTGCTGCTGTTGTGGGGCTTGGCCTCCAGGTCCGTAGGGAGATTTTTCAGGAGGAGCTGGAGTTTACATTCAGTGAAATGACTTCAATAGTAATTTTCAGCCCCAACTTACGAGGGTAATAATTTCCTCCGGGTGGAGGAGATCCCGCGTAGTTGGGAGGAGGGGGCGCACCAGCAGACATTATTGCTCTGATTGATTGTGGATCTAAGTGTGATTGATTGAAGTCAGTAGGAAGAAAAGCTTTGTTCTCCAATCCCACCGGTATCGGGAAGATTTGCGAGGTTCTCCGGGGATAAAAAGATAATGGAGGGGTAGCTGACAAACATCCCTGCTCGATAAGGAACAAAAGCAAAAACGGGCGGGCAGAACTTACGATAACGAGAGGTCAGAGGATGAAGAGAAATTACCGTATGGGAGAAAGGTAGTGGGAAGAAGGGAAATGGGGGAGGAAGAGGAGGAGGAAGGGGAGGAGGGGCGGAGGGGCGGAGGGCGGGATATGTATTGTAGTTTGTTCTGTGGCGGCAAGTGGAGCAGGAGGGCTCAAGGGAGGGGAGTTTGTCGCAGGAGTATGATAGACCGATGCAGGCCTATCCTTTCAGGGGAGTAAAATTAACTGTTTTTTTTTTTTTGGTGGTTTGGTGTTGGTTTCCAGCCCACCCACCCATACTCGAGTACCGTACTCGTACATCCCTTCTTTGGGGAAACGTGACACAGAATTCATCTCAATCCCAGGAGGGGGGAGTCCATTATTGGCATGAGTCCTGATCTAACACTTTTTCCCCCATTTCCATTCGCTTGGGGCAAATACCTGTAGCCGCCTAGGGGGCGCTTGGGTTAGTTAAAATGCAAATAGTCTACCGGTGGTCGGGGGGTTTTTGGAATTCTTCACAATACGGTATTTTCTCTTCTACCAATACGGTACGGTATTATATAAGCGGAAATGTGAGTTCTTTGTTCTCCAGTACCGGTACTCAGATTGAAGGCCGTTTCGCTTTCCGATCATGCACACAACACACACACACGAAGAGAGAGAGTGTGTGTGAGAATGTGAGAGTGTGAAGGAAGGGATGGGTTACTCGAGTAAATTGTATCCTTCGGGCTGCAGTCGAAATTCTTTACTGACTCATAGCCATAAGGACCATTCATTACCGTAGTCCTTTGGGGCAGAGATTCTTGGGCGGTAGGGTACTCGAGTACTCAAGTAGGGAAGTCAACGGCTCCACCGTGCAGTGCTGCACCCTGCTCTTTGGCGTTAGATTTCAGCCGCAGAATACTGGGCGTAGCAACACAATAGGGTGATTGGATTTTAATTTCGGATTACCGGCACCTGTGCCTCTTAAACCCAGGCAGATGATTGTGATTCCCGAAACCATTTGCTAGTATGAGGAGATGTGCTCCTGGAGTTCTGCAGGACCGAGAGTACGGTATCGGTGAGATACTTCGGGCACTGTATCACAGGGTCTACAATTGCTTGATACTCGGGTGAGTTACTCGAGTACCCATCGGCACCGGTGTTCCACGGCAAAGCGGGGTGGCCGTAGAGGGAAAGCCCATATTACACAGGTTGTGCTCGTACCGGCCTTCTCGCCTCATTGTGTTCTCGCTTCGCTGTGGACTAACTTGGCACTCGTGCAGCTATCTGCTATGATATTCGGGTATGATAGCAGCGAATTTCAAAGATATCCGGACACCTTGGCGCCAAGCATCCGTGATTTTAGTGTACCTTAAGATCAAGGTGTCCGCTTACGAGTACTTGTGAAATTCCCGAGTACCCTGGTGTATTATATCATATCATACGAGTATCCATACCCGTGTCGTGCGGGGAGCAACCGCCAAGCCTAATATTCGGCGAGTCCCGCGAGCCGAGCCGAGTGGTCCGAGTGGCATGCTGGGTTTTGATGCATTCGTTCTGGCTGTGCTTGCACCAGCCACGACTTTTATCAGAAGCGCCACAACAAATTGTTTACGTGGAATGTCCTGATCCCATTCCTGAAAGTGAAAATAAGAGGGAGCCTCATGGCTTGGAAAAAGAGTCAGAGTTGGAAGCGGCCCTCTACCCTGCCATACCAAGTGCTGTACCCTAACTGTAGAGTATTTTCCATCATGCACACAGTATCTTTCATCCACTAGTTTTCCCTCTTGTTCAGATTCGTTCCCTCATTCCTTCACCCCCACAAGCTCATTCTTCCCACCAGCTGCGCGGTTGACCCCTGTTGCCCCCTACTTCCCTGCTGTGACATACCGCTACTGTGCCAGTACCTCAGCATCCTATCATAACCCAGCCCGCGTACCGAGTATTCCACAGCCTCATCCCCTCACAGGGCCTCACATGCAACCTCACCGCATCATCTTTGATCCACAGCATTGAAAAGCTAATCTGCTGCCGGTACAGTACTACCGCTGCTACGGCCATTACTACTGCTACTATTACATCACCCTCACCAATATCATGGCTTCTGTCTCGTCTTTGGACAGGGACCTTTCCCGCTTACGCCTTGGAAAATATACGCCTCAGGTCTCGCAGGAGATCAAGGATTGGATCACCGCTACGCTCAACGAGAATCTCGGTAATGGGGATTTGATGCTGGTTTTGAGAGATGGAACTATACTCTGCCGGTACATTCTGCCTCCTTTCTTGCTGGGGCGAGTGAAAGGAGGCCCTGCTAACCTGTCATAGTCTTGCAAACCTCTTGGGAGAGTCTCCCCAAATTCGTTTCAAGAAGTCGGCAATGCCTTTCGTGCAGATGGAGAATATTTCACATTTTCTGTCCTTTGTTGCGCGCCCTCCTGTCTCGCTGCCTCCCCACGATCTCTTCCTCACCGTCGACCTCTATGAGCAAAAGGATCCAGCTCAGGTTTGTCAGTGTATCACCTCGTACTCCCGCATTGCCCATAAACTGAAACCAGGGACCTTCCCGACAACCATCGGTGGACTTAAAGTTACGGCACAGCTCTCGCCTCAGCTGTCTGGTGGTGCGGGTGGCTTCTGGGCTGGGGGTTCTAGAAAAGTATCAGGAGGCTCTGCCAGTAGTGGGGGAGGAGGCAGCGTTGTATCCGGGTATTCCGGGTCCGGTAGCACGGCTAGACCTTCCGTACCGCCACGAAAGGCAGCTGTAAGCACCTGGAGCAAGAGCTCGGATGAAACAGCTACCCTGCCTGCCTGGAATATAGCCCAGTATGGGTATATAGGTGGAGCTTCGCAAGGAAATCAGGGAATCTCGTTTGGTGCTAGACGACAAATCACTAATAACCCGGCGGTGAAGAGCGCGCCTGCAACATCACCTCCTCCACCTACCATGAGCTTTGCAGAGAAACTTCGAGAGGAGGAGGCGAATAAGCGGGAGGCCGAAGCCCAAGAGGAGCGAGAACGGGAGTTACAAGCTGCCGATGAACGACGAAGAGCTGTTGAAGAAGCAGATAGATGGCGGAAGGAGGAAGAGGAGAAGACGGCCATTGAGCTCGAACGGAGGAAATGGAAGGAGGAGGAGGAGAAGCGAAGGCTATGGCAACGTGAGCAGGACAACAACAGAGAGTTGGAACGCCAAAGGGAAGAGTACGCATTCGAGCGCCGCGAAGAGGAGGCCAGGAGAGTTAGGGATAGAGAAGCACAAATAAGGCTAGATAGAGAGAAGAGGGAGCGTGAGCGAGAACGTGAGCGGATCAGAGAGCTGGAAAGGGAGCTCGAAAAAGCTCGCGAGCGAGAGCGAATCTATGAGGCAGAGAAGGAGGAGAGAAGACGACAAGACACCGAGAGAATGCGCCGGGACGCCCAAGAAATGGCCATTAGAAGGCACCGAACCGGCGAAACTCCTTCAACACCATCCCCCTCAAAAGCCAACTTTGTCCGAAGCCACAGGACCGGCGATCGGGACCGAGGTCAAGAGTCTGAAAGAATGTTCCTCCAAACCTGGCAAAACAACACCCCACCCCCACAAACACCTCCCCGCCACCAGCAACTCGACTCACCAATTCCCCAACCTCGGGCTCTCCCGACGCCACCGCCCCGAAAGCTCCCCGCCGCGCCAATAGCTAACCATCCTAGCACCTCAAATATTTACTACGCGGCAGAACCCATGCAACCCAGCCGCTCCTGGGAAACCAACGACGATGCCTTAGACCCTGATTATGAGCGGGAGGAACTTGAAAAACAGCAAGCGTACAAATGGGCCAGGTTAACATCCTTCTTCCTTCCCCCCCAACCCTCCTTAGCACCACCACCACTAGCACCAGCACCTTCATCCTCATCCTCCATCTCATCCCAATTGTCGGGGTCATTGTTAACGTATAACAACAGCATGTCACTCCTAGAACGCGAGCGAGAACGCGAGCGCCAGAGACAGAAGGAATGGGAAGCCAACCAGAGGGAAGTTGAACAGCGCGTTCCAATAGCGACCACGGAAGATGTGGCTTGGGATGTAAATCAATATGGGTATGCTGATGATATTCTCGATCTGTATTGAGTTTGGCGTCTTCGCACTGCATGTTTTACAACACTTTTCTTCGTGTTTAAGACACCCTTGTTTAATTCCTTATTTATTTATTTTTAATTGTTTTTACTGCATCGTATTCAAGTACGGCATGCTGATCTATATTTTAACCAAAAAAGTTACCTTGGCGGAGCGGATCAAGGCAAGATGGGGGTTGCCTTTGGAGCCAGAAGGCAGATTATTGGTCCGAGGGGGCGGTAATAGGAGAGGGGGAGGTAGAGGGGAGAGGGAGTGGAATTGGGGTTGTCTGTCGTTAGATTTTTCTTTTGTTATTGTGTTTTCCTTTTTGTCGCTCCTACGTGTCGCTTGGTGTACGTAGATTGGGTTTTTGGAGTCAGTCCAGTATAGTAAGTTAGATAATCGAATGGGTCTAGGCGGTTTTGCGCTGTGCGAGTGCTAGGCCGTGCGTGTTGGCGAGTCGTTGGCGTGTGGCTGTTCTGGGGCTGGGGACGAGTATCATCATGACCTTTGGTCGGTGGAGCTCTACAGGGCAGGAGACTACCGTAGGGGGGTGTGCTCGTAGGGGGGAGAAACTAACCTTGGGAGCGCCATCATCTTTAGGATAGACGGTTGTCATATCTGGCGGTTAACCGGTGTGGAGCTCTGCGCTACAGTACCGGCACTACACACAGCAGGCACCCAGCCCAACAAGCACCACTCGTAAGGGTACAGTACAGTGCTCAAAGTTACCAACCATAAATCCGCCGTAAGAAAATACCATTGAGAGAAAGTGCTTGGCCTCTTGGCCGAGAAGACCTTGGCGCCGATGGCCTTGGGCACGCGGTGAGGTAACTTGGCAGACAGCCCCACCGTCTGATGCCTGGTGAAAAGGCTCATGTTTTTCAACAACAGCCCTCAGTTTTGTATCGTAGTCTATTTAGTCTAGTGTTATCACTGCTCCCGCCACTACACCTGTTTCCCAACAACATCACTGGTATTTATGATGCCTACTCAACATAGCCAACCCTTTCTTTCCCTTATCCCCTCGTCTGTATTGGCGCAACCACGGGCGAGCGCCGCCTTCAAGCCAAGTATGATACCGTACTGTATTCCTCTAATTTAACTTTCTGGCTGAAATTCTGTGAAGCTCGGTATGTGGACGGAGGACTCTGATGTTTTCCGGTAGACAAGCATTTTCTCTTGTTTTTTTTTTTTCTTTTTTTCTTTTCCCCCAGGGGACTAAGAGCACCACGTAAAATTCCGAGTGACGCTTCTTCTTTCTGGCTTTGGTAGATATGGTTTACTTGAATATCATGGAAGGTATACGGTATGTACAGTACTGTACGTTGAAGCTGCTAAGTTAGTGGGTTGTGAATGTTGTGGGGGGAGTAAGAAGTAGTGATGGGAAAGGAGAAGAGAAGAGAAAGGTTATCATACTTGGATCAAGTCAACTCATACCATTGTCATCAGTTCGTGAATCGTATTATATGGGGCAACTATTTATATATTATAATTTTAGAACGACTCGGAGCCCACACGTAGGGAAGGAAACATTGCATCTGCTTTTTCTTTTTTCTTTTTTTCCTTTCTTTTTTTCTTACTCGGCTTGAGTGTGCTGTTTCTGAGCTACCGCAGGACCATTATTGTAAACCTGGTTTCTGACCAGTATTATACTCGAGTATCGGGAGTGTATGAGTAGTTTGAGGAGTGAGTAACGGTGGAAAGTGCCTGGTGGTTCTCGGTTGACCAGTCTGGGTCCCTACGACTTTTGTGGGTATCAAGACCAACTTGTTTATATGCCCGGGGTGATGTACAGTACCGTGTTGTGGCTAACTTGCTAGTACCGTAGACTACCATGTAATTCACTATTCTCACTATTCGAGTAGTCTAAATATGCTCTATCTCGAGTAACATTGTCTACAGCAGGCAAAGGGATCGTGTGGTATAAACCAACAAGCCAACCACCCGCCAAGACATCTGAGACCATTTTCGTCATTCTTTTCAGCTTCCCGTTGGAAAGGTTAAGCTTTAGTCTAGGTTCTGACGTCATGGCAACAACAGGAACTGACTGATTATCCAACGGCCAGTTAGGAGGCGGATGTGAAGTACCGGTAAGGGGGAATGGCTGGCGGTAGTGGTATTGGAAGTAAATAAAAATAAGAATTAAAGCACTTCTTCATCAGCTTCCATCGTTTGTTTTCCTTCGGTTGTCAATGATGTCCGCAACTATGGCACCAGATGCGCCACCGAGACCGCGGCTCCGAGCTCCTGGATCCCTCCGAAAGACCCGGTCCCCAGCACCTACTGTCCGCCCGCCACTCCCGCTGCAATCCCACTTTAGCCACCTCGACATCTCGCATGAGGAATTCAACACTCACGCTTTCGTCCACCCCAGCGATGGGTGCGTGCACATCGCCGTGAACAAGCTAAAAGACGGGCCATTATCTACGCTGCTATCCAAGCTGAGTAGCAACAAAGAAGAGGACGGTCGTGGGCGAGACGCAGGTGAAGGTGGGAAAAAGGTAGCATCCGATGAGATCACCCCGCCGAAATTGAATATCGTCATTATGGTGATTGGAAGTCGCGGGGATGTGCAGCCCTTCGTGGCCGTCGCAAAGGTACTCAAGGAGAAGTACGGACATAGAGTGAGGCTTGCAACGCATCCTGCGTTTCGAGAGTTTGTTGGCGGGGAGGGGGTGGACTTCTTTAGTGTTGGCGGGGATCCGGCGGAGTTGATGGCTTTTATGGTTAAGAATCCTGTGAGTGCTTATATCGTATGCACTGCGTTGGAAGAGGGGAGGGCTGATAGTGTGGGTAGAGCTTGGTTCCGAGCATCGAGACGATTAAAGCTGGAGATGTGGCGCGCCAGAGGGAGCAGATGTTTGAGATGTTTCAGGGCTTTTGGAGGGCTTGTATCGAGCCGGGTGACGGGAGTAAGCGAAAGAGTAGGCCGCGGGGAAGGAGCGTGGGCGAAGGGGGGGATAGAGGGAGGGAACGAGCTGAAGTCGCTCCTTCTACTACTGGGGAGATTGCCAATTTGGGTAGTGATTATGGTGATGATGGTCATGGTGAGGGGGAGGAGGAAGATTATCCATTCGTTGCAGACGCAATAATTGCAAACCCCCCATCATTCGCACATGTACACTGTGCGGAAAAGTTGGGAATTCCCTTGCATTTGATGTTTACATTTCCATATTCGCCAACGCAGACTATGCCGCATCCGCTCGCTATGATTCAGAGCAGTAATCTTGGAAAGGACTATACGAATGCGATATCCTACTCCATGATCGACATGATGACCTGGCAGGGATTGGGAGATTTAGTGAATAAATTCCGACAAAACACATTGGGATTAGAGCCCGTCGCCACGCTATGGGCTCCTGGGATGATCAGCCGGTTGAAGGTCCCATTCACATATATGTGGTATGCATTCCACGTTCGCACTCTCTCGCTCTCGGGTATACTGACATCGCCCAGGTCGCCAGCGTTGATTCCAAAGCCCTATGACTGGGGCGACCACATCGACATCACAGGCTTCGTATTCCTAGACCTAGCCTCCTCCTTCAACCCCCCCCAGGAACTCGCCGACTTCCTTAACGCTGGCCCACCACCGGTCTATATAGGGTTTGGCTCGATAATAGTCGACGACCCCGACGCGCTTACACAAACCATCTTCACAGCAATAAAGTCCACAGGCGTACGTGCCCTAGTCTCAAAAGGCTGGGGTGGAATTGGTGGCGAAGAATCGGACGTTCCCCAGAACTTGTTTATGCTGGATAACACCCCACACGACTGGCTATTCTCGAGGGTCTCTGCGGTGGTGCACCATGGCGGAGCAGGGACGACGGCTATTGGACTATACCATGGGAGGCCGACCATGATCGTACCGTTCTTCGGCGACCAAGCGTTCTGGGGCTCTATGGTCGCGAACGCCGGCGCGGGTGCGGAGCCGGTCCCGCATAGAGAGCTGACGGCGGAGAAATTGGCGGATGGGATAAAGAAATTACTCAGCGAGGAGTGCCAGCATGCCGCTGGGAGGATAAGTAAGCAGATCCGGGAGGACGACGGGAACGGAGCTGAGAACGCTGTAAGGAGCTTTTTCAAGGGCATTGGGGCGCTAGAGCGGGGGAAGCGGGGACTTGGTGAGTCCGGAAAGGATTGGGGTGAAAGCGGGCCGGGTGGGCCCGGAGAAGGGAAGTGGGGACGTGGAGGTCCGGGAATTCGCTGCTCGTTTTTGGAAGATAAGGTTGCGGTTTGGAGGATTCGGAGGACGACGGTTAGGCTTAGTGCACTTGCTGCCTGGTTGCTCGTGCATGGTGGGAAGCTCACGTGGAAGGATTTGAGACTGTAAGCCTTTTCACTAATTCTCACACATTGGCTTGACTAACTTGGTTTTCACAGCATCCGCCACACAGAATGGAACGACTACAATGGCCCCGGCGAGCCCTTCACTGGTGGCATAACCGCGCTCGTTGGTTCCATCGCCGGCGTAGCTAAAGGAATCGGGGCAGTCCCTTACAGCTGGTACAAGGGTGCCCGCCGTTTTGACTTGGAAGGCCTGGACATTGCCGGCGAGATCCGCGGTGGGAGTAAACCCAGATCGCGCTCCACCGCCAGACCCACCCCACCAAATCCCGAGACAGAACCACGTCAGTCCACCGATTCCAACTCGTGGAGAACTGACAGTACTTCCCACTCCCGCTCCCGTTCCCGTTCAAACTCCCCACAAGACCCCGTCCCCCTCGAAGTCGTCAAAAGCACCTCCAAAGCCCTCTCCAAAGCTGCCCGCGCGGGTGCCCGAGCACCAATGGAAGTCTCCCTAGCCGTAGCCCAAGGCTTTCACAACGCCCCACGTCTCTACGGCGACAAGGTCCGGCACCCATACCGCATCACGGGCTTCCACTCTGGCCTTCGCGCCGCCGGCAAAGAGTTTGCGCTGGGCGTCTACGATGGTGTCACTGGAATCGTGTCGCAACCATATCGCGGCGCAAAGGAGGAGGGGGTCAAGGGATTTGCGAAGGGGCTGGGAAGGGGCGTTGCGGGTGGTGTGCTGAAGACTAATGCTGCGACGGCTGGGGTTGTTGGGTTTACGCTTAAAGGTTTGCATCGTGAGGTTAGGAAGAAGAAGGATGAAGGGGTTAGGGAGAAGATTCGGCAGGAGAGGATTAGACAGGGGGAAGCGGAAGTTGGGGAGTTGGAGCAGGAGGGGGAGGAGCAAGTCCATGGGGTCAGGGAGAGGATTGAACGTGGGTGGGAACGTGTGGAAGAGGAGAAGAGGATTCGGGAGGTAGGAGACGTTGGGATTAAGGATAGGGCTAGGGGGCGGTTGAGGAGGAGGAGGGAGCAGAGGAGGTTGAAGGAAGGAATGAAGGATGGTGGAACTTGATGGATAGTATCATAATATTATTATAGATGCTTGTATAATTATATCATAGTAATGCTGTAGCAATACCCAGATTCTATCATAATTACTTTGACACCACGCCCCCACTCTATGATTTCAAAAAAAAAAAAAAAAAAAAGCTCCAGGAGAAGATCACCCAGTCCAACACCGAACTAATTAAAACCCAGGATATCTCCCTACCTCGTAGATCCGCCCGAAAGAACATACCCTTTTTACCCCCCATCTAGACAATACCCAGAATACATCCCGCACAAAGAGACCCCGCTTGGGAGCGCCACATTGTGGCCAGGGAGTAAGTATTATGCGTCGACAAAATTAACTTAAAATTTTAACGAGGGACTTAATTCTTTCCCACAAAAACCAAATACTTCAACAAGAAGTCATGTTCAATAACATTAAGCAACATAATAAATGTTATTAATGATATTTTGAGTAATTAATATCAAGGCAAAGAGCATAATATTGTATATTATAAATATCTTTTTTCTCTCTTCAAAAATATATAAATTTAGTTATCATACTATGGATGTCATGTACAGTAGGTGTATATCTGGTATGATAGGTAATATCACACTCCAGACTATAAGTATTTTCCCTACAAATACTGCACTTCTATCCATAACTCATGACAAAAAGATAAGCATTACCGATAACCTCAGCATATTGGGAGGGCCTCCATGTTCTCTATCTTATAATATATATATATATATATTCATTTTATAATTATAAGAAGAGGGAAGAAGTGGAGAAAGAGTAGGAGTTTGTTATATCATAGTAGTAGGTTTTTAGGACATTTCATGGCTCTAAAGATAACATGTGTAAGGAACTTCTTAATTATTTATCAAGTAAAGGATATTTGTTGAAAGAGTTCTTTTTCTATATCAAGTCTAGGAGCGTTGTTATGATCGGTTTAGCCCCCGTCCACACACAATACGTGGTCATATACCTATCACCCACTACGAGTACTTCCACCCCCCCCCCTCTCTCTCTCTCTCAAAATGCTGTGTCTACAGATAGGTGATTCGAACTCGCGATACACCCTCTTTCGCATCGAGGGACGGGTCTTCAGTCTTGAACTTGTAGACGATCTTCTCTAGTCTTGAGCATTTCATGCTACCATATTTTGTGTATTCGATCGAATTGGTAGCAGGCGGGCTAGGGGAGGGGGGTGGAAAGAAGATATTATAATATTAATAAATTCAAAAAGTTTTTTTTTTTTTTTTTCGTGCCCAGGAGACTCCCAATTTGCTCCTGAAGCATTGGCTTTGTTTTTGCGAGAGTGGGGTGGTGGTGGGTTGCTCAAGAAGAAATTGCGAGATGGAGGGGGGGGGGGGGAAATCGGCCAGATATTCTATGAATATGCTTTCGTCCGCAATCGATTTCAAACTAGATGGAGATTATAATGTACCGTAATAGATGTGCTTGTAGAAATAGGTATGATATCGGTAGAAGTTTGAAATTTTGTTGGAAGACATTTCCCCCCCCCCCACATTTGGGATCACTTTACTCACTAACTGTATCATACGGCTCTCTCTACCCATAACTGCTTTGGGCAAGTGGTATCCAGTGGCCACTGATAAAACCAAGTTCGAGTAGGGTCGTGAGGGACACACTATAAATCGCCTCTTCTCTTCGGTGGAGGTATTTTTTTTGGCGGGGGACCGTGGGGTATTCGGCACTGCGAATGCTATATCATACTCCAATGATACCAATAAGTAAGTGTCCCCGGGCAGCGGGATTTTCCCTCCATCAGTGGTAGGGGGGAAGTCCCCCTTTCGAGTTTGCTTCATTAAGTTTCCTGCGAGTACAGTAAAATACAACACCTTCTATTCTTCTATCCTTGCGCAGCGATTATGCATCCCTCAAGCGTGCGTGCAAGAAAGCGATTTCGTTGGGCTTTCTTTTCAATGCACCGATTAAGCTCACCCTATGGTATTCAGTGATCCCAAGCGGCCAGTCCGTCCGGCTTTGAGTACGACCGGACTGGCCCAGGCTCCCTCAGGGACGGCCAAGCCGGACTGTGGGAAAGCGGCTTTTCCAAACCAAAGCCGGGTCTGGCCTGGGTCACCTGCCGGCCGATGTTTCAAGAGATCACTTGTGTTTCATTACTAAGAAATATTTTATTATTCAACAGGTGATTAGAGAGTTGTATGAAGAATGGTATAGAGCGCCTTGAGGTCGGACAGTATAATTGGGTATCGTGGTGGTTCATCGGTGGATGACATAGATTTGTCTTAAGCGAGATCTATAGCACCAGGGGCATGTTGCTCCTATTATCCTGTTCCGAGTGATTAAAGATGGAAAGCCTGCAGGTCTTCAATAGATATCTTCGGATTACCTGGGCATCTGGCAGCTTTACCTGGGCATCTGGTGACTTTGACTTGGGTTGCGCCAAGGCTCGACCCGGCGGTTGCCTGGGCGCTGCCGGGTTTTGGCGGCCGCTGAGAATTTCGACGAACTGGCCGCTTGGGATCACTGAATAGTATTCGAACTCGGAACGTCTACGAGTAGTGTCCCTCACGAGTCGAGCCCTGACCACCAACTCGAGCTGATCGAGATTTGATGAGGCGCGCACGGCGGCATTTATTTATGAACAAGAACTGAAAGAGAGGGTGACAATCGTCGTCAAGGTGGTAAGGAAGCGATAATAGTATTCAACTATTCTGTAGGAGGAAAGAAATTATGGCTTACCCCTACTCACAGAGAAGTCGTAGTTCCTTACGCAAACGTACAGTACAAGTGCGATATGATAAACAAAACTAGAATCACATTGGGGCACCCCCCCCTCCCCCCTTCTAGGCCTCGATCGAGGTGGCTAAGTTTTTGTTCTTTTTTTTGGTGGGGCTGCTTATATATCGACCAGGCTGTCACGACTACTGGCTGTTGCCTGAAGTTTGGGAGGTTGCCTCTTGAGTCTTACTGGACAGGCAGGATATAGAGAGCCCTCGACACTGGCGGGTCACCAATTTGAAAGGGTAGAGTCTAGTAAATTAATCAAAGAGAAGTAAAATAGCAAAAAAAAAAAGCCCACTATGTATCGCCTGCTGCTCTTCTTCTTCCGCCGAGCTCCTTCTCATATCCTCGCCCTTTCTCTGCTTCTTCTTGCTCTTTCTTCCCTTCTGTCCTCTTCTCCTTTCAACATTACCTCCCGAGTCTTAAGGAATTCACACCACTTTTCCCAACATTGCAATCGTGTGCGGAATGGTCAATGATTACATGTGAATGGCAGTTGCCACAACTGCTGCAGAATGTAGGCCACGCCTAGGGAGCTAGGGAGTACGGTACATATGCAGAAAACTCGCTGCTTTTCGTTATCTTCACAGAGATTAATTCAGCTAAGAAGAATCTTGGGAGGAGTTGACTCCGTCATACAAAAATCGAAAAAATCTGTCTAGAAAGTATATATAGACACAAGTGGCAACATGGAAATTGCCCTCCCGTAGTGGGGTTGGTGGTGGGGGGGATTATGTTGAAGGCTACACTGATAAATGAAGTATCACTAGGAACTAGTGTCTCTAGAGAGCGGTATATTTAGAGGTTGTGAGAAGCGCAATTCTTGTGTGCGCAAGGTGTGGTAGAGCGGCTGCTTGTGCGTAGGGGAAGGCTGGACACAGGGTTTTTTTAATTTGGTGAGTTGTGATGGACTACCGGGGGGGAGTTATCCCCGAACGGTCAAATATACGAGGTAAAAACCACCCATACCCAGCAACGTAACGCGTGAAATGGGACAACCGCTTACAGGGCGTTTATTAAGATAATTGCGCAGCTGAAAGAAGTTAAATTGTGGTGGGATCAAGTGTTATTTCTTTCGTTCTTTCCTCATCAACAGTGAATCCCAGCCACAATAACCATACAAGTACCGATACCCATTCCACAGATAGCCATGCGCAAAACATGAAACTCCTTTTCATATCCATCCCAAGCAGCATTACCATGCGCTTCCTAATCACAGAAGTGCTCCCCAATCCATTTGTTTTATCCTCCCGTCAAACATAGATCTAATGTGCAGAGCAAAGAACATTTAGCAAAAGAAAGTGGTAAAATAAAAATCCATCAATACCTTCCACACATTTTCGCCCTCTCCTTCTGATCCTCCTATATCCATTCCGGTCTCTCAATCCTCGTTACGGTATAGTACGGTATAATCCGGATCGGAGGGGGGAAAAATGCTGCCATTCGACACAATCATATATAATCACTCAGATACTTAGTTAGCAGCATGTGTTTGCAAAGAGCCCTCCAGACTTACCTATGAACAGGTATATTGATCCTAGAGATTCAATTTTTACCGAAGCCGGTAGAGGAACCTATGTAACTGGTCTGCACAGGTTGGTGCATTGGTGCATTTATATGTCCAGCAGTTCTTGGGTTAGGTTTTCAGAGTTGACAGGATGGGGTAGGGGGGCTCCGCCGGCGGGAAGCGATAATTCCATAAGTATAATATTTTGAAAACTATTATCGCTTCCGGTTGCTATAATATTTACCTTCGACGACAGTTGCCGTCCTTGTTCATCAACAGCCGCCATAACTTGAGCTCTGTCACCATGGGGCTCGGGAATCAGGGCTCGAACTGGCTCGAGCTTAGTTTTGTTAGCGGTCACTGGGCACAGCTTGTTCAAGCTAGTTATAGGAAGTATAATAGCAGTAATAGAGCGGCACACCGAACCTGACTTAGTGAGGAATGCCTTCTAAGTATTAAGTAAGACACATGCATAAATTATTTTTTTCAACTCGCCGCTACAAAACACGCAATCCAGTTTCCTACCTAGTTCCCTTGGGGACCTGCTAGAATCAATTGTACACTATATGTTTATTGAATATTTGATTCACTTTCCCCCGCTAACAAATCCTCTTGAGCGCCGCTTAACTTGACTGCCCACTCCTCAACTCCTTAGGTCATTCAGGGAGCATCAAGAACCGGTTCCTCACACCGAGCGGAGTATGATATGAAATACGCACTGAATGCCTAAGTTCTCACGAAGTAATATTAGAAGAAGGTGATCCCAAACAGGGCATGCTCAGACGTGCATAAGTATGTTGAGGATGGTTGTACGTATGATAGCTCTGCATCGACTCACCCCCGAATAATTGTACCCCCTATGGAGTGTGTAGTGTTTAGGCCCCCTAGATGATACCTACTGGCTTAATATCATGCACCGTATCCCCCCCCCCCCCACCTAAATTGAGCAATGCTATATATGTGAAAAGAGATCAAAAAAGGAGCTATTCCCAAGAACCACTTTCTCTCGAAACTGCAGATTCATTAGGGACCAAGAATTCTCTAGGGGATAGTATCATAAAACCTGCCAGGATTTTTTTTTTATAAACTAATGGAGGAAGATAGAACTCCTATGAATTATATACCAAGGGATTTACCATCCCAAAAAATCATTTTCGGGAAAGAAAAAGAAAAAGACTCACAAACCCACCATCACAAACGGTGTAAAAGCTCATGTGTTCCCAGGACTCTCTCTCTTTCTCTCTCTCTCTCTCTCTTCGGGCTTACAACCTGTGTGTCCGGAGAAATGGGCGAGGGTGGAGGGTGAATGAATTCAAGCTGAGGAGCCAACGCCTAAGTTCGTACCAAGAGCTTGCTCGTCCTATCATAATATCATATGATGTTCATTATTAAGCCCCTTCTCCGCACGTATAGTAACAGCACTAATAAAGATCCATCGCGATAAAAGTTGATTGTACACTGTATAATAATATATTATTCTAATAATATTATTATATAAAAAGTATTTCCGTCAGGTGGTTGCTACAATAAAACCTAGGATACACTAAACTTCAATGAGCCCTACCGGTTTAGAGGAAACATGGAATAAAATTTGCTATGATATTAGATACTGCCTCGCCTCGCTCACAGAGGATGTGCAAACAAGCCGAAAGATATAGAACAAGAAGAAAAACCATACAGGTATGATAACACCCCCCCCACAAGCCTCTCCCTCCCCCATTCAAGGAACACTCTGAACCCAACTGCCGGCATACCGACCCCACAATCAAAGCAAAACCACTGACAACCACCGACTCGTAAAAGTCTACACAGGTTATCACTCGATTGACTCTATCCAGCCCCTACGGTTTCGCACCCCGCCTAACAGTAGAATGCCCGAGCACAGTACAAGCCCGGGTGACCACTGTCTGCGCTCTCCACTCACGAGTCCCCCACACTGTGCTTGCACTGTATTACCATCATGGATACCGACGCGCGCACACAATCTCTCACTCTCTCGTTCTCAATAGGACCGCTATCATAGAACCCCCGCGGCTAAAACATACTGTACGGCACCCATTATATCGAGCAGGTAGTTATGTTGTTTTATGTAGCCTACATTGCCTGTACAGTACAAGAGTAGTACAACCAATCATTCATTCACTCCCAATCCGCCACAACCAACCAACCAGCCATCCCACAACTTACCAAAAAGCACAAACGTAGTCACCATAAGCGATTTTCAATTCTTGTAAATTGTGCCGAACCAGTCCCACTATAAAATAAGATAAGACGAAACGATACGAAACAAATGAAATGAGGGCCATAGGAAACTAAGTTAGAGCAGGCAGTAATATCGTTGATCGCCTACATTTCGGAAGAAAGAAGAAAAAATGAAAAATCAAGGCAAGGCAGAGTGAAAGGGAAATCAAAATGAAAGCCAAACCCCCCTCCCCCCAGACCAATAATTGACTTCCCTCACACGTCTTTCATTTACACGCCATTTGGGGGAAAGGACAAGAGGAAGAGAAAGTAAGATACCAAGGAAAACCGACAAAAGCATAGACACCCCAGCCCACCGACCAACCCCAACCCAGCCCACAGCGCTCCGGATAGATAATCCCCGTGAAAGTATGAGTGTTTGTGTGTGAGAATTTGCTTTAGAGGGTAAGGCCATGGTAGGTCGAATAGGATACAAAAAGGACAAAGATACACCTGACCGTGCCGATACCAACTAGCTAATCCCCACCCTCGACCACTGTGAATAAGGAAGATACAGCCTGTGAGCATGAATGACAAAAGGAAATGCGGAAAAGTCGAGGAGCAAGATCCCCATAACATGATGTTAGACGATAAAGGTCGTATTCAAAGACTTCTCGCAACAGTGAACAGTGACCCAAAACAGAAAAACAAGCAACTGTGCCACCCCGAGTTCGAAGAGGAAGTGATGTGACAGAAGGAAATCACCATCGCCCTAAGAATAGAGAAAGAGATCACGAATGGAAAGAGTCTTCAGGATACCACATCTAAAATTAGGGGGCGCTAGCAACCAACGCTGCAAACACACCGACACCCCCGACAATTGCTCCAGCAAGGGCGGTAGCGGCGAACTTTGCAAACTGCTTCTTTGGCTTCGTGGTTCTGGCCCGTTTCCTTGGACGCTCCTCTTCCTCTTCCCTAGCTTGAGTAGCCTCTTCCTCGTCAGATGTTCCATCAGGTGTTGGTAGGGCGGGTTCCAAAGTGATTGTCTCCATTTCCTCTTCGAGGGCTTGAACATTCTTTCCCGGGAAGAGCATGGCCAACTCTTGCGTGGAAACCTTAGCCACACCATCCATTTTATCCTCTTCTTCAACATCATCATCCGTCTCATCCATGCTTTCAGGGCTCTCATGAGCGACTTCCTCCTCCTCTTGGGATTTCTCTTCGGGGGTAATATCAGATAACAGAGAGTGCTTGCGCTTGGATCCGGTGGGTGGAGAAGAGGGATTGAGAAGATCGGCTACGGACTTTTCCTTTTTGGTCTCAGCAGAGGGAGGGCTGATTAGGCCATTTGCAGATGGGCCAGGCGGTGGTGATGATGCTATCCCATAAAACGCGTCAACCTGGTATCTATATCGGCTAAATTGTTGAGGGGGCGGAGGATAGAAAGTACCAGTTGCTACCATCAAGGGCCCAGGAGGCGTGAGAGGACCATTGTTTTCGTGAACAAGATTGCTGATAGAGAAGCCGCGTGATTTACTAAAGTCACCTCTGCCCGCCTCACAGGCACTAGTTCGCCCAGCCGGTGCGACATTGGGATGATGAACAGGGAAGCGCTCATACCCCGTATCGAAAGCCTTACGTTGGCCCAACCAAGCGCATGTGGGATGACGAGAATCGGTATCATCCTCCTCCTCCATTATATCACCCTCTTCCTCTTCCTCTTCCTCATATTCTACTATACCATCAGTCATCTCTTGTTCAGGGATGTCGTCGGGTGTATTTCCGTCTTCCTCTTCATCCTCTTCCTCGTCTTCTTCGTCATATTCCCCATCTTCATCGTTGCAATATTCATCATCCCAGACCATTTCACTTGTTTCATCGATTGAGATCTCGGCCTCATCGCCCAACCACCATGTGCTCTTATCAAGTCCTCTAAACTTGTCGCCCTCAACCACAGCATCTTCAAGTAGCTTCTTGGCTTGAGGCGTAACTGTTGGTGGTGGTGGAGATGGTGCGGGCGGCTTGTCGCTCTTGTGTGCTGGGGCTTGGGCCGAACCTTGCTGCCGATCTTCCCAGACCTTAGGGAACAACCCAGTCGGCTCCTTAGGCCCCTCAGCTGTCTTGAAGGTCTGAACCCAGGGCAAAGAAGCCGGGGGCAGCGGCTGTGACACACTAGGTGATTTAGAGTTCCCACGAACCGGACTCAAATAAGATAACACATCATTAGGCCTATTAGCTAAATTCGCAAGGTTTATCTGTCTAGCAGTGAAGTATTCCTTCTTTTGTTCCATAGAACTGTTGTTATATCGCTTTTGGAAGGTATCAGTTGGCGTATGTGGATCTTCCGCGAACCAATGAATATGAGATGCACCAGATGATGTCTTCTTGGCCACCGCCTCGGTTGGTAGCATAGCAAGGGGCGGAAGAGTGGGGGGTTCTGAAATAGTCGCCGATGTGGCTACATTTCCCCTGGGCCCGTTGGAAGAATCATTCCCGTTTTGTGCAGCCACTGCCGCGTTTGCTAGCTCCTCAAATGGTGCAAAATTCGTCTTAGATTGGGAAATACCACCCAAAGGTGCAGCCGCAACTTGGGGTTTTGAGCTCAGGACCTCCGGAGGAGACATTGGCGTTGGAACATTCGGCGAATAGAGATTATCGGCCACCATAGTGACATCCATAGTATCGTTTGCCGTGGAAGCCTTCCCGGTGTGTTCCCCTACATCATTCTCATGCTGGCCCCCATCTCCCCCATCTTGCTCCTCTTCCTCTAACTCCTCCTCATCTAGCTCTTCCTCATCTAACTCCTCATCTAATTCCTCCTCCTCCTCCTCATTCTCATCAGACTCATCAGACGATACATAATTGAACCGACGACTACGAACATGAGCACGACAGCTGGTATCCTCATCGTCCGACTCGTCCATGTCCGAATTCTCAATTTCCTCGTTCTGAGCATGCTCCTGTGTTCTAGAGGTGTGACGGTAACGTTTGAAGGCTTCTTTTGGGATAATTTCGAGATCACTTTCCTCGTCATCAATCACAAGACATTCAGGGGCGGGCTTATTCGAACCCTTGGATTCGTTCGTAACGCCCTTACTCTCACCATTCCGGGAGACGGAGGATTCCTGAGCCTGGTTCATCAAGCTTCCGATGGTGACCCCGGGCCGAGCAGGCACATCGCAGATCTCAATATCTACCAGTTCGGCATTGACCTCAACCACATCTCTCTCTCCCGAGCCGGTCATCTCATCAATTTTTCTCTTCAGTTGCAGTACACGGTCCTTCGATTGGGTCAATGATTCGACCGACATATCCTTCGTGCTGCGTTCATGACTAATGGGTAGCTCATCATCGGGTATCATATATGACGTCGATGCCCCAACACAGGTAGTTTGTCCTGGTCTAGGAGCAGCAGAGTTAGTGCCGGAAGTAGAAACCCCGGATCCCGAAGTTTTCTCTTCTTCCAGGCGATGAAACTTCGGGTCTAATTCGTCATCCCCCTCCTCTTCCTCTCCCTCTTCTTCGGAAACTTCGTAGTCTGATATCAAAAGATCCTCGCATATGCCGTAACCGCCCCGACTCTTGGGCGTTTCGGCTGCCGGCTCAGATTCGGCCACAAGTTTCGGGAGGCTATAAAAACAAAACGCGAAATTTCAGCAAATCCGAGAGTAGAAACAACAGCGAGCGAGCGCAAAGGGGGAAAATATTAAGGAAAAGGGACAAAAAAAAAACTCACGGTATTTCTTCCCACTCGACCCCGCACCGGAATGTTTTTGGAGGGAAAATTTCGTCACCTCTGGTGACCTCTGAGCCAAATGTAACCTCTGTCCCATCCGTCAACTCTGCAGTTTCATCCCCCGCAAGCTGAAGGCCATTAACGTAGGTGCCGTGCATCGATTTCATGTCCTTAATAACTATCTGCACAGGTGGTCAAACAGTTGTTAGCATGGAGGAAAAAGTGGGACGAGGAAAGGATTTAAAAGCGTGGAAATCAGTGGCGGTAATTAAAACGCAATGGGCAACGGGATGACAAAATAAAGAAGTGTTCAGAAGTGGGGAGACAATATGAGCAAAAAGAACCGAAAGCCATACATACAAATATGTACGTAAGCGCAAGGACAAGGGCAAGAAAACCAAGAAAGCTCCACCATCCGGGACACGATACACATAAAAGTTCCGATCCATTAAAATAACCATACAAAACATTCGCGGAAGAAAAAGTAAGAATAAAGTAACTCAGTAATCGTGGCTTACCTTTCGGGACGGCACGAGCAGCCGAACCTCTGCATGCGAACGACTCATAACGGCTGACTCGAAGAAGCCATTATTCCTAGCGGCAAACAATCCTTTAGATTTATTTCTGCTGCTTCTACCGATCGGTTGGGTTGGCTCCTCGGGTGTGAGGCTGATTGTACGGGAAGCTCCATCAGTGCTGCTGGTAGAGATGGTGTGCAAAACAGGATATGAGCATGGTAGAGATGCGGGTGATTTGTTTTGGGAGTTTGGGGGAGGGTGAGGGTGAAGGTGGAGTTTGGCTGCTATTCCGGTCAGCATTACAATGATCGGGAATGCGAAGTCACTTTGTGATTCAGAGAAAGTATCGCTTGGGTAGAGGTGGAACTTTCAAATGGGAGGGAGATCTCGGCAGGGGAAGGGAGGAAGGTAAGAGAGAAGAGGAGAAATGTGGGAAGGCAGCGGAACAAGGCTGTTATAGCTATTATAAAGCGGGGTGACATTTGGAGGGGGGTTCACGTTGATGGGAGGGGTAAAAATGGCACATACCTCTCAGCATGGTTATAATATTCTATTGTAGAATCCCTCCACGGCTATCTTGAAGAAGGGGGGGATTCCTTGTCGGGAGCTGGTAGGTTCGTACAGCCTGTCGATTTTCTTGGGTTCGATCGTAGCGGGGAGGAATGGAAGTACAGTGTGGGTTGAGGTGAGAAAGAGGAGAAAGGTCTGCTGTATGGGTTGAAGTCGCGGTGGTGACGCACGCCTTGCTCGAACTGTTGGTGGTTGAATAAAATTAGGAGCGAACGAGGAGCAGGCAGCCAAAATCTAGAAGACCCACACGCCGACAACTGGCAATGAATAATACTGTGTGTTTCAAGAGATTTTGGGATGGTTAAGGTAAGTCACTGCTCTAATTCTACTATTGTATGGCACGCACTGAGTTTGCCGCTAAAGCTCTTAGGGGGGGGGGAGGGGGAATTTAGGAAGGAAAGGGCAAGCGTACGAGTTGCTGTTCGAAACACAAAGGTCAACAGGCAGCGACAACAAGCGGCTCAGCTCGGCCAAATTTGATATCCCCTATCTCTTTCCGTTTCGTTTATTGTGAGTCCACAGGACACGAAAACAGCCCGCGGCGGAGGTCTCTGTGTGCAGGCGAGGAAGAATAAACGGAGGGGGGAAAGTTTGGTGGTTGTGGTGGGGAGAGAAGTGAGCGGAATGAGTAAAAGGGAGCCGTGACTGGTATCGAGTGACACGGCGAGAGGGGGAGTCAAGGCGGGGCGCAGAGTTACTACACCTACGGCACCGGTACTAGAGACAATTACCGATACAGTTGAAGATGGAGTTGCCCTGCTCAAGTACCGTGCTGTACAGAAGCCAGAAAAAAGGATATAATACGGGTATTTGTGTGGTATGATGGGGTATCATAACTCGAGTTCTCCTGCCGGTATGATACAGCCCAACATAACTACGGTCTCTGGGCGTATTCATGCAAAAGCCCCCGCCAATAAGCCCCTCCATACACCCCTTTCGATTTGTACTCACACTTTACTAGGTACCGTGTTCACACCCCCGATTGCTTTTCAATGCCTATTCCATAATATTTTACCATGCTCGATCAAAAGCCTCCCCCACCTTAACCTCGTCCCAAGCCAGAGCTAAGATACCATACCCATAGCTCCATAAGTTACGCCTAAAAGTAGCTTAGCGGGAGCAACCCCGCCCAACCACTGGGCCCTACGTCCGCCCCAAAATGGTAGGATTAGCGTCAATTTTGAGGCTCGGAGACTCACTCTGATTCCAAAAAATTACTGGGATTTCCTCCTTCAGTCAATACTTGCTACTTGTATCGTACAATTCCTCCGGCGGGCGGGCTGAAGCCGGCTCTGGAACAAACCACCAAGGCGAGAAAAGAACTCCCCTCGGTAGCAACCCGCCTAGGCAAAGTCGCCGCGATTTTTTAGCCCTGGGGAAAAAATAAAGAAAGGATGAAATTCGGACATGAACTGGAAGATGGAGAGCCGGAGCGAACAGATTCAGAGGAGACGCACAACAACTGTGGTAAAATGGGAGGGTAATGGTGGGAGGATCAGGGTCAAGCAGGGAGGGAAAGCAAGCCTCGCTAGTCCCGTGTGCCTTTTGTGCTCATTTTCGTGTGCGCACCTGACTGACCGAAGGTATAACCTACCTTACACTATCCTTGTTGTTTCAACAAGACAAAGACCGTTAGTACACCCCATACAAGAGGTGGGGTTATCACATCGTACACTATCTGTACTAATCCAGGGAGCGCTCCACCGATGTCAGTGAGAGGGAAAGCACCGCGCTCTCCAGCTGTATCCTTCATTTTTTTTCCTTTCATCTTGCTCTCTTCGTCTCTCGCATTCTCACGACGGAATACCACGGGTTATTCGAGGTAATTAACCCGTGAGTACCAGGAACGCCGATAATAACCCGGAACCAGCAAGGAATAGCGAGGTAAGAGTGGCCCTGATCCCACTGCGCATTTTCTGCAGAATTGCTATTATAAAGTAAGCATGCCCCCATGGCCCATGGCCCATCCAACGAGACCAAAAAACAATATCTGTCTCTGAACCTGCATTTTCCACAGCCAATTCTCTCCTCCCAAGCCCTCAACAGCTCACCCCCCCCTCACTCCCCCCTCTATGCCCTCCAATACAGTTTAGGAATGACACATTCCACGCTGTATCACTGCAATGAAGTTCCCGGACCCACGGAGTTGAATCAAACATCCGGCATGCCGGTAATGATTATTTCCCCAATTCCCCCCCCTCCAGTGTGCCTAGGTCACGGAAGCTACAACCACTCAGCCATGAAGAAGAGAAAAGAGAAATAACAGGTCATGTATCTTCCCGTACAATAGCAATCCGGTAGCCTAGTGTACGAGCAAAAACCCCCCTTCAACATTAACCCGTATGCCTGAGGCTTTTCTCGGAATAAAATCGAACCAGGCTGCGAATGGCGTGTTTAGCTATCATAGCACAAACACACCATCCCACTCCTCGGCTGCCCGTTTCCGGTAACCCCCAGCGTGATTTACATACAAATGACAGAGGCCTGATCAGATCGCAACGACCCCCTGAAGGGTAGGTAAATAAGGGTAAGGGTAAGGAGTGGAAGTGAACGGAAGAAAAAAAAAAAACCAGAGTTTAACATCTATTTTTTCGGAGGGAAATCATTCGTGTCTGGATTTGGTTTACCTGCAGGTTTTTGCGCTTCTGTACTGTAGTGTACACCTGTGGGGTCTGGTTGGCTAGGATTTTGCTTATGGTGCCTTATGACCACTTGGGTGTTATTGCCAGCATAAGATATTCTCTTTGCCTCTCCCTGGCTTGACATAAGACCACCACGGCTTACACTCTAACTAACATAGTGGTCCCGGGAAATGTTCACGGGGGATCATTACCATGAAGCAATCCTCGTGTTTTGTTTGTTCACGAAGAGAGAGAATGGCCCTTGCCCGAGCGCAAATATTTGTGTCGGGATCTTCCAAACAAACTGGTTGTTTTGGCTTGTGTTTTGCGATTATTTCTGGTCATTGCGGTGCGTGCATTCAACATGGCCAATAATGAACTCCTGTGAGGTAAATTCCGCATAGCGTCCGACACGTCTACCAATCATAAATTCTATTCGATATTTCTCGAGTCCTAGAAGTGCTGGAATTTTGCAGTGTATCATAATTAATTGAACACTTGACGTCCGCTACCGATGTGATATTGTAACTTTGTTCTCTTAACTACCGTCCGATATCGCATTGTTATGTAAGTTCCGGACTGGATTCACGTCCTGGTTTCGTGGAGTCGTGGGAGAGCAGAGCTATATTATGATGCTAATGACATCAATATCGCGTTGAAGTTTCGTCTGCTCTTGGTAATTGGAGAATTAACATTTTCCTTGTGTCGGAGGTTTCAGCTGCTAGCTACTGACGACGAAGTAACCGAAGCGGTCTAGTTTTTCCTCTTCCTCTTCACGTCCGCCAAGGGTTGAGCCTTTTTGAAGTCTTAGGTTGTGGATTCGTTCCGGCGGATGCCGGTACATTGATTGTGTGCTTCCTATCGGTGTGGGGTACTGGTGATGTATGGTTTCTGGTGCATATTCTTGGTGAGCCGCTCTGTATGCCAGTGATCAACCCCACCAATCCTACCACCACAATCAGTTTCCACGAGAAACGTTTGAAATGTCTATCCCAGGAATGAAATATTGGAGAGCAGAGGGGTATACTGTATGCTGTGCTGCTAGCACTGGGGCTTATATAGGCAGAGTTCTTTTACAACATAAGTATATTTCTTTGGTCCCTGATCCCGAGCGCTTCTTGTTAGGGACAGATACCATCTATTGTCGGGGTAAAACCGCCAACTGCCGTAGCATACCATAGCCAAGCACAAACAGCAAACTAAGACCTCTCTCCCACCGCCATACCGGTACTCGAGTAGCGACTTCATTTATTTAACCCTCCTGGAAGAGGAAACCATTACTCGAGTAGAATGCCATCGGCGACAGGGATCAACTGGCAGAATACAAGCTCCTGCCATCTATAGTCTACAAACATTGACCCCACACACACCAAGACACATTCGCTATCGAAAGCAACTTCTACCGGTACTCACTTTGCTCTGGTAAGTAGTTATGGAACGGTGAAAAAAGTAATAGGGGGGCCCCCTTTAAAAAAAACAACCTTAAGCAGGGTATACTTTTTTACCATTTACAAATGCTACTTCTACCGGTACTCGAGTAGCAGTCTTTGCTGACCAAAAAGCATGATTATTCTTTCTTCATTGCTATTCATAGATTTTTGTGCCCAAGGCCAAGAGCAAAAGAAAAAAACTGATAAAAACTAGTAACTTAAGGGATACCACCATTCCTAATCAGGAGCCACATCGAAAATAATCCAACTCCAGGGGTCATCGTGCCCTCTGCCTCAGTGATTGGGGCTGAAAACCGGGAAAAGGAATGTTTGAAATTATTTATTGTACATTTTCTCTGCCTGTTTTCCGTGGTATCATATTGTTCGCCTGTTTTTTTTTGCCATTGTGAAGATGATGACATTGTCTTGGTGTGGGCAGGGTTCAAGTTTACAGTATATCGATGGCGATGGGTTTATCCTGCCAGCTGACCCCCTCCCTCCATCGATGGCGTTTTAATGATTTTCTTCCTCCTGGGATATTTGTAAAAAATTACCAAAAATGGATCTGGGCGGGGTTTAATTTCCTGTGTTTTTATTCCCTGCTTATCGCACTGCTTATTTTTGGTGCATGATATTTTCCCCGCTTAACCTTCAGGCACAGTGAAATGAAATAAAAATAGGGCGGTAAAAATGCCAAGAGTCGAAACTCTTGGCTCATGAGACATGCAAAACTTGCCTCGGTTAACATGGCACCACTTGAACGATATTTTGACCTCAAACATTAACAGCATCTGCCCCAATGATTGAGTTTGAAATCAAAAATAATAGAGGTTCTTAGTTATTCTGCTTTGAATCCTCTATTTGTGTTTTCATGATTTTTATTACTAACTACGCTTATTTGAGTGTTATTAAGCAAAATGTCTTGGTATGGGAGAGGTTGTGGTGCTGAACTGTAAACTGCAGTATTGGCAACTGACAAAACCACCCCTACAATCGATAGTAATATCTCGAACGTTTGCTGCCAAAGCCCTTGTGCATACTACTGGTAATGATTCTATTTAAGAGCAAGAATGTCGATGCCTTGGCGCTTTTTAGCCCTGGTGAATTTTCGAGGAGTATCGAATCTTAGCGTGGGGAGGACCTGTCGCAGAACCGCGGGCACAGATTTTCTGAAACACTATGATGCTTGGAAATTGTGATTCCGAGGCTGAGCTTATTACACCTGGAATTGGTGTGGTAGCCTCCCTCAATTCTGGATATGACATCCCTAAAAGGGCTTACCTTCACATCCATATTGCTATGATAGCTTGGGTCTATAACCGCGAGATCTGACATAAGGAGTATTAATAGGGCTGAAGACATAGACATATTGAACATTAAACGCCGTACTGTAATGTCGATCCCGTTCCACTGTACTAGTCTTCCACAATTCGAATTTTTAGGCCTTACCTGCCTAGACCTACGCTGACATAGCAAATCTCACAACTGGTAGATTTGGAGTCTCTGCATAGAAACTGAGGGAGTGGTCCATGTCACGAGCCCAATTGGTCTAGGAATTTGCCATTCTACTTTTTCTAGAGATTGAGTTCATAAACTTCTCGAGCCTTTTCGTAAAGCTCTATTGTCGAGCTTCCTCCAGAGCAGCCGAAAGCCACCACCTCTGCGCAACGGCCTTAAAACAATATAGGAGTAAATTAGGCCTTTGTTTGCTCATTATGTACTGTCTTTCGTGTGCTTGACACTGAAATGGCGTCCCAATTCCGATTTTCGGCTGGATTGTTACTCACATAGCGCAAAATTGCAATAAATGGGGGGTATCAACCTCTTCGAACGATGCGCCCGGAAGCTATTCATTTTGCCTAGAAGGATGCCATCAATTCCAGGGTACTAGTCTAAGAGGTGGGGTAGAACGTAAATTGTTATTCCTATATTTCCCCAGCCGACAACATTTTCTCCGGGGATGGGGTATGTGGGGGATAGGCTTAGGGTGCCTTGGGGGCGGTGGTTAGTGGCCACTTCCTTTGGGGGGCTCGCTGGCGACAGGCGGTACGGCATGGCTTCAATATATGATAATTTACAGTATTATCCTTCGTAAGGTGATTTTAAGGGCAATTTTGGCACTAGTACGAGTACATTACTTGTGCTTTTCTATCACACCCAAACTACGGGAAAGAAGGTCAGTCATGAGGTACTGTACCGGTAGAGTAGTGGGGAACCATGAGGATATTTTAGCAATTAGAGAATAAGAGATGAAAGAAGGAAGAAAGTAGGGATGGTAAGAATCAGTCCTGGTCAACTCAAAATTATAATGGCAGTTTTACAGCGCGTGGGCCATCCAAGCAGCCGACAGTACCAAGCCGATCTCTGGAAGATACCCTCGAGCAACCCAAAAAGTAATTGATGGACGTACCTGTGATATAAACAATCTAACACTTAGTTGACGTCATTGGATGTCTTTTCTCTAAACCTCTTGGGAATGCACTCACAATGTCTTCGGTGAAGTCTCTCCATGATCAATACGAGCGATTTTGGGCGCAGTGGTTGTGATTGACATGGTGTTGAACGCATGAATAAGAGCTCCTGGGATAGAGAGAAATCCCCAAGAAAGCATCACCAGAGTTATCACAGGCACTACACGAGTAATCGTGTTCCCGAATAGCGGGGGGGGGGGGTAGATGCTATCAAGTGTACTAGGGAAACTTGCTCTTGACATATCTTGACTTTTGAACCATGGTATAACCACTGCCTATAATAAGATTTATTTGCTCCTAACAACCATTTTTGTGCATCGCCTACCCAAGTTTCTATTTTAAAAGTATGCTGTTGACAGGGCAATAGAAAGGGTCGTATGCTAGGTGAGTTTGCAAAATAGTACCCTATTCACACTGCATGCTGATTGATGGGCCCGTGCGAAGGAATTACTGGAGACATGCTTTCGAATTTTGTTTGTAGATTGTTCAACTGGCGATTCTGGATGAAGATCGGGTTGCCAACAGTGCGCTCGCGCAGCAGTTTGTAATATTCCAGTTTGTCTCCCTAGCAAGCTAACATGACTTGATGGAAACTATTGGGGAGGGGCGTTTTCCTGCGCCTCTGTAAAACCACCACCAAGGTAACCTCTGACCTACCAATCACCCGCGAGCAATCCTAATCATCGGTGATCCATCAATTACGTAGTATCTTTACCAACTACTGTTATACGAAATCGTGTAACTTATCCACTGCAGTGCTAAAATAAAAAAGCTCTACTTTTGATGGATACAATTATTTGCACCAGTTTTCAGCCTATGGCCAGAGGATTTGGGGAGGGGCCGGCCTGGTGCAGGTGTACCAAGTAAGTCTGCTATCATACTGATTTTGGTGAATTGCGAATAAGCTCAAATTCCCTATACAATTTCCCCTCCAGTGTCTACTTAGGGGTGTTTTCACTCAATGTTGCCAGACACAATCAGAAGTTGTGCAATTACAGATAACCTGTTTTATCGAAGCCTGCGCCGAGGGTTTCCCCTCGCCTGTCAGTATCATTCATTGATCTCACCAAGCTCACACCCATCAGAGGGATATGCCCCCAAGATCTTCCAAGTGTCCTGACTTCCACTGTACTTGGCGTTACTGATCATTCTTCTCGCGCTCAATTGGATCTACGCCCCCCTTCAACGTCTCACCCTCGTTACTTTTGCTCTCACACAACATCCTTTCATAATATTTTGTGCCGTTATATAAATGACTTCACCTTGAAGGCTGGCACCTAGTCCTGGAGAATTCTCGTAGAATATATGCTCGTCCAATTTGGCCTTTTTAACGTAAAACAGTAACTACGCGAAAGGTTTTAGTCTATTATGCATAGAAGAAGACATGGAAAAGCAAGTCGTTGACATATTTCTGTCCTCTCTTCCTCTATCGCTACTTGACCCCCCCTTCTTGAAGGCGCGCCGAAATTCTGGAGGATAGTATTTCCATAAAATGCTTCACAACCCCCGATGGCAAGTGGGTGGTTTACCAGGGCTAACCTTTTTTTTTTTTCATGCCTTCTCCGTTCACCCCCTGGCGGGGAGTAGGGGCTCCCAACCCTCCCTGTAAATTCTGGTAGTGATCGATCTTAGGGCGTTTAAGCGACAAGAAAAGGGTCACGATGTTTCCCTATTTTTGAAAATTTAGCACCCAAGAGGGTCCTGGGCACATTCTCCTTTTTCGGCCTTCGGGGGGTAGAAAGCTCTTGCGGGGGAGCATCTCCCTCCCTCCGTCCATTCGGTTTGTCGAGCGAAAGCCCAAGTATACAGATACTATCAAAGGTGCCTTGGAGCCTCGTCACCTAGAGGAGGGTGAAAAAAATTTGTTTTATTAAACTTTGCTTCCTCCCATCTCCCTATGCTGACTCTATGCTCGTCTTTCCTCTTTGGCCCATGCTCGCAGCTAACCAATGATAACGCCTCGGAAGAAGATTCTCTGATAATTGTTGGTTTGTGCCCTGGCTCTTTTTCTCTTTCTTTTTTCTATTCCACCCGACTTCTTCGGGAAGCCCGGTTGTTTGCTTGAGAGATCTCCGAGCTCATTGGCATCTTGATAGAGCCCGCTGATATCATACCTAAAATTGAGCCAAGGTGTTAGAACTAGTTTCCTTTGTTACGTTCTCTAGTTGGGTCTAAGAATCTGTACTTTTCTTCCAATATATAATGACTATTCCTCGTTATATCTCGACCCCGCATCACCCCTATGTCACCCTCTAGCAATAGTATCATCCCTCTATTTCCCCTCTATGTTATCCCCCTCGATTGATTATTCTCTACTCCAACCACTGAGTTGTGAAGTCTTACTAATTGTTCCTTCCGGTAACTGATTTCTTTTTACCTATCAACAGTCACCCATCTATTTTCCCAGTCGGCAAGTGCAGTTCAAATATAAATAAAAATTTCCTCTAAACATGATTAACCAAGAAATCCTCGAGGCGGATCTCCTTGTCACGGATCCAAACTCGTCGTCCCCAAGGACAATCATCAAGGGTTAGTGATGGGCACGAGCATGCGCGAATGCTCGAGCAAATCGATAAACCCTGACTGAGTGCTCGAGCATAGCCTGCTATGCTCGAGTCTAGTCGATTATTATCGGGTTTTCTCCGCTGGGGTCGCTTTCGTGTGTCGAAATGTGATGGAAGATTTAAGTAGCTTTGTTCAATTCGATTTTCAACTACCGACACTTTAGCTAAAAAAGCCATTTTTACTATACGCAATTACCCCAAGACCGCGAGCGGGAGTCATTGGCGTTATTCCGTTCGCTTGGGGTGTCGGATACCGTTTCTGCCACTTGCCGGGATGGTGAAAGTGAAGACATTTTTACAACGTGAATTTCGAAGGGAAGTGTGTCTAAGAATTAACAATAGAGGGTCTCGTTGAGAATATATCAAGTGCGCGGGGTAGACACTTTTTGTATCATACTAAGATGATTGCCAAGTCACATATATATAGTTCTTGGACAAAAGTCATGGTTGGCGATGCAACTGATGACACTACAACAACTACAACCTCAACCATGGTTTTGCCTCATACCATAACAAAAAAAAAATCACTACAGGAAAAGAGTGAGAAGTGAGAAGGAAGGAATGGCCAGAGTCTACACACTAGAGAGCAGTAGGAATAAGGGAGGTTGGCACAGGTTTTGCTGAGATATTGTACCAACTAAAAATACCTCCTTCAACACTTGCATCTGAATACTAACAATACCAGATAACTGGTTCAGTTTTAGCCAAGACCAGAACAGTCAGGGTTTAAAAAATTTCTTCCAGGGCTAGCTGTCATCTAGCTATTGCCTCTAGGTGCAACAGAGAAATGCCACTGTAGCAGCTTTGTCAAGACTTTGCTCCTCATGTTTCTGGCAGGATGATTAAGAGAAGGCTAGCAGAACATGGTATTCACAAGCACATAAAAGCTGAGAGGCCAAGGTTGATAACTGTTCTGGCCAGAAAGAGATATGAATGGTGCTTTAGGTATAGGCACTGGACCATTGCACAATGGAGAAGGGTGGTCTGGAGTAATGAATGTAGTATGGAGAAATCTGCAAATCTAGCAGTTCAATGGGTCTTTAGAACATCCAAGGAAAAATGGCTTCCAGAGTGTGTGAAGGGTGTGAGGAAGTCTGGAGGTATTAAGCAGATGATATAGACCTATTATTCTGGTGGATTGATGGGAACATGTAATGGGATGAGGGTAGCAGATGGGGGTAGGGTAGATGCAAGAGCATATGTTATGACTTTGGACTTTTCTTTACTTGATTTTTTAGAAGAATTGGAGGGAAAAGGTATCAGTCCAATCTTCATGCAAGATAATACTATAGTGCATACTGCTATGATTACAATAGCATGGTTGGAGGAGAATGATGTTGAGGTTTTGGAGGATTGGCCACCATATTCACCAGACCTGAATCCCATTGAACATGTTTAGGTACACCTCAAGAAGCTTTACCATGAACATTATGCTCACTTGGTTGAAGATACTAGATCAGCAGACAAGGTAAAGCCCCTCATTGAGGAAGCCCTTATTCATTATTGGGAGTTAATACCAGACTCTTTATTTCAAAGACTGGTAGAGGGTATTCCTAGGAGGATTAATGCAGTTGTTAAGGCAAAAGGATGGTATACTAAATATTAAATTAATATATTGCATTTATCTCTTTTATTCCATCTATTCTACAAAAAATTCTACATCTCTAAGCATATTTGATGTTGCATGGGGAGTTGATGTTGACAAGTGGTGAGCGGGCAAGCCCCGTTGTCAAGCATGGCAAGGATCAATTTTGTCACCGCACTGTAGATAGAGTGATCGATCATGATCACCTATGCTCGAGCATGATCGAGCGTACGCGAGCACAATCGGGCATACTCGAGCATGGTCGAGCAGATCTGGTCGAGAGACCCCTATGATCGAGGTGCTCGAGCATGGTCTGACTGTGTCCGTCACCCTCAAGGATTAACAGCTGGGATCCTCGCCTCGTGCTAATAGCTGTTAGCCTGGGCCTTAGGTCTGGAAAGGGAGTAGTCCACACCATACATTAGAGGCTCGGGTTATCTGGTGTGTTGGGAAGAGCGAGAAATTAGGTTGAACCGGGTACCATGAAGTTGACGTATCCTAGGTCGTTGCTTCCACGGTCGTCTGCCCAAGCTCTAGGTTCGGGGCTAGATTCTCCAATTGAAACTTCTACTCAGGAACCAAAATGGTGCTGAGTGATTAAATTTGGCGGAGATTCTCCAATCAGAGGCAGGGATTTCCACACTTAAACCCTCGTACTAAACTAACTTACATGCATACGTTCCATCTCACTGACCAAGAACCTGACTTTGTAAAGAGCATATCTCCTTGGCAAAGAGCATATGCTCTTGACAAAGTAGGTCACTTGGTGGGTGAGATATGCTCTTCATAAAGAAAACTTTACCTATTCCCCTGACAAGGTAAATTTACTTTACTTTAATACAGATGGAAGGAAGATATTTTTTAATAAAAGCTTTACTATCCCCATAACTTCTTTTAATTAACTTGTATCAAGACTACAAAAAAAAACAAAAAAACAGTAATACAAAATATTAAATATGATTACATAGTAATTAGTAAATGTCTCCAAAAAAATAATTACCCAAGTTCAACTACTAATTATTGATTGACTTGGGCTGCCTATTCATAACTACGTATACAAACTTTATGTAGAAGTGTCTTTAGCATATATAATTCTACAGAAATAATACTCTTTCTGAAATTAGTTTATTCTAGTTACTAATATCTTAAAGCATCCTACAAAAATTCTAAAGACAAGTGGATAGTCTAATAGGAAGACATTATTTTAGTTCTTCCTCAAGTTCTGAATACAGATTACAGTACTGATATATGAAGTCAAGCACTATGAAAAATTGAGATCGAGTATGACATTGTCTCTCCTGAAGTTTAGTATCTAGTGACAACCTGAGGATTGATTTTCCTACTATCATACTTAACTACTATAAATTATCCTACTATCTCATTTGACTATAATAAGCAAATTATGATTTTTATACTAAATTAAACTATAATCATTTACTATTTTTACAAATATACTAATTTAAAATAGTACTAGTATTTTAAGTAGGTATTAAATTTCAAAATAGAATTTTTTTTAGATGAATGAACTAGAAGTTAAAGTTAGGGTGGTAACAATTATAATTGAGTTGGTAAACAAGAGAAGTAAAGCTGGTATTTGTTAAAAAAAAACAACTTTCTGAGGGAGATAGAAATAAAAATACTTGCTTGGTAGCATATCTCTGGCAAAATGACCTTCTTCTTCTTAGTCAAGTAATTTATTTAAATGACGAGATAGAACACATACATAGGAGGGTAAACTTCTTGGGAATGATTAGGAACATGATAGGCAATTACTCTTGGTATACCTCTAGGACGAACGAGCCGTCATAGATATGCGGGTTGTGCTTGCTACTATAGTGTCTTTATCCTGTCTCTTTTTAAGTACTTCCTGATGCCTTGTCTTTGATAGTGTAATAAATATCACAGGCACAGGTAATCATTCTTATATTTTAGCAGAGGTTATCCCCATACTTGCTGCAAGGTATTTCCTAGTTTATCCTTATATCGCATTGCTTTCTCATTAGCTGCTTCGCCAGAGCGGGGTATTCATTTATCTTGCCCATTTACCTTTCTCTTTGTCTCCAGACATGTATCTACCCGCTCGACCGTACGTACGCAGAATTTCTTTTCAAGCCATTCAGCCAACACACCTAGAGCTAGTAGGGTTCAAGTGATGAATCTGCTGAGATAGCTCATATTAAAGTGCGGTGAGTTATGATGCACGCACGCAAACCTACCACATGAATTCTGCTGTGCGGCGGTCAACCGCACGATCTGCATACAGGCTTGGTTAAATTGGAGGGATTTGGGCATCGAGGAGGAAGGCACATGTTGGTGGAAGCCAGCACTCTCGCTTCAAGCCCTATCTCAAGTTCACTCTAGCGGCAGAGGAGTCACCGTAAAAACTGGTGAAATTCGCTGAGTCTGGGGCAATGAGAGAGTAGAATTCAGCCTTAGAGAACGTATCTCATACCGTAAAAACTGGAATAATTGGGCCAGGTTTCATGTAGTCGGGCTTTCCTCTCTCAGTAAGGTGAAGAAATTTTGGTTTTTTTCTGTCTCGGAGGAGGGAAACGGGGTGTGTTTTCGCTGTGTTTTTTGCCCCCTTTTCGTAGAAGGAAATTTGGGACTACATGGAACCGGGTCCGATTATTCGAGTTTTCACGGTAGGCTAATTTCTATTAGCCAGAGCAGGCGAATCGCAATCTTTTCTTCACGCCAGAATCTCTGGCAATAGGATATCTTGCTGCACCAGAATTAGGACATCCTGACCCCGGAATTAGTGAATTTCGCCAATTTCTAAAGTAGCTGGGGTTGGATTTATAATGTGTAGAATGCTGTCCTCCTGTGTTGTCACCTAATGTAGCCGTGAATTGTGAATCCTCATTGAGGCAAAATTTCGTTGTAGTTTGTGCTCTACACCCTACTCAGTATTCGATCAAACCAGAGCCTAGGGGAGGTTGTTACATACCCCTGTGCCCCGTGTGGTGGGCCAGGCTGGCTACGCCCGGGAGGATAGAAATATTCATGCTTAGGTTTGCTTAGTAGTAGACTAGACATATGCTAGGTATCGATACCTCAGTGGTGTTTGCCGCGAGCCGGCTTGACTCTTGAGGGATGGGCTCGAGCCTGTAATTATAGGCTCCAGGAAAAAGGCCCGAGCAGGCTCAAGCCTGGATTTATTAGTAGACAAACTTTTCAGTACTAAGTTTAGACCCGCGAGAGGTCCCGTCTCTTCCCACCCAGCGGGATTTGAGAAGAGCCATTGAAAAAAAAAAAAAACCATCACAAATGCTCACACTTAGCTCGGGTATGGCTGGAGAGCAAGCTTAAGCAGGCTCGAGCTGGCTCGGCTCGGGGAATATGTCGGCTCCATGGGGTTTAGTCCAAAGCTTAAGCCGAGCCTTAGAGCTTTTCAGCTTGTGGTAAACACTATATCTCAGAAACAAGCCGGCTATTACAGAGAGGCTATTTTCTAATTCCGCGATGGGGCTTATCTTCCTCGTACAAGCCAACCGCCGGATCTAGCAGTTGCCTCCTTGAGTATTTGGAACTATTGAAGGTGGGTACATCTGGTGCTTTTACCAATGCAGGGGTAACAAACTTGAGCCATAGAGTGCTTTATACATACACTAGATAGCAGTTATGATCTTGAGTAAGCGGTGCAAGGTAGCTGTGTAAGCGTGTATCTCGCGGCCATAGGCTCTTGACGGAACCCAACATAGATGGGGTTCTTGGGCCAAATACCATCCCTGTTCGCTGGAGGTGGGATGAGTGCTCTTGGACGCTTCCTGTGAGGAGATTTCATACCGGAATGAAAAAGGGGGCTCCTGCTGGCGCAATAGATGATCTCTTTTTCTAGCCTCCCGTTTCCCAAGGGGTTTCTCTCCCAAGCACGTCCGTCTGGGCCCTGGGTATGTGCAACATTCGCACCACGTATTTGTATACGCCTGTTGTATCCACCAGGTATGTGTGTTGATTTTCGTCACAAATTCTTTTTGTATTCAGGGAGATCACCACCAGTCGTAGAGGCACAACAGCCATTTGGGAAGAGTGAGAAGTGCTAAGGTAGGGGGTTATATCACTTGGTATTCAGGGAACTTTTTTTATTCCCACATTAAATTGAGAAATTTAGCTGTATAACTTATCGTACTTACTCTACTCGACATTTCTTAAAGTCTCTGAAATGAAAAATAAAGTAAAATAAGTTGCTCAAGTATTGTATGGTCGGTTTCACAGAAGCTATACTGCTAACAGAGGTTGTTGGAAAAAACCAAACAGGCCAAAACACACCCGGAGCGAAGGTTTGTGGAGCTATCATTGCCCTAACAGAATGGGCGGGGGCGATATAGAAAAAAGTTAAAAGTAGTCTGCCACAATAGCACTCCCATAAAAATAGTGCGGCTTCTTGTTTCCTAGTGTAGTGAGGTGTGGAATGCTCTTTCTCTCAAAGTACCTGCCAAGACCACGGTTTTTGTATATATGGGAAAGGTGAACCGCAATAGACCTTATCTGATTCATGTGCCCACATTTCTGGACGAACTCCAGACATGCCATAATATCATAACTTTTTTTTTTTTTTTCGAAAGTGGGTTTCAAGATAACTTTGGAGATATAATGACTCGAAAACCAGCAATTTCGGTGTGTTTTGGCCTCTGTCTGGTTACCAAACGACCTCTATTGAAAGTTGAAGTGAGTGACAGTCTGTGAACATAGCAGGCTTCATTACTGGTATGTTCTTAGTGACAAATAGCAAGTCCCCGATTCGTGAACAATGATTATTAAACCAATTTGGCTGCAGGCGATCTTGCAGTAGTAATTCTAACACAAGTATTTTACAATGGGGCTTGGGATACCTGAAATTCAGGGCACATTTGGTGCTCTAATTTATTCAAGAAAATATAAATATACATCTATACTGTCTACCCCCGCTGAGACTGTATTCTGCCATCCTAGCAGAAGAAAAAAAAAAAAAAAAAGGACTATGCCGGTGGCTTAATCTACCTTACCAAAGCCTATCGGACTCAGCGCCCCTTACATTTAATACCACTTAATTAATAGGTTCGGGGAATCTACATTTAGCCCACGGTGGTTGGCTTCCCGGCCCTCAGTTTGCTGGGCCGTCAGGACTGATCTCCGGTCAAGCCAGACCCAACCAGGCTCTGGATCTTCCAACCCAGACCAAACCAGAACTAGACTTAACCAGGGTCCACTCAACTGCGAGACATGCCTTTGTGGCCCCATGAGAGAGGTCCTTGCCAGTCCATATTGGGTGATACTTCTCTGTAATGGACCACCTCATTGTAGTTGGAGAAACAGATATCGCAAACAAATGGCTCGGGAGCTCGAATGACCCGTACCAAGCCCGTCGCCATAGCGAAACGGGTTGGCGGGCACTCCATGGCAAATTGGAAGGGAATTTTCAGAGGTGACACCCTTATCCCTAACCCTAGACAAATCGACCGGCATAGCAAGAGGTCTCTCTACCCTAGCGTGATATATTGAGCCTGAACTTTTGGGCGCAGTGCGTCCTGAGACCCTCTATCAGGGTCCATCCCACTGCTGTTGGATAAAATGTGCATCCACTGGTAGGGTATCCTATTTTCCGAACTCGTTGTTGTAGCCCGTTTCTTTTCAGATTAGATGGAATTTTGCTATGGAACTAGATCTGAGATCCTAGAGACCAATGAAGCCAAACGCCCAGCCTGCCCGCCCTTGAGGTCCCGCACAGTGCCCTGGACTGGCAGGCGTTAGGTCGTCGGTTTAGACCTCCGGTCGGGGTGGACTAGTGGGCCCTGTCATTCCCCTAGGTTCTATAACATACCGAATGCCTATAGGTAATTGGCAAGCCCTACATATGATCACCCTTTCTGATGCCAGGCTTTCCAAAAGCCCGAAGCTCCTACCGTACAGCTTGGGGCACCCTGCCCGGGACTCCGGGGACTACAGTCTTGTAAATGACGACCGGGGTCCCGGGGCGCTTGGGGTCACGCCGGCGGGGTAGGTTTAGTAGGTATGATAAGTATTTCCTCCGATTCTTTCTGCACATGAACAGGGTATCCCCTTGGGTAGCAATCATGATTAAGTACTCGAAATAAACCCCCCCAAAAAAGACCCCAGGGTGTTTTGGTGCTTATTAGTAACTGCTGTATTGGAACCTTTCTGTACCGAAGGTGAAAACCTTCACTCTTGGCTCTTGTAGTGAGGTGAGACCAGCTAGTCCCGGTGGAAAAATAGTGTGATGTCGGGATTATCTATCAAGGACGCTCTGCCCTACGCTCACAAGCCACCGTCAAAGCTTCCACACCTGAGGAGCGGACCCCCCCCGCAGCCTACTAATAGTGCTATTGTATAGCACTAGAATGGCGAGGAAGGCAAGCAAGGGATATGATGTCTTTGTAAAAAAATCTACAAGAGTAATTATTCACAAGTGCGGATGCCAACTCTTGATGCCTCGAGGGCCTTTCTTGTACCATACCCTGTTGCAAATTTACCCTCTGCATTAGAGGAAAGGACTTAAAAAGCTGTAGGTTGTTATCATCATTATTATCATTATTATTGTGTAACATTAAGCTTGTGGCGTCTGATGGCTATGGAGCTAGCTAATGTCGTACATGGTGGCCAAGGCTTACGGTATCCGCTTGCTAAATATTCCTTCTCGCACGGGCCCTACCGGCCTAGGCAAATACAGGGGTATGATACAGAAGACTACAGGAGCAACGCATCTTTAACTGTTCTCCATACTCTGATACCATAGCTCTCCCTAAGATTCTTCGCTTCCATCCTTTCCTCGTTACTTCCTTCCTCTATCTCGCTTGCCAATCCCCTTGATCTTTCCTCCCCTTCCGCCTGCCTTGCTATGCTCCCTTTCCCTTTCTCCCTCTGTACTTTCTTTTCCTTTCAGGGGTACATTGACGGAACTGGACGAGTCTCCGGTATGTCGCATGTAATAGATATTACCGGACGCTACTTCCTCTAATGAAAATAGGCGAAGGGTAGAGGTTGGACTAAGTAGTCTAGCAGTTAGAAGTTGGATAATGAAATTCAACTCTGAAATGTCTTTTTAAAAGCGCTGTAGTTGAAGAACGTAGACTCTGGATAAAAGTTGTGGAGAAAGGAGAGCACTTCGGGATGATCTCCTTTGGCCCTTCCTTCTCAGTGGTGGTCGTGTCCCTGCAATGGTTAATAGCAGAGCAAAGGTTCCAAATGGATAGTCTGCGCCACAATCAGTGATCGAGACATAACCATCAAAAAAAAAAGAGCTATTCTCACAATAAGGTTAAATTAGTGCTTCCCTTTGGTACCCCCTAACAGAAAGGGAAAAACCCCAATTAAACCCAAACCTAGAGCACAAGCCAAAACTTAAAAAGGAACAATTATAGCAGCGTTTGCAGCCTCAAACACCTTCGACGAGTAGAAAAGAGCGCAAATAACCAAACAACCCGGAGAACATCCAAGAAAAGTCGGGTATTCAACCAACAGATGTGTAAACCATAGCTGGGACCCCACGGATATAGTTGGTTCGATCTGGATGTCTCCTGCATGGGACGAGTATCGTAGGAGCGTTGCGCGCCCGCGGGAAGTTACATTACAACAAGAACGCACACCAAACCTAAACCAAAAAAAAAAAAAAGAGCCCACTGGCTCCCGCCCACTATACTTCTGTGACGTGCTACCGTCAGGGATGCCGACCGTATCCTAGCCTTCGCCGGTATATCGATAACCAGTACTCGAGTAGAAAGCCCCGAGCGAATATTCTCTCCCAAGTTCCCTGGTTCTTTTTTTTTTTTTTTTTTCCCCTGTTGAGATGGGTTGCCCGGAGCATAGCCCGGGCCGGCGATCAAGTGACAAGCGCGGGGAATTGGCCGTGCGAGTGACTGTTCATGATCGGATTATGGCAAATTTGTGAGTGGGTGGGGGTGTAATAGTGGTTACCGGGAGGGGAAATACCCCCGCTGCATGTAGGCGGAAACCGCTCTCTGTGGACTCGAATAAATTACAGTCACGCCTCGTTATAACGAACGCCAAGAGTCCCGGATTTTTCGCCCGTTAAAGCGAGGTTTTGGAAGGAATTTCCTATGGCGAGGATCATTTGTATGGGAGCAGATGCGAGCAGAGGTGTGAGTTCCGAGAGGGTTCATTCGTAGCAGCGAGGTTTCCAATATAAAAAGATCCATTATAGCGAGGCGCGACTGTAGTTTGGAATGGTGGGTGGTGTGCTTGGGGATGGTGCAAAGGGAGGGGGAAGGGAAAAAAAAATCAGTAGGGCAGACATGAATAACCCCGAGGCGATTCTGGGAATATTTCCTCACCAATAGTAAGATATCGCGAGATAAGAATTATGGAAAATGGGCTGAGCATAAGCTGGTCTCATATGAACTACTTGAGAGCCCGAGGACACCTTCAGAACCACCGACTCGTGTCCCCGGGGGAAAACAAACCCCAATGCAACTGTGCTGGGCTTCTAACTTCCACATTTCTGTGTTTATTGCAAGAATTTTATTGATCCATCAACACGATACCTATTTTGCCACCACAAGTTTTCCACCCTTTTTTTTTACTGTACCATACCCGGGTGAGCACTGTACAAGTACCCGAGTGCATGGCATGAATTGGTGAGCTAGATTTCCGCGAGGGTGGCTTTAGCGGCGATTTTTCCGAAAAAGGCTGGTATCCAAATCTCGCCACCATAAATACTGCGCGCCATTTGGCCATGCGAAAGTGTGGGGAAACTTTGTAACCCACAACAAAACGGCGAGTGATCCGTCAAGATGATCCTGGTACAAAGGTCAGTGGAACAGCCTCCCCGCAACGAAGCTACCAGAAAACAGGCACCTGCCGCTCATAAACACTGGCCTAGATCGGTAGGTAAAAGTACTCCTGTTATGAAATCTCATTAATCAATGCCATGCTTCACTTGATACCCTTGCAGTTAATTCTAGCTGTTGGTGCCAGGCATAGTACTGGGAGCCCAGACCATGCAAAAAACGAAAGTCATAGCCCAAATCAAAATAGACTCTCAATACAAATGATTAAACACTCCTCCTGCCTCTCCCTATGTGAAACCCACACTAAACTAATACAATGCCATAGAAACCAAAACAGATTTTAGACTTTTCGCCTCGCCCCCCCTTCGGTGTTGATAATTAGTTTCAAGAATCTAGTTGGAATATCTTGGGATGAAGATCTGGTGCCATGCGCAGAAATGCCACGGGGGTGCTCAGTAATGAACTGCATGGAACAGTTATGATGCCCAAACATAATACAATACCAAAGGCCCTCCGTTAAAGAAGCGAAACGTATAGTAGACGAAAGTCATCTTTGGAACCACCGTTTACCGGTATTGAGGGGTGAATACGCAGCGTGCTATATTTAGAAAGTGATTCTTGCGCCTAATAGCTTCCCAATCGTTTCCAGCCCTAAGCGGAATGCGCTTGTCCAGACGAGATTCCGAATTCTTGATCGGCTCTCTCAATACTCTATTTAACCTCACGAGACTCGCCAAGAGGCAATCAAATATGACGTCGGAGGCAAACTGCGCTAGTTTATTGGCGAAGTGCCCTTTAGAGCCGATACTCCCCGCACCCCAGCACGACACGTAAGCCAACTTGTTGAAAAAACCCTAAGAGAGCTCCTCCAAGTTCTAAGTCTGCTTTTGAGCTGAGAGAGTTCTTGTGAACGGAGGGTTTTTTTTTTTGTTCTGGCCAGTATCCCTCGTCTCACAATTCACTTCGCGTCTCTACTTCCTTCTCGTATAAACTGTTGGAAGGTATCGCAACAGAGGAACGCAAAGCGATGGGAGATTGAGTAGAGGCTTTTATGTTTATGGAGCAATTAGATGTTTGTGATGTTGACCGGTGTAAAGGAGGGAAAGGTGAAGAAGAGAGAGAGAAGAAAGGGATACTCTCAGAGAGGCTTATACATGAGGAAGTGATGCAAGCGGTCACATGGTATCGCTCACTATGAGAGATGGTAGTACCCGATAGAAACTACTAGCACAAATTCTAACTTCAACTACTACGGTACGACTTAGTGAGGACCCACGGGAACAACACACGATCACTCTTTTTTTTTTTTTGAAGATATCACCTATAAAAAACCTATCTTTAGGAAACTTTGCCCCCTTTTCTGATCTTCACCCGGATACGATAGAGGGTATGTTTGTGATACATGTCCAAACTTCCGAAAAGCAATCAAAGGTCTCTTGGTATGATTATAATTTCCTATGTCAGCAATTGAGCTCCAAACAACGAGACACAAACAATTTCCCCCGAAAGGAATTGGCGGTGGTGAGGCATTTGGTGATTGATGTGGGTACTAGGTTCCCGAAAGAAAGATAAAAATTGGACGAGGCTTACCGTGAGGTTGACTTGGCGATCAGCCGGTATATAATACAGAATTGTTTCATCCGATTCATGATATATTGCCAAGTTTGATATATCATACAACCCGGCTGATAGGTCTAATGTGGTACAACCTGCGGCAAAAAAAAAAAAAAAAGGAAAACTGAGGTTAGAACCACGGAAACCAATTAGCTCGAGAGTCACTCAACGCTCTAATTGGAACTCCAGAATCTCGTGTCTCACCTCCCGATCTCTTTACCCAGGCTGTAGGTGCAGTAACGGTACTGCATTGCCACGCCGTACCTAGCGCGATACCCCGGAAAGCCCCGGAAAAACTCTACTCCCTAAGCCCGAAACGCGCTGAGGAGACGGTTGTCCGGCTATGTTGATTGCCTTCGAGAATGTTTTCGAAAGAGTACGATATCCAATACCGAGTGACATGGACTGCTATATCAAGGGAAAGGACAATATTTATACTCGACAAGTAAGCTCATCACCCAGTCATGCTAATCATGGCGGGAAAAGTCGGACGGGAAAAGCGGGAATTAGAGTTCTTTCAACTGCTTTGAGCTCATGGCGAGAGAGACCGGGCAGTAGGGGCATTAATGTGGTTACGACCCTATTCGACTGGCGTCGGCGAAGCGTTACCCCAGATCGTACGGGACCCACTCCCGCAACTTGGGGTTGAACGTGGAAACAAAGTGTAACACTTCGCCTCAAAATAAGCTCCAACATGGCATGGATATAGACACTAGGAGAATCGATAATAAAGGCCCCGTTTGCTTGGGCAAAAGTAGAATACTATTGTTGCCGAGAAGGGTTTCTAGGTACCAGATTTCATGGGGAGCATACACCCTGTTTGGTTCGTAACAGACCACCGCCCTCTTATTATACACTATCGTCTAAAAAACAATGCGCTATCATATCTAGAGCAACTGGTAAAGCCGCTGCCCTATGCCCACAACCCGACAACTTTCCTTCCTTCCTGCTTGCTTTCTGGGTGGGAGCCCGCTCCCACCCCCCACTAAAAACGCAGCAACCCTGGAGAGGCGGGCAGAACACAAGCAAGGAAGAGGGGAAATTCACATGCAAAGCATCTGAACAGATTCATTCAGCCCCGAGGGTTAAAACACATTTATACCTGTTTCTCGAGTTGAAGAATTCTAGTGTGTAGGGCCTTTTTTTTTTTTTGCACAAATTTTGCCAACCCACTCGAAACTTGGCATTCTAAAAACGCCTTTTCAATCCCGAGGTTGAATGCCTCTAATGGATGAGAACACTACAGTAGAAAAATGCATGTTCCACAGCGGGCTAAGGCCTATGGGAGAAAACGCCAACGCTCGAGGTTTCAAGTGGGGCCTTGTTGGTACGGTGCTCTACGAGTACAGTATTTGGGAGTCATTACCTAAGTTTTACTCTTTTATAATTTCCCGTGCTAATACGGTACGGTACTAGTACTCTCTCGTAAATATATTAGCCACTAGGGTGCTCTCAAAGGTCCAGCAATTTGTTATAAAGCCCTTTGAGTCCAGTGCAGTGCCATTACCCTACCATTGTATAAGCACAGTACTCGTACAAGTACCGTACAGCAAACCGTGCAGCACTGGGGACAGCCAGCAGTCCCAGTCCCAGGAGCCAAGGCCAAGAGTCATTACTTACCTCCGGAACATTCCGAGAAAGCACGAAAACAAAAACAGTCAAGAGGCAGCAGCCTCTCTGGGCACTGCAAAAACTCAACGGTTTTGCATGATACCAATAATTCATGGTGCCGATACGCATGCTTATACCATGGTTCTACCAGTAAGCATCGAACATTTACAGGGTTGTTGATGTTGCACACCACGGCATTTGGAAGAACAAGGCGCCATCCTTTTTCTTAGCAACGGCGCCCTCGCCGTGTTATTTTCCGGGATCTCGCGTGGGCCAACTTCCCACCATCCTTCAACTCGAATGATTAGCGAGTGATGTGAGCGCGCAAACTAGGAATTGAGTACTCGAGTACTGCTGGTTCTTAATAAGCTTAATGTTGATCTCTGCCGAGGGTTCAGTCTGCAATGGTTACCATCGGAGAATCGGTGAGAAGTCCGGTCCCAAGTATATATTGCTATATACCGGTATCTCGCCACAGCACAGAAGCCCTTCGCTCCACCGTACTCCGGTGTTTAACCGATTACGAGTGAACGAGGTTATCCCAGGGAAGTTACGCCTTAAGCCAGGTTTATACTCTGCCGTATCATATTGAAGGTACTCGAGTGTGATATCATGACGCCAGTAATTAATTATGTAATCAAGAGTTTTTTGGAAACAGACTAGCGTACCATAATCGAGTATCGGTAGGCATGAACGGGACGCAACTCTACTCGAGTATTAGCCTCATGACAAGCAAGATAATGCACATGTAATCACCCTTCTTTCGGCATTTTTTGGGAGTGGGTAGGTAAATTGAATCAGGCCAAACTGCGGTGGGAATGGTTTCCCACTCAGGTACAAGCCCCGCACCTATTCTTCGATATAATCTCTTGAAATTACACTTACTTTTTTCCGAATGAGAACCAACAGCTGTGTAAGAAATTTGAAAAATCACACTAGGCTATGGTGGGTTCCGCTCAACCCCGCGAATTACAAGTAGTTTCCCGTGTGGAGTATTACCGTACGGTATCACCCCAGCTTATCATATCCACCTCCTTAAATAGTCCAGGATCCGCAACGAGAAGCCGGGGGGGAGGGGGGGGGGGTTACAGAGCAGACTCCCTGCTAGGAAACAGGTGCGCGCAGGGCATTAAATAAATGCACCCTAATAGGTGATGTAAACCATGGTCGTCAGGTATACCCTTTTCAAAGGAGGGGAAACAACTGCACTAGTGTGAATCCATTCAACAACCCACCATAAAACGGGCCAGTATCCCACAGGCCACCCCTTTAAATTCTCTCAAAATCTTCCGCCTACCTTGGCACCAGGCATCCTCCTGTAACCTTCCTCTTCATCTTCATAGGTGACGAACTACCTCGACAATGGCGGAACCTTCAAGGAGAAAGAGAATTGCCAAACATTTAAAAGAAATCTTCACGACGGGTGAAGGCCAATATATCAATGAGCAGGGCGAAACTGTTTACGGTAAACTACCAAGAACTAAGGTGGAAAATCCTATCAAAACTATCAGGAGGCCGACCCTTATGAGTGAGCACCCCACCCCCCCGTCCCCATCTTGCGCTAGTACCTTGATATCACGGTTGTTAACCGTATTCAAAATAGATTATGTATATTTCATGGTTAGTTTCTATGGACCCTTTTTCAACTAAAACTTTTTTTTTTATTTTTTTTTTTTACCAAAATGGCTTTTCAACAGGTAGGATGGATGGCATGGACAATGGATGGCTACGATTTCCATACAGTTTCCTTGTCTGTATCCCGTCTCGCGACCTTCTACCATCAACACAGAGAACACATTTCAACATCAATCACTCTGACGTTGCTCTTCCGTTCTGTGGGCGCCGCTACCTTCGGCATAGCTGGCGACCTCTACGGGAGGAAATATCCTATGATTGTGAATTTAGTTATCATTGCAGCCCTCCAACTCGCGACGGCGTATTGCGCGACCTTCAACCAGTTCTTGGGTGTGCGTGCCCTTTTCGGTATTGGTATGGGTGGCATTTGGGGTTTGGCTGCTTCTATGGGTCTCGAAAGTAAAAAACAAAACAAAACAAAAAACCCAACTTATTCATGTTTAGGTTAGATAGAGTTAACGCTTGCTCCCAGATATGCCTATGGAAGCTCGTGGACTCTTTTCGGGAATTCTTCAGCAGGGCTACGCTCTCGGCTATCTTATCGCCGCTGTATTCAATTTATATGTCGTCCCCAATTCGCCCCACAGCTGGAAGGCCCTCTTTTATATCGGAGCAGGCTTAACTGCCGCTGTTGCCATCGCCCGTCTATTCTTCCCCGAATCCAAGCAGTTCATCGAAGCCAAGAGAAGCGGGGAACATGCAACGGGGAAGAAGAAGGTTAAGCTTTTCTGGAAAGATGGAAAGAAGATTATGAAAGAGTACTGGAAGAGAGCTCTCTACGCTATCGTCATGATGGGTATAACTCTCATCTCATCATCTTTTCTTTCTCGCGAGCACTCGCTGATATTGAAGCAAATAGCCCTATTCAATTTCATGTCCCACACCTCGCAAGATATGTACCCGACCTACATGCAACAGACCAAAGGATTCAGCCCCCAAATGTCCTCCAAGGCCACAATAATTGCCAAGACTGGAGCCCTTGTCGGCGGCACGGTGAATACACCCCCCCTAGTTAATATTATTACCCGTAGCCAGGAGCTAATACGGTGCAGATTTGTGGATACTACTCTCAATTCTTTGGTCGCCGAGCAACCATCATGGTGGCTACCTTCTGCGGTGCTTGCCTGATTCCCATATGGGTCCTTCCGTCAAGCTGGGGCACTCTCACTGCCGGCGCCTTCCTCATCCAATTTATGGTTCAAGGGGCATGGGGTGTTGTTCCAATCCATCTTCAAGAGCTCTCACCCCCTCAATTCAGATCCTCCTTTCCGGGTATTGCGTATCAAGTAAGCAGCTGCCTCAATCCCTCCTTCCCTCATGAGATCTTGGCTGACATTGAGAAAAAAAAAAAAAAAAAAAAAAGCTTGGGAACATGATCTCTGCACCTGCAGCTCAAATTTCCTCCGTGATCTCTGAAGGTTGGATCATCCACGTTAACGGGGAAGAACGTCCAGACTACGCACGCACCCAGGCTGCAATGATGGCGGTCATCTTCTCGCTTCTTTGCTTCTGGATCGCTTGCGGGAGTGAGGTGCGCGGAAGTCACTTTGAGCTTGCTGCTGCCGCTGGTGGTGGCAATGGTCAGAATGACAAGCTACACAATTTGGAGAACTTGGAAATGCGGGACCCTTTTGATATGCCAAAGGAGGATGTCGAGGTTGCCGAAAATAAACACTCTAAGGAGTGAGGAAAGTTTAAAGGGATCGTTGAGAGCTAGAAAGTGGACTTTTTTTTTATTTTTATTTTTTAAAAAAAGTCCGGGATTTATTTATTTCGTTACAAGTCATCTTTCTTTCATGATCGAGTTAGGTATAATGACGCTAGTTCCTGAGCCCACGCACCGTATGATACATAATATTATGAAATCAATGAACACCAGACCTGAGCCATTTCACAAGACCGAAGAGCCCTTCAATCCCCCATCCATATCCTTAAGGCAAGCGGCAAACCAGCGCACAAGCTCCCTAACCATCTCAGAAGTGCACTCATGCTTAACCCCCTCATATACAATATCCTTAACATCCAGCTCCAACTCCCCCCTTCCGACAGCCCTCTTGACCTCAGCTAAGAAGGGCTCGGAGCAAGCATACGGCACAAGCCTATCCGCGCCCCCACTCAACGCCAACAACCTCTTCCCCTTCCAAACGCCCTTCAACCCCTCCACCCCAATAGCCGCGGGATCCAACCTCCCAACAATCTCTCCCAATCCCGCATCCTCAAACACCTCGCGCACATCAACCCCGCTCTTCTCCGCCCGCCCGCCTATCAAGCGCCTATAATCCGGGCACCCAATAACACTAACAATACCCTCCACCCGCGGCAGCGCAAGAGCCAAGTAAGCCGCATGCCCGCCGAGACTGACACCGACCGCAAAATGACGCAGCGGCCGGCGCAGGTACACACCCAGGTACTCGACCACCATGCGTAAATCCTCGACGGTGCCGTGGTACAGTGAGAACAGATCCTCGGCGTGTGTGGCGTTGCCCTCTTTCCAGCTCCCATTGGCGAGCGGGGAGGTTACGCGGGCGCCATGGTTGCGAGAGTCGAAGGCTGCACAGATCAGTGCTTGGGAGTGGGGGGAGTTGGGTGAAGCGGGGGAGGGGAGGAGGAGGCTTCGAGCTATGCCGGACATGTATTCATGGGCTTGATTGCGCGGGTGGAGGAGGTGCACACATGTTAGGGGTGTTGAAGGTGGGTGCGAGGAGAGACCGTAGATATTTATAGGGAGTCCGCTGATGTTTATGGTCTGGGTATCTAGGGGGATTTGGAGCAGGGTCGGGTCTGAGATTGGCGTTGGGGATTGCATCTTGTCTTTTTTCTTTCTTTCTTTCTTTTGGCCGGGATTGTCGATTGGTTGGCGGTTGTTTAATTGACAGCGCTGTGGTAGTCAGAGTGGGTGATGTTCCCGGTAGGGTGCAGTGGGTAGATAGATGGTATGAGGCGGGGTGGACGCCGGCAAAGGAGTGGGTATGGGCAGCGAGAGTAGCACAAGTTACACAAGGAGACACGGAAGATGCCGTCGTGTGCGCGGCGTTGAGATAGAGTTGATGCGCCGAGTTTCTTGGTGTCTTGGTGTCTTGGTGTCTTGGTTATCTGCAGGAACTAAATGCGGTGTGCTGGGGATTACGGACTCAAGTGTATGACTCAGGATGTTATAGTAGTAGTGTGATGCTAGCTAAGTTTTCTGTTTGATGTAGCTCTATCGACCGTTATCATGCCATTGTCAGTAAGATATTGTCTTGGGCGCCGTAAAAAAAAAAAAAAAAAAAA
>JACCEG010000072.1:143480-178718 GCA_014065205.1 Tuber brumale | reverse complement strand
TTTTTTTTTTTTTTTCCTCGCTATAAGTACTATATTCTACCGGTATGACTGTATCGGGTTCGCTCGTGAAGGATGGATTTTACTCGTACAGTCACAAGTGCTAGTACATACTGGATAAATACAGAACAATACAAAGTAGAAGCTCACTTCAGTGCACCAATCGATCGATTCCCATTTTTTGCCCAAAAGTTACGTATGCCGGTGCTCCGGCAGGTGGTTCTAGGTAGAGGGCGCAGTAGACCTCCAGCCCCAGGAATTTCGTGGCAACAGCCAGAAAAAAGCTTGTGAAAGTGTGTTAGGTGTGGTTGATAGAGGGGTAGTGACTGTGCGGTAAGGAGGAAGCCGCTCTTATCGTGGAGCTCCTAACTTTGCACCCCCCCCCCCCCCTCCCCTTTCCTTCACCTTTCGGGTTAGGGTGGAGGATGACTTGACATGATAATGGGGTGGTGGCAAAGGGCGAAAAAATGGTCGGAATAACGACAATCATTCCAAGTTGACTAGCAAATTTTTCATTCTTTCCCCACTCTGACACCGGTACTGTACTCTGTTCGGTTCACATTATTTTTTCCCTCCCCTTCCACAAGGAGCAGAAAGGAATCCAATTGCAGGTTCGCCCGCATTACTTGTATGATATCGGAGTAATAAACAAACTGCATAATACCAGTAAAACAAACCTTGAACCCATAACAAATGAAATAAAGCTAGTCCTAATAATACTATCAGAAGAAGAAGGATATAATAAAGAATGGTTGAAAGGATGAGATAACAAAAAAACAAAAAAAAAGAGGGAGAGAGTATCTCCCAGTCGGCAGACGAAATAGTAGTAAGATATCGGAAAATACAACCAGATATTATTAACCCAAAAGAAAACTGTCCCTCACAACACCCATGCGGCCCATTGTTTCCATTTCCACATACCCGTTTCCCGGTGAAGTATTCGCTTTTGTGTAGAAAACCCAAACCCTTGTAAAGGAATCCCATGAGAAAAGGAAGAAAGAAAGAAAACAGCAAATCTAACGCCTTTCCTGCAGTGGATCACCACCCCGCTGTGACCTCTGCTGTCAGAAGTCGGAAGAAATGAAAGAAGAAAATAGCACCAAATACTAAATTCACCAACGGGAAAGGGACAAAGTAGGGAATAAAGAAATAAAACATTGAAGGAAAAATGCCCCGACAGATGGGGATGCATATAGGGATTCACGTAGCGCCCATCAAACAACGTTGGCCAGCACCGAAGCGTCACCCCCAGCAGCTTCAACAGCTGCCGCCGCAGCAGCAGCGAGCCTTCTTCTCTTCTCGGTAGCCTCCCGTTCTCTTCTGGCCTTGGTTTTGGAAGATCCACTTGGTGCTACGCCATTAAGAATTCGTGTCTTGTCTTGAGGTGTATAGTTGACAAACGCCATTTCTGTCTCTCCCGGTATACACAACGCCGGTGAGGCACCCGATTTTGCCTGCGAACGCATTGACCCTGCGCTCGCTTTCCTTCGTGAGGATGAGCCAGGCCGTGATGATGACTTCAGTTTCGTGGGTTTCGATGCTACCAGAGCCGCCGCCGCCGCCGCCGCTGTAACCGGTGGTGAGCCACTTCGGCCGATGGCCGGGGTAGACGGATAACCAATTTCTGGTGTAGGCATTGCAGAGGGGAAATAGAAGTCTGGAGATTCGGGAGGGGAAGGGATTGGGGACGCCGTACTTTGAGGATAGATGCCACTGTCCTCATCGTCAAACGCAGGCGAAGGGGGTTGGTGGATATAAAGTAAGCTCCCATAAGGGGAATGACAAGAACCGTCATCGTTGTATCTTGCGACCGTTGAGGCAGATGCTTCCTCATTAGATTGGGGTTGAATCATGTCCAATCTCTGGATATCGACTTTGGGAGTCTCACTCCACCAAGACTCAGACAGCTCGGTCTTGATCGCCGGCGTGCCCGAAGACATTGGCAGTTCGAAGGAGTGTTGGGTGAGAGTGTTAGGCATCCAGGGGTTGTAGCCGATCGATAGGCCGCGAGTCGCCGGTTGCTCATAGAAAATAGTAGTATCCGTTGGAGCGCTTGACCGGCGGATCGAGTAGTGAAGGGCCTGCTGCTCATTTACAGTCGAAGGTGTCGACAAGGAGGACATGCTGTGTGGACGCGCAAGTGTCACTGGGTCGTTGCTGTAGGGAGATGACAAGTTTTCGGCTGATAGACTAAAAGGGGCCTTGGTCGAGTATTCCGAGCGGGAGCTCAAGGGTCTCGGCGATATATCTGAGGGAGCGTATCGGGGGATGTTGCTTAGGGGTTGTGGCGAAGAGTAAGCAAGAATCTCATCAAAACTCAAGCCGCTATCATTCGGGGTGGTGGCTGCTGTCGAACAAGAAGTGGCAGTGGAGGGGGGGGCAGGCGAATGAGTGGACGAAGAGTTTGTTGTACTGGCGGTGGTGTGATGAGGGTGCTGCTGCTGGGCAGCGTCTCCCAACTTTGTGGCAGTCGTCATCGACATTGACAAATAAGCTCTCCTGGCCTGGTGCAGATCACGACTTTTACGGCGCCGGAGGGAGCGAAATTTCTTTTCAACAGGAGTGGGGGGGGAACTTCCGGCGTTGGCACCTATAATCGATTTTTTATGAGAAAGGGAAGTAGAGGGGTGCGAGGAAGGGGTGTTGATTCCTGAAGCCAATGTGCTGCGGCTCGATTCTGGTATTAAAGACGGGCTCGCAGGGGTGGCAACGGATGCAGAAGTATGGGTAGGAGTAGATATAGTAGGAGTAGTCGACGCTATAGACTCGAATTCCCAATCACAACCAGACCCTCCCTCAGAACATGCACAAGCACGAGCACGAGCAGAAGTAGAAGTGGCAGAGGAGGGGGAGGGAGAAATAGTGGAAGAAGCACAACGGCAATTTTGACGGTAAGAAGGGGACCTCATGGCCTTTTGGCCAGACAGAGAGTTGCCCTTATAGCGGGCAGAGGTGTGCATGTGCATGATTTTCGTGGGTGCTGAGCGAGTGGCCCGAAGTGGGAGAGGCGGGGCCGCCATTTTTGGAACAGTGTGTGGTGAGGATAATACTGGTAGCGTGAGTGAAGAGAGTGATAGTGAAGGATTTGGGCCTCGCAAGAACTGGTTTGGTGGGACGGCGTTATTTGTATCTGTATTAGATTGCTTCCCCAGCCCATCCCCATGATAAAGCTGTAGAGCAGACGAATTCTGCCAAGACCTCCTTGCATGCTGATCGTTCGGACCTGCAGCAAATGGTTTCGCAGTCGGGGTGGTGCTGGTGTTGCCAATCCTCCCGGCAATGCTGTCTGCCCTGTCCTCGTCGCCACAATTGCCCTTCCTATCATTATTGCTACCCTTACTGTTGCTGCCCCCCCTCATGTTGGTCTCGCTACCGCTCCTTTGCCTGCCCATGCCAGTCTCTGGCCCAATAATTTCCTTGGTATTGTCTTTGCCACTCCCGCAAAGCCTTGCCTCCCCTTCCATCCATCTTCCATTATCATGAAATGGTCCAGATATCATCCTGGTGGGGGTTGTGGGGTCACTATCTTCCCCAATCATCACAATTTTCCCCTCAAACTCACAGTCCCCATCTCTCCCAAATCTAACCTCTTCTCCTTCTTCCCTTCCGCGAGAATCCACCACAAAGTCGAATAATGCGTCGTATTGCACATCTTCAGTGAAAAGCCGCACTGCATCAAAGGTGTCGCCACCGTTTCCGGAAACAGGCATATCGTCTGGCATCCACATACTCTTTCCTGAAGAAAAAAAATGAAGTGAAAAAAAAAGAGGAAAAAAAAAAAGTTCCTTTTTTGTTGCTCTCCCCGGACCTCTTGATTTGATTTGAGAGGAGTGTAATTCCTCCAAGTCCCACGTTACCTTGATTGCGATCGAAACTTTAAAAACTCGCGATAGTCGATTTGGTGGTGGCGTATCACGCTTCTTGGCGCTCGGCTCGTTACACTTGAGCGGTGGAACAAATAACCGTAGATAGCTAGCTTCTTGGGTGGAAAGAAGAAGAAAAGAAAAAAAGGTAATTGATCGCAACACCCCAACCCTCCAAGATTGCTTAGCAGATAAAGAAGGGGTGGAAGGGCTGAGAGATGGTGGGGGAGGGAGAGAAAGGGAGATTGAGCTTAATAGAAAGGTTTGAGGGTGCGAACGAGAAAAGGGTAAAATATTTCTCGGGGAAAACCCCAGTTGCAAGCTATTGACCAAGTACAGTTTTGAGGTTGAGACAGAGATGTCAGTAAGTAGACTAACAAGCACTCCTCTTAACTTTCAAAAACGGAAGGAATCCAAATACCCCAATCCCAAGAGATGTTTCCAAACAAAACTCTGGTATGAAATAAGGGAATATAAAAAGGGTGACTATTCGAAGAAAGGACCCAAAGGAAATGATGCTTCTTATCCTTGTATTTGACCTGCAGTATCACCAGCCTCTTTACTTCCCTGGCTTCTTGCCCATCCGGTCCGCTCATGATAACCTGGTATCATAAGAAAATCAGATATCTGCTGGGTGCAACCGCGATCAACCAGCCATCCCAGATGTCAGAGCGAAAGATCACATGCACTAACAAGTAGGTATTAAAGCCCATGCCTTGTGGAGGCATCGAACCCTCATAGCTACCCAACCACTTGTTCAAGCCCAAACATCACCAAAAGTAGGCGGCTCGCGAATGAATAGCCTACATTCCAAATCCACGACCGGCCATCTCTGCATACCCCAGCCTGACTTCAAAATTCCGGAAACCGAAACCAACGGCTCTGCATTCCGTTTGCCTAAGCGAAACCCCCAGGCAATGCTTGTTTTGATTAAATGTCAAATGGCGTGGACAAGTGGACGGTCACAATCCTGCCCTCGACCTGCTGATCCACTGGAGAGCAACACAACAAAAAGAATACTCACTACCGTAACCACCGTGCTCGAGTATTGATCTGTTGCCCATACATCCTCCTTGGATCGGTAAAAAAGACCCGAGAATGTCTCGCGCATTCAGACTACAAAACTGATGTTACCCACTTTAAATGCCTCGTAACCCTTTTTAATAACATAATCAAAGAAAGGCAAAATGTTTCCCCGAGATTTGTCTAAATAATAGCATTATGTTTGTATCCTAAACGGGTATGTCATGCCCGATCTCATGCGGAGAGGCTAGGAATCTTCGGAGTAACAACCCTTAAACGGTATGCAGAGCGGAGCGAAGATTAAACTTTTTTGACTCTTTTGGTATTGACTTCGTGGAGCAGGATACAGATGCAAGTTGTTTTGTCGAAAAGGGTAGATTGCGGGGCCAGCTGTCCCCCCGGTAGAATACAGTATCCGGTTGTGCTTATGGCCGGTCACGCCCAACATTTGCTGTTAGAGCACTGTACAGTGCTCGTACAAATACAGTAACTTAGACTATGTACCAAGTTCACGATCAGCATGATAGGCGATCCATCATCGAAAACGTGGATCACACCTACCCGGGCTAAAATGAATTTTAACCGCCAAGAGTAATCGTCTCAGTCCCCAAATTTCCTTCTATCACTATCATATACTCAAGACAAAGAAAATAAAAGGAGGCGTAGTACTGGGGGCCCGGCAAGTTATCGCGCCCCGAAGTCTCCGACCGCTCAGCGGAATGGTGGTCGGTTCGGCCCAGCAGCCCACGAAGAGATTTACATACCATAACAGATAATGCTCAAGTATTTGCATTCGCGTCGGCAAATTTGAACGTAACCTACCAGCCCCTCGAATATCAAGAAATGGCGTGTGAACCAACAAAAGCAACACTCGCGGAAGGGAATTTCGCTCGATTTCCTGATGAATTCCTTGGTATCGGGTATTGAATGTTCGCTGTGCGAAGGATCAAAAATCCTGCCATCCACGAGCGAAAATGATTCGCAAACAATGTACGGTACGAGTAAACCGACTCGCCTGATAGCGTATTCGCAGTGAGACACACATTGTCCAAATATGGGCAATAGCAACAACAACGCCATGGAAGCCAATGGTGTCGAGCATCTGATGATAAGGCTCCTAGGGATTAGAAGACCAGTTTGGGTCAAATTGTCCACACACACACACGCTACATAATGAAACATAGCACCTGTCCTAGACTCTACCAAAAACAGCATTAGGGCTTCGGATTCGAGGGAAAGCAAGGTGCCGAGAAACGGATAATCTCAGCACCCATAAAGCCATGTGAAAACTTGCTCCACTCCCAAAACGTGGGATTTACGTGGCGCCTGAAAGTATCTACACCATCGTTATCTGTCGGGAGCACCATATCCCGTTCGGAGTGAAGAGATGCACACTCAGAACTAGCAAACACCGATAAATGTGGAAGCAGCGACAACGAACGCCAAATGAAGCCTAGGATGATTTGAGTGAAACGCCGTTGTGGCTGAACTGAAAATTGGGTCGAGGAGCCTTCGGACACGTTCCCTTGTGGAGAGCGCTCACTATCTTTCCTCTTCAAGTTACCGATACAATCAAAGTTGATAATGGGGACGCGGTACTTTACTGTGCGTAACGGGCCGAAGCCCTCCATTGTTCATAACAACCTCGGTGAAAAGTTTGCAAGGGCCCCAAAATTAAAGCGGAATTTGGGTTCCACTAAAAAGCCCAAGTTAATAGTCGAAAGCAGTTCGACAGCAGTAGCTCTGAAAAAGCTGCCCACGTTGGGCCGATATGGCTAGCACCTTGTCAACAGAAAATCACCCAACCCACGAGGCCCACAGAAGCCTGCACTTTCTCCCACGAATCAATAAAGAATATTCGAGTAGTTGCACAAATACGGGTCTTGAGGTTCCTAGCTTAGAGATCGTTGGACAAGCGAAGGGAAATATCTGGCGAATAGCAATGGGAAATCAGACGCTATATCAATACAAATGTGCCCTATCTCCTAGTCTAATGACGCTAATATTTTAGTTGGCATTATACCGTAGGAGTTGAAACTTTCAAAGTAGAGCTACAAGCCGAGAGTTGCCACAATATTCTGGAATAGACGTTTATCAGCCAAGGTCTCTGGTTTGGTGTTTGATTATAGGGCGTAAGGTGAACTACCGAACCACTTTGTCAGGAACTATGCTATAATATGACACCTCTTCATGTAGAGTTGGACGGGGGCTAAGGTCACAAATCAAGAGGATGACACAACCTGCGCTAATCCAATTCTATAGCGTCTCTGATGACGCCTCCTCCCAGACACCTGTCCCCGAACCATAATGCTGCATTTTGTCCAGGAGCAATAGCCATCGCTGGACCGTCGAAGATAATCTTCAGCGCGGGGGGTTCATTCCCTTCGGACCACGGTCGATACCCAGGTCCCCCAGGCTGTTCCACGCTGGAAACCTTCAGGGGGATTTGTCTGTGTCTGAATTGAGCTACCAAACTTCTCCCATTGGAGGCTGACTGTTCTCGAACTATATCTGCAGCATCATCGCCTAGCCATCTCCATTTCTCAACAACCATCCCTTTCCCATATAACCTAGCGTTGTCCTGGCCTCTCACGATCTCCAAAGTATTAAGTTCTCTATTCTTCCTAGAAACGTACCACCTGCCTCGATATTCAGGACTCCCTTGTGGTAATTGGAACCGGGACTTTTCTCCTATAGTCGCATGCCAAAGACCCGCATGCTTCCCCACAACTGTACCTTCTGGTGCGCATATCCCCTTAGATTCGTTCTCTCTAGGGTATTTCTTTGATGGTCCAACTACCACATCACCCGGCTCTGGCTCAAGATATCCCGATAAGAAGCGGCGAAAGCCGGTTCGCCCTTTCCCACCCGCAGGTTCCACAAAACAAAGGCCCATGCTTTCCGGGCGTTCGATTTGTCCGGGACGCCACCCCGGTAGTAAAAGTCCACGAGCAAGAGATTTAACAGCTGGTTTGGAAAGTCTGTAAGAACCTAAAGGAAATAGAAGTCGAGAAAGAACGTCTTGATGCAATGTCGATAGATAGAAGGTTTGATCCTTGTTTAAATCAGTGGAACGGAGCAAGTGGGAGGATTTGGTAGGGATATGATATAGGACATGAGCGTAGTGGCCTGATAGGATAAACTAGTGAGCAGTGCTCAATAATATACGAATGCAAATCGGAGAAAAGGGAAGGTGCAGAAATTATTTGTCTAGACCTAGTGAGATACACTTACCAGTTGCCAACCACCACTTGCTCTCCTTTTCCGTCGCCCCTTCCCTTTGCCTGCGAAATTCATCTCTCAACCTCTTGATAACAGCGCCGAATTTGATGTGGCGATTACACTCAACGTCCGGATTTGGGGTCTTTCCGCGCCGATACATCTCGAGCATGGGAACGAAAACTTCGCACCAGTACTCCTTTTCAAGGTTCATATATATTGGCTCAGACAAACCCAGGGCTCTGCAGACATCCTTAACGTCGTTAAATTCCCTCTCTGCGCATTTTAAGGATCCTTCGTTAGATTGTGGTCGAGCGGAGGCACGATTTCGCCGAGCTTTACCGGGCGGTGATGGCGGCGGTGGGGTAGGGTCTGGATTGGCGGAGGGAGACCAGTTCGCCATGTAAAACGGTAACAGGCTTTCCCGTGGATGTCCTGAGCGTAATAGGAGTGCAGCTGCCACAGAGGAATCAACCCCAGAAGACATAGCAATGAAGACTATAACAGGCAGTCTGTTAGCTAATGGTTCAAATAGCTAAAAGGTGTTCATCATAAAATGTCTCAATTGGGATGGACTGCCTGTGATACCATACTTTTATCCTGAGGCGAAACATTCGGTTCTGAATATTCGGCGGCGGAAAAAGCTTGAAGATGCTGTCGTTGGATGGCTGAGGTGAAGAGCGGAGCTTGCACCGATATTCGGAAGAGCCTCAACGAAGTGCGAGTGAGTGTTTGACCATTCATCTGTGATGATATGTGCTGGCGGATACCAGTGGTGTTATTATTTTGCGGTATCGGACCAGACCGTATCACCGAATACCGTAGACTACCGTGCAGTACCAGTACCGTATGCGAATCAAAGTAGTCGAATTGCTGAGAAGGGAACCAGTAGCGTGCCAGTTACCCTAGGAATTACTCGTACAGTAGGGTACTCGAGTATTGTATATATAATATGATACTTTACGGGAGTTGCACTTTTGTCGGAGGGAGAGATTCACCATTCCGAAGATTAAACTGTGGTACCGGTATGGTACAAATAGTGTTTCGGTCGTTTTTGATTAAAATTTTTAATTTTTCTTTTTCTTCTGCCCTCCTTTCTCCCTGACCTATTGGATTAGGTGAGGCGCTTGCAAAATGGCAAATTCTGTGGCGCATTTCATCAGCCACAGTCAGGCCGGACCCAATGGACCCAACCACACCATCCTCACTTCTGCTGAGTGGGCAAGAGTGGCAAGTCCAGGCTCCCCCTTGCCCCCCCCGGATGTGCGTCATGGTCCTTGCCCTCTTTCCCACGCACCTCCCCTGCAAAGTTGAACAAAAGGAGGTCACCATAATTGGAATGACTAAGAGTTTGGTGGCGGGTGATTTCACGCTGCTTCTCTTCCACCCCCCTAAAACTTTGGCCCCTCTTAGAACCTTTCATCTTCTCCTCCTCTCTAACATTGCCTCTTCCCCCAAAAGAAAAATCCCCCCATTTTTTATCAACCGTGAATTCGTCTTGCTGAAAGAGGGGGAATATCGACTCGCCCCTGCTGAACAAATAGCGGGAGAAGAAAAAAGAGACAAAAAGGATAAATCTGGATGTCAGAAAGGGTACTTGCTTCGTGATTCTTCTCCTTACTTTATCATCGCTCCAAGTCTTCCTGAGCTTTTCTCGTGTGTTTGTAAGAACGATCGCGGAGTTCTCTCTCTCAAAGACGCGACACAAAGCAAGCTGCAAAAGCCAACAGGTGGGCAAGCAAACAAAAAGGGCGAGAAGGAAAGGAGGAACAAAATAACCAACTTTACAAGTTGAAAGAGCGAGAAGGGAAAACCGATATCCGACCAACGCCCTTTTTTTTTTTCTCATCCATCATCCCCTTCCCCTTCCCCTTCCCTGTTTCTTTTCTCTAAACGATACCACCGTGAAGAAGCAACGCGAGTTTTCGTCGGGCTTGTTCATCCATCATCTTCCGACCACAAAGTCCTGCGCAACGCGCAGGAGAAATAGGTCGCAAATTTGTCCTAAAAAGGGTAGTACCTCTACGGTCGCCGTATTTGGTAATTTCGTGCATTAACCTTCCATTTTTGAAAGTTTTCTACCCGATTAGTACTAGCGTTATCTGCATAGTCGCGACGTTTCTGCAACCCTCCAAACACGAGGTTTCTTTCTTTTTTCCTTCTCTTTTCTATTATTTTTTATTTCCTCTGAAAAAGAAAAATAGGGCACCAGATAATAGAACTGATAATGGACACCGCGAATGTCAGTAATTCTGGTGGGCTGGTAGGTGCGGCTCTTCATGGAGGAGTGGCCGACGGTCTGGCTCAAGGTCAGCCTTCTTCTTCGCAGGCTGAGTTTGTGCCATACCAACACCAATTGGTTTTCGGGCCCGGTACCAACGAATACTCCGCCATTCCAGAATCGTTTCCACACACAGAATACAACCCATATCCATCTTCCGAGGCATGGAATGCTCCTTCACAGCCTGCGCATCAACAGCACACTCAGCATTATACGTCCCTCGATCCAATGTCCCACTTTGCTCCTCCGCCCCATGCCTTCCCTCAGCAGTTTACACCCCATAACTTTCCAACAAACCAGCATCCCTTCGCAGCTACTGGCGCCGTCACAACGGCCTCTCCTCAAATTGCAACAGGTGCGCTTTCGACTCCTCCCACTGTTGTGGTGGGCGACGCTTGGAGGGAATATCCTCCCGCCGCTGTCACAACAGCCACAAACGGTGCTCGCGGTGCAACTAATACCAGGCCAGCTTCAATTACAGCTGCACGTACCAAACAATCGCATAAATCTCCAAGTATACAGCAGAGCTTTGGGCCGAATTTTGTGCGAAACGTAGCGACCTCAACTCCAAATGCAGCAACCCTAACCACAAATGCAATGATTTCAACCACAAATGTAACGACTTCGACCCCAAAAGCAAATGCAGAGACCCGTGTCAAAGGGTGCCCTAATGTAACCGTATGGTCGCCCCATGATCCGTCGCTACAACTCACTCCGGACTTCCTAAGTATCTCCTCATTTCGCAACAACCCCCTTCCCGATCATCGGCCTTCTAACTTTCTTATAGAAATGATATCAATTGTCGCGCTCGGGGGCGACCCGTCAGCATCGGTAGGCCCGCCAAAAAAGAACCAGAAAGTAGCCAGTGCTGCGAGTACTGCGAGTACTGCGAAAGTTCAACCTGTTAAAACAGCTGCGCCTCCTAAATCTAAACTCCCCGAGGACCCTGTTGAGAAGGTTAGGTATCAGATTGAAGATGCATTGGAATGCGATGGAGATGATGATATTGAAGACATCCGTAAAGCATCCAAACAGGTTTGGGATGTAATCATCGGGATTCGACCCGAACAGTCCAAGCTGGTTGAAGTAGCTGTACGCACAATTCTAAAGGTCGGCGATAATCAAATCTTGAGGGCCCTTGGGGAGTCCATCCTATTCTCAATAAGATTGCGAAAGTGGATGACAACCGAGTGGAACAGAGATAGAAATAGTCCTACAGTCTTTATGATACTAAAGGCAAGTTTCCCATATACTCCATCCACATGGTGAGCCCGTGCCCTTTAACACATCTAACTTGCGTCTAGCTATTGTATAAGTTCTGCGTGTCTGAGGAAGATCTTGAACAATCATCGTGGATCAAGGCTCTAAAGAGTATTGGGTCGAAGTCAGAGGATCTAAGAACAAGGGATATTTGCATGGCAATCACGAGGAGTGCTAGAGAACGCTCTGCTAAGAAGGAGAGGGAAGAGAAGGCCAAGGAAAAGCAACAGAAGCCAGCGTCATTAGCAGCCTCCTCTTCTCTATCTGACCGCACTAATGATAAAGAGAAGCCTTTGGGGAATGGAGCAGCAGCCAAGAGTGAGGCCAGTAGTAATGTTAGTGTTGGCATTAAACGCAAGAGCGAGGACGATGCCAAAGTTGGTCTTACTATCAAGAAGATCGCTTTGGGTGAGGGAAAAATCCCCGCTGTGTCGAGCTCCCCAAATCCAAAGACGGGTTCATCTGCCGGTAACTCTAAAAATACAGCGACACCAACCGCCGAGAAGAAATTGACTACAAGTACTACATCTTCCACTAGCGCAAATGGTTCTTCTGCATCTGCCAAGCCGAAAACCACTGCTTCCGGCTTTTTTAAGTCTCTCCAGGGCAACCGTCCAGCCATTGTCAAGGCTCCCACAAAGTTCGTTGATTCCCTCCTCTTTGGTTGCTTCGCGTGAAGCCTTCCGTTTCTGGCCAAAGATCTGCAATTATTAACATGTCACGTGACCCAATAGGCCTGTTGAAAAGAAATCCACCCCCAACCCTGAATCCACCCCCAGTACATTCACTAGTATTTTCGACCAGCTTGTCCGCCAGCAGAAGGAAGGCACTACCGGACTAAGGCCCGATTCTGACTCTAAGAAACGTGAAACCGATGAAGACCAAAACGGCTCCAACAAGAAGGTCAGAAAGAAGAAGACTGTCCGGTGGAAGACCGGGGAGGATCTTGCTAAGGTCAAGGTTATCGAGTGGGTTGAGCCGGAAGGGGAATACTATGGAGGCAGTAGCGGACATGAAAATCATGAATATGGAAATGCCAGGAATTTTGATGTTGAAGAGGGTAGGGAAGCGTTGGCTGCCCTCAAGAATCGAAATTTCTTGGAAGACGAGGAGGATCTGCTTGATTGGTATCAGCCATTACGTAGGTGACCTTATTAAACCCTGGGTCGGATTTCGTTTTTATCTCTAACATCATCCAGCTATCGACTTTGGCGATCTCAATCATTCCTCCACCTCCGCAGATAATGCTATCAGTCGCGGAGGGAAGAAGGAGATCACCAGCGAGGAAGCTAAAATTCAGTCAAAACGCGAACTCCAAACTTTGTCGGCGCTATATACCTCTCCGGCTGCCATCCCATATTCCCCCCGAGAACCCGATTCCAACAGTGACGGTTCCCAGGAATTTGGTCAGCAACCGACTATCATTCCACTGCCAGATCGTCTCAAGGTACGCATATTTTCTCAAATTTTATCAATAATTGGCATCCATCCCATACTGATTCGTTTTCAAGCCTCCAACCGGCCTCGAGACCGCGTTTGGCTCTGTTCAGCTGAACCCACAGCCCGCCGCCGTTGCTGACATCTCATCAATACTCTCCGCTATTAACAATTTTCAACAGCCAGCACAAAGCCAAACTCAAGCTACCGCCAATAGCATCCTAGCCCAAATACAGGCAATTACCCAAAGCCAACAGCAACCTGCCGCACCACCTTCTGTGCCATTCACACAGCCCGTAGCTCAGCAAATTGCGCAGGCTGCACCTGCGCCAGCCCAACAACCTGACCTTGGCTCCATACTTATGGCACTTGGGCCTAATTCCGGTCAACAGCAGCAGGCTAGTACCTCTTTGCTACAGAATCTAGTGCAGCAAGGCTCGGTTGCCCAAGGAGGCACCTCCGCTGCTCTGACTAATATTCTAGCACAGATGTCATCTAACCCAACAGTCTTCTCTTTTGGCCAAGCTATCCCAAATACGTATGACACTTCTAATTCCCAAACATGGCCTACATACGAACCGCAACTTCACCAACCATATGGGAGTACCTCCAATCACTCTAACCAATCCTCGTGGGCTACGGGTAGTGGAACTGACGAGTTTGGACGCACCCTACGTGAGGGCGACCGAGAAAAGGAGGGCAGAGGCGGCAAAGACGTTCGTGGTGCGTTGAGAGAAGCAACCGGCTGGGACGAAAGAAAATCAGAGGTCGAGCGTCACAACGGGAGCGGGAATAATGGGAATAATGGGAATGAACCTGCTCGCGGAGGATGGAGTGGTGGTAAACATAAGAAGGTAAAGAGGCCCCGCAGATAACTCTTGCACACTCCCATAGCCCCCTAAATTACATGGCACATACCCATACCCAAATGCTTTCTTTGAATGGTAAACGAGAAGTTTGATCATTTGTTTCTGTTTTTTTTTTTTTAAAAAAAAGAAGGGAGAAAAGAAAAAGCTTGGCTTCAACAGGCATGTAAGCATCGCCATGTCCTGCTTGGCCCTGTAGTCACGCCCAGCTAGAGTTGCAGATATTGCAGCATTTCTCCCTCCTTTCCTTCTTTGAAAGGTTTGGAGGAAACAAAAGACCTCCCTATGGGAGAGTAACTACCGTTGAAAATTGTTTCAACAGTAGGCATTCGATAGGGGACAATTGGGCAAGAGAATCCCCGCCCATTGCCCCTCGAATCCCACAATGATTCGGTCATAATTTAGCACCCTGTGCCTTTGTCCTGTTTTGTGCCTCTTTGACCCAATTTTTTTTATTTGTTTATGCCTACCTTGCCTTGAAAGAAACGGTTAAGTTGATATATTATTGTTGTTATTATAGGAAAAAAAACCGGCAAAGGTTGCCTGTCTCTTTTTCCAGAAAGGAAATTGCAAGAATGGCGATGGCTGCCGATTTTCCCACGATAAAGGAGGAGGTGGAGGAGGGTCGGGGGGTGGAAAACGGCGGGGCGGCGGTGGCGGCGGTGGCGGCGGCGGTGGTGGTGGTGCTGGAACCGCGGGTTGGCCATCATCTATGGAGATGGAATATTAATTATTTTCGGATATTCTGCGTGGCGAATCCTCTATCGATTGAGACCCTTTTTTATACCCAGCGAACTCCTACCCTTCCCTCCCTATCAAAAGCAGGGCGAAAATACACTACAATGTCAACGCGTACCACGCATGCATGACATCTTACCGGACAAAAAATAAAAATAACCCTAGCATTTCTTAAATCCTCTTCTTATCTATGATACTCAGAAGGAGTCGGTTCACCGATCCGACCCTTTTACTCAAGCCCTACATCCCCACACATCCCCCTCCTGCCCACTACTCCTAACGCATTCCTGCTTTCATCAGATTTTATTAACTGATTTCTTTTATTTTTTTTATTTCCTGTCACCAGACAAAAAAGTTCCTTCCTTCCTTTCTCTCATAGCTCCTCCCTTCACAAAGGGGTTGTAAAATAGTATATTATGACGGTTTTCCCTTTTTTATTCTCAAGTTAGTCTTTATTTATTTATCCATCCTTTCCTTTTCCCCCCTCCGCTTCCCCTTTAGTATCCCAATTTTACCTATTTCATCTTGTCCTGTATAGATTTATCTGGATTTTCCTTGCAGGAGTTCTGGGGATTGATTAATTGATTAATTAATTGAGGATATTGTTTTGCCACCTTCTCGGGGATGTGATTGTGGTTGCTATAATTTACCCTCTACTCATTTCTCTGTAGGAGAGGGAGAGTAGAGGGGAGGCGTGAATGTATTGTTGTTTATGGCGATCTTGTGGTTATTCAATTGTGATATCTGGGTTTTGGAATTAGGGGTGATTGTTGAATATGATACGGGTAGATACAAGTTTTAGTTTTTTTTACCAAGACTTGTTATCCTACATTGTAATTCGATCGATTCTTGACTTGTTGTGTTCATGACCTCAACAAACCGTCCTGAAGGACGATTTGATTTGCCATCGAAACACAGGTCCTTAACACACTATCAGATAGACGGATTCCTTGCTGAGGAGCTCCTCTGAGTTACTTTAAACAGTGCGAGGCCACACACAACTAGCAAATAGTGTCTAGGATCACCACAATCGCTTCCAGAGGAAAAAGCTTCGCCGCAGGTAAACTTGCCATGTTAGCAACAATGAGCTAAATAATGAGCCAGTACGAGTATAGGTTATAACCATAGAGAATCCTTCAAGGTTTTTATTTCCCGCCCTTGCTCGCTCATCCTTCCACCGCCTCCCGTTTCAGTGGCCAACTGCCAGGTTTGTTGGGATAGCGCACACCACTCGGGGTCTCAACAGCTCTGCAAAGTACGGGACAGTACCGGCATTACTACTAGTTTAGGGTGAGAGAGAGCTCTTGAAATCCACCATCTCCGCCAGCTCTGTATACAATCTTTCGATTCAGAGACAAAAAAAAAAACCCCCCTGAGAAGGGTTAGCATTTTCCTAACAGCGTACGATATCAACCCACCAGAAGTGTTGAATCTCATCAACTCGTTTTCGCGATCCTGTTGGCCTGTCAAGCTAAACCTATCGTGGGGCTGTCACACTGGTTCCCACTGGTAATCTGATACCGTATATAATCTCGTGAAATCCACTATCTCTGACCTGACGAAACTCTAACTTGGGAAGGAATAGCGGCTACTATACGCGGTATAGTGGGATCTGACAAACCTGGCTAAATGATGTCAGGCTGTGTTTAACCTCATAAGCTATGCTGTACAAGGTTTAGCTAATGGCCGGAGATAGTGGATCTCACGAGATTATGGTACTGTAAGAAAACTAGAAATGATTGAACCTCACGCTAGGACGTTGGGGGTTTCCTCTCCTAGTACGGTAAGGTCTGCTGTATTTTTTTCTTTTTTTCTTCTTTGTCTCAGCGGAGGGCTGAAAGCAACTCCCCTCTTCAGGGGGGGGGGGTTTCCCCTCCCTTTGTCCAAAGAGGGTAATTCCGGACGTCTTACCGGTACTGTATAGCATGAGGCTCAATTATCCTAGTTCTTGCGGTAGCGGATTTCAAAGAATTTTTACGGCACTTTTTTTATGAGGATACGGATCGATGCCTGTAAGGGCCCAAGTCCCTTACAATGCTAGGGGTAAGAAGACATCATACTGAAAGAAATTTTTACAGGCGCTATACCCTCGTAACCTCAGACATACCCTCACGGATTAGCACTCGTTTGCCAGAGCTGATAAACTGTTGGGTATAGTAATCCAGCTTACGCGTGTTGCATTGGAGAGGCGTTTGTATGTCGTGGTCTCATACACGTTTTGAACGCTTTGTACAGTACCATATGCCATCCACAAGGGAATCCCTATGTAAAAAGTACTAGGGCAAAAAGATTCGTCCGATGCCCTTTTTACGCCAAAAGTGCCCATCTTCACTGCCCTCTCTCATTGCGCAATGTCTATGAGAATCTGAGAAAAATTGTCCGTGCATTAGTAAACCTGTAGATAACATGAAGAATATTACAGAATCCCTAAATATTATAAAGTGATGGGGAAAAGGCTGTTTAAGTATCTGGTATTGGTTGCCATCTACTTTTTTTGTATGGAGCTCCATACAAAAATTTAGGTCACTGCCATACCAGTTGATGCAACCATGAACAATGAAGGCATCTCTGGTTCCCTACACTTCCACTTACAGAAGTTGGAATAGATGGTCATTCCCTAGCTGATGAAATGATTTGAAGTGTTTTCATATAAGCAGCATTGAGAATTGTCCACTTGAAAATGTCCCATTTTTGGTGTAAAAAGGGAATCGGACGAATCTTTTTGTCCCCGTACTGTACTGTACTGTACTGTACTGTACTGTACTGTACAGTATTTAAGGTGCCTGTTATCCCTCGGTGAAGCCCCGAGCAAAAGTCACCTCCACCACTCGTACCCGCACACTTTTGCCCCCTACTCACCCCGACTTACAACATAGACAAAGGGCGAGCCGGGCCGGAGAGCCGGCGCGGCCCGCGCTTTTACTTGCAAGAGCGACCACTCTAGCGCAGTGCTTACTATCGAACCCACTCATACCAGTCCCCTTTATCCGCCAACAAAGCCTCGTTTGGGGTTTAAAAAAAAAGTTGAAGTGGGGTATTCCATTTCAAGCTACCGTACCGGTATGTGAGAAAGGAGATGTTCCACCCCTGCCCGCACCGCAATGTTGCGGCTTCCCTGGATAGCTTGCGGGGTGAAAAAAAAAAAAGATTGCTGTTTGGTAAATTTACAAGGGGTTATTAATAAAGGTCTAGATTAGAGTTTTCTTTTTCCCATGGTCTCCTCAAGAGCCAATCAATTAATCAGATTGTGGTGAGAGGATTGGCATTCAAGGCTAGCGGCTATTGGCTTCGCTAACCTCACCGTGGGACTTAAGTGGTATACGACACTTGAAGCAGGGATTTTTTTTTTTTTAACCCTTCACAGCAGAACTGATAGATGGTGTTGGGGGCACGATAGCGTTCTAATCAGTTAAACTAACCGAGACTCGGTACCAGAACTGGAGAACTGGCTGCTGTTCACTAAACATTTGCAAGGGTGAGTGAAGAAAACGGAAAAATCTTCCCTTTGGGGGCGAATGGGTTCAGTGGATTAGTCACTCAGCATGGTGTCCTAGGTGGGGCACTTGAGCATGGAAGTGCTTTCGTGCTCTTCGACACTATCCAGCACGAACGCGGACCACGGAGCTGCGCTTCAATATGAGAATTTTTCAATCGAAAAGAGAAACACTCGTATCTATCTATAAGGCAAGTACATCTAGTAGCATTGTAACGTTACATGAGAAGATACAAATGTCGAGGGATGACAAGTGGTCATAGGACCGTTCTGATGAATACCCCGCTAACACTTGCTGCTAGCTACGGTGGGATTCATATGCATGTTTGATAGGGAAACTTCAACTTTATGATATTGTAGGTGATACCGATGTGTGGGTCTGAACAACTTGCCATCGGGCTTCTGCTTGTTGGCCCACAGGGTACGATGTCTAAACCTGGATCCTCGGTACTTGGGCGCGATAAAGTTGCTAGCTCGTGGGCTAACCGCATTCCATGAGGCGTTCTGCACGAAACATCTGGTTGGGCCAAATAGTAAGACCCAGATTACCCATAAGACGTTGGAAGAAGAATCCTTGCAGAACCCACTCTTCTCAAGATCCCTTCTCGATCGATGCTCGCCCCACCGGAAGGAGAAGGTCTCAACAACTCGCCATTCTTCCTCTACCCCGCGCGAGGACCCCGATTCGACCACCGTCGCAATTGACCGACAGTGGTGGCGAAAAGTGACATTAGCGATATGGGACGTGGGATTGTATTGCACACACAAAGGTGTGTTTTTTTTCCCAGGATAACGATCAACATCCTGGCCTTTGAAATTACCAGCCGATGCGTGAGTTTTTTTGGTAAAGCAGTTGTGTCACAATGCTGGCACCTTAAATGGACCTCTTCCACCCATCGATGGGCATTCTGTAGCGAGAAGGATAAGTCGGCGAAATCGAATACGGAGCTAGGTAAGAATGAAGACATAGGTGTTTTTTTTTCGGGGGGAAGATCACTAACGGGAATACAGTAAGGCAACAACCCCCGAAATCCCTAGAGAGAGAAAAATGACTTCAGCGGGAGCGGCCCCAACAAGCCTCCCTGATGAGGGGAAGGAGTTTGCAAAAGGGATCCAGGAGTCACGGATTTCTGGAAGTGATCCGGAGCTAATGGAGGATAGAGAGGGGGGCGAGGATGCGGTGCTTGATGCGAAAGTTGAGAGAATCTATAGGTGAGATCTCCGCAATACTCAGCGATAGAAACCCCCGTCTGGATAGCGGTACTAACATCTTTGGTAGGAAGCTCGACCTTCGGATAGTACCTGGTAACCTCAAATTCACCCGTAGACCGCGAAAGGAAGCAAAACTAACATTTCGTCAGCATTCTGGGTCCTCTACTTTTTATGTGCGGCAATAAGGTCCAATGTCGGCCTCTCACTAACGATGAACTCCAAGGAAAAGCATTCCTTATCTGATCGCCTGAAATTAACTCCTCACGAGATCAGTACGGGTCTCGCACTCTTCTATGTTTGCTACGTCCTTTTTGATCTACCGGCGAACCTGATAATGACAAGGCTGAGCCCGCACGTCTGGATGTCGAGAATTGTCATTGGTGTGGGAATCGTGGGCAGTTGTCACGCAGCACTGAGCGCTGAATGGAACTTCTAGTAGGTCAACATCATATCTTCATCGAAACCATTAGGAAAAGGGCTAATACTGGATGAAAATAATAGTCTCATCCGTGTTCTCTTGGGAATTGTCATCGCGGGCATGTGGCCTGGAATGGCCTACTACCTAACCCTATTCTACCCACCCTCGCGCACGGGAAAGCGCATAGGTCAATACTTCACCGCAGCCCAAGTCTCCGCGGCAGTTGTGGGCCTTGTGAGCGCCGGGTTCCAAAAAATGGACGGATATGGTGGCCTAACAGGCTTCGAGTGGATGTTCCTGCTCTACGGTCTTGTGGCCGTTGTCGATGGGGTAGCCATCCTCTGGTGGTTACCGGACAGACCGAAAGCCCCAGGAACACACGTCCAGCCAACCGGCTGGAGGCGCTATATCCCGGCCTCGCAGCCCGCACTCAAGGGTGAGGATGCGAAGGTTCACTACGAGGACCTGACGAGGGTGTACCACAGCAAACCGTGGGGCGTGAAGGATCTTGTCAAGATCTTGAGGGACTGGAGATTGTACCCGTTGACAATCATGTACTTTGGTGTTGTCGGCGTCGGGATTGGCGTGCAGAATTTCGGAACGCTGATCATTCGAGCGACCAATCCTAAGCTAACCAGTGTTGAGCTGTCACTGCTATTCTCCCCAATTTGGGTTTGCGACCTTATCGCCATTCTGCTGGTCACGCCGATCAGTGACCGCTTCCATCATTACCGCGCTCTGTTCTTTAGTGTCCCCGTGTGCATCCAAATCTCTGGATTGTTGGTGACTACATATGCTGGTGGTCCGGATAACCCATGGCCGAGATATGTTGGTCTCTTGATGGTGGGATTCGGATTGGGCCCCACAGTACCAATCTGCATGACCTGGACAAAGTACCCCCGCCCCCTTCGTTTTCTATACACATTCACATCTTTCATATGGACTAACAAAACCTAGCGAGATCTTCCAACGCCGCCACGGTGAAGTCGGTGTAGCCGCTGCCTCGGCATTGGTCTCCGGCCTGGGAAACCTTGGATCCGTAACAACTGTACCTTCCCATTCCCCCCTCTGTTCTCCATACCGACCATACTAATAGATTACAAGACCTACGCACTCTACACCGGTTGGGACTCGGATAACAGGAAAGGCCCACACCAGTTCCGCAAGTCAAACCTAGTCATGATCGGGATACTATGCACGAGTATATTATCCGCTATCACAATGGGTTTGTTAATGAAGTTTGTGGATGGGAAGAAGACGCCGGAGGAGCAGGGCGCTGTAATGGACCGTGCGGCGAGGAGGGAGTTGAGGGGACAGAGGGGATTTGGGAGGATTAAAGGTGGGAATTAAATTAGAGGTGGGTTAGAAGGGAGGATTAGTTTGTTACTGGAAGTACCCATGCTCGGACAGATGGGTTATGCGGGACGGAAAGGGTGTTTTTTAGCTGGAGTAATAAAGTATATAGGTGACTGGATTGCTAACGTGCCATATTGTGCGTTCGATGTGTAAATGCTAGGAAGCCACGATCAGGGATCTGCAAGGGGTAAGCCGAGGGTTCCGGTCTTATTCATTCATTTTCTTTGCACATATCATATGTACAGTACAAACTAAAACATATATATACATCAACATGGCAACTATATCCTGTTAAACCACACAGCACATCCCACATCCCACATCCCTCCCACAACTCCTAAGCACGTGCACACACGTGCCATAACAACCCACTTTCCCCACTTCTACTCTATCTACCTCCTACTAATCCATTACCGTAGCACCTGCCTTCTATCATATCATACACATACACATAGCCAGCCAACCAACCAGCCCGACCTAGCCACCCCCACCAACATCGCTCATCACTCCTATCACACCCAGTACCAGTAACGACGCAAGCTCTATCTACCGGAGAAAAAAAAAAAAAAGAAAAAAAAAAAACTCATCCACCGGACCACCCCCTCCCCCCCCCACCTACTTGCACCCTTCCGCCCATTTCCGTCCATCCCAGCCGCTGGTTGAATGGAAGTGTGTGTGTTACCACTCAGCCACTGCAGGGTTTAATACCAATACTACAAAGTACTAATGTATGTATGTATGTATGTATGTATGTATGTACAATAGGATTGGGAAAAAAGGGTGTTGTATTTTCTACAGTACAGTACAGTACAGTACAGTACCGGTACCCTCTTTTCCAGATTGTATGGTATGGTATGGTATGATACAGAACGTTGATATCATCGTCAAAGGCAAAAAAAAAATAAGAGATAAGAGATAAGACATGAGGTATGTGTGTGTGTGTGTGGGGGGGGGGGGTATGATACGGTAGGGTTGTTAAAAGTTATGATACTTTGTTCTTTCTTTCTTTCTCACACTCGCTGGGGTATGATATGATATGATATGATTACTATACTATATTGTAGCACTTACTTCTCTTGCAACTGGAAACATTTTGCTCGTTGTTAGGTGCTCTGCAAGACAGACTATCGTAGCTAGCTAATTGACTGACTGACGGTTATGCGCTCTACTCGCTATTTTATCGTGATATACCGGATACTCGGTGGAGGGCGGTCGGGTCGGGTGTGGTGCAGTATGGTATGGTGTGGTCCCTAATTTCCCCACGTCGCGGGATGAGTACAAGTACAGGTATAAGTATAAGTACGGAATATATCCATCCCATAGCGGCAGAGACAAAGAGAAAGAGTGAGAGAGAGAGTGTGTGTGTGTATGTGCGTGTGTGTGGGAGTATCATATCATATCATATCATACTTATTCACCCCCTTCGTGCCTCAATTGAACGATATATATATATATATATATCCAGGACGTATCATAATTATGTATATCACGCCGGACGGACCCACAGAACGGTAATGGAGTATTGGTGGTACTGGTATAATATAATACGGTCGGTATCGATCGGGGTTTCAGAACATTTCTCCATTTTTTTCCAAATCCTGACGACGATTGATATTTATTTTATTTTATTTTTATTACCTTACCCATCCAACTCGCTCGCAGAACACACTTATATATCTCTACCGCGGGGTAGGCTTCGCCCGGCCGCCGGAGACCCGTCCTCTAGCGTTGGAGTGCGCTTGGCATCTGCCGCCGAGGCTTAATTGTTCCTTGCGCTGGTCTATTTTGTTGGGTGGTGAGGGTGTCTATGTGCGGTCTATGAGAATGGGTTTTGATATTTCGGGTGTGATGAATAGGGCTCTTCACTTCTTTCGGGGTATGGACTGTGTACCATTTTAACCTCTCGCGGTGCCCTTTTTATCCACCCCAAATGGTGGAATAACCAAAATATTATTTAGAAACACAGTACTCGAGTGACACTTCATGACTAGTACCCAGCGGCATGTCCATCCCCCCTCATATCACTCCCAGCGGACCAGACCCTCGTCTCACCGTCGCCGTCCTCCTTATCCAATCGGCACCTGACTACCTGCCCCCGACCAAAAATAGCTCTGTACCACCCCCTAACAATCGCAACTTCATGCCCCATCCCCGCCAACCCATCCACAACTCCATAATCCCCCTCCTCTCCCCTCGTTATCCCCTCCTCAAGGCTAACCCCTGCTACCCTCGGATCGTACGGCTTCCCCACGCTGATCCTCGGCGCGTCGACCGCCTGCTGCGGATTCATCCCCCAGACGAGCAGGTTCAGGAATACTTGCAGGTGACCCTGCGGCTGCATGAATCCGCCCATCACGCCAAAGACGGCATCTAGGTTGTTCTCCGTGTCCGTGATGAGGGAGGGTATGATGGTGTGGTAGGGCCGCTTGCGCGGTGCCAGGACATTCGGGTGTCCTGGGTGGAGGGAAAAGCCGCAGCCGCGATTTTGTAGGACGAAGCCGCAGTTTTTAGGGATTATGCCGGAGCCGAAGCCACCGTAATTGGAGCTGGGAGGGGTTGTTAGTTGGACGTGTGATAGAGTATGGGGAGGAAAAGTAGGGTGGGGAGAACCTTATAAAGCTGCAGCCGTTGCCGTGCTTATCCGTTACGGAAAAGTAGACTGTATCACAGGATTGGAATGCGGGGGTTCCATGTGAGATGTTGTTATTGCGCCTGTCTGGGTCGAAGAGTTTTGCGCGTTTCGCTAGGTATGTCTATTCCTATTAGCCAACCATCAAAACCTATCCCAGAGAAGAAGAAAAACCCACCTTATCAATCAACCCCTCCGTCGGCACCTTCTCCACCTGCGGGTCCGCGATCCAGTGCCGCCCATCACTGAACGCGATGCGCAACACCTCGATAAGCACATGTAAGTACTCGGCGGAATTATGCTTCCAGTGGCACTCCTTCCCCTTGCCAAAGTCCGGAACGATCCCCTCCTTCTGCAAGCTCTCCAAAATACCCAGAGCCATGAGCGCCACGAGTCCCTGTCCGTTAGGCGTACACTCCCAAAGCCTGTGCCCGCCATACTCCATGAACACGGGCTGCACAATCTCACTCCCGGTCTCGCCGTGACTCTTGAGGTCCTCCAGCTCCATGACCCCGCCGCGGGCCTTTATCACGTCGATGACAGCCTGCGCCACACGCCCCTCGTAGAAGCCCTTCTTCCCGTGCCGGATGAGCTCACGGAAGGTCTCGGCGAGGTGCGGCATTCGGACTATTTCTCCTTCTTTGGGTGCGTGCGTTCCGCCCTTTAGAACTTCGGCGTAGTTCGGTGATGCGGCCTTCAAGTGCTCCACCTCCTGAGCCCACATCACGCTGCTCATCAGCGATATCGGCGCACCTTCTTCGGCCAGGCGAATGCCCTCTTCGAGTGCTCCTGCCAGCCCGATTTTTCCGGATCCAAAGGTCTCGAGGACGTCCACCCATGCCGCCGCCGCGCCGGGAACAGTTACCGCGTGGACATGGGCCATTGGGATGCCACCTTCGCCGTCCACCGGGGCATTAGCTGCCGGTTCGGGAGGCATGGAGAGGTCGGAGCGGGCTCTGCTTAAAGTTAGTGCTGCCGGTGCTCGGCCGGAGCCGTTGAGCCCGCGGATGGACTTGGTCGCGGCATCGTAGTAGAGGCAGAACACGTCACCACCGATTCCAGTACTCGCGGGTTCTGTGACGTTTAGGACTGCTGCGACGGCTACGGCTGCATCCTATCTCGCCATTAGCAAGAGGGGGGAGAGAGGGAGGGAGGGAAGGGAAGGGAAGGGAAGGGGTACAGCAGCATTCCCCCCATCTCTAAGAATCTTAATACCGGCCTGCACAGCCAACGGTTGCGAACAAGCCACGATCCCGTTCGCGCTCTGCACCACCGATCGTCGGGACGGAAAGACGTGGTAGGGATCATCCATGCCCTCCGTTATCCGTTCGGTGACGGGGTCTGCCACTGTTGTATCTCTGTCAGTCGGCATTCTTTTCTTTTTTTTTTTCCGCACAGTTTACCAATTGATATTTGGTGGGTGAGCAAACGAGAAGTGGGATGGAAGCCTCGACATATATATATATACCGGTATACTCTGCCTTCCCCTCCTCGCCAGGTGTTCAGGAGGAACACACATTTAATCAAGCCCTGGTAAACCAGAATTGGACTAGCTCCAGTAGACTCGCCCCAACACGGAAATCGCCAAGGGTCGTTCAATTGTGGGGGGTTTACTCGAGGAGCAGGTCTGGGGCACGGTTCGCTAGGCCAAGACAGTCACTGTACGAGTAACTCGAGTAAAGAGGATTGTCCCCCACCTTGGGGGGGGGGTTATGGTAGTCTACTAGTAGACTCAATTGCTGAATCCCAGGAGTGCAATTCGGCTTAGGGCTAGGCAGTTATTCCACTTTCGTTACCCGAGCATACCGTGCCCCGAACCTGCCAGCTGCTATGATAAACTCCCCAAATTGATACGGCAACACTCCAATCATTAATTTTGTATGATATTATATCATTAATGGGGGAACAACACATAGACAAGGCGAACATGCCCCGTTGCAAGAAAGTGGCGGAGGGCTTTCGATCCGAAGGGCGGACTGCACGGCGGTGGCGGGACGCGGGGTCCGCTCTTCTTGGTTGGAGCCCACCACCGACCGGCATGCTGTTTCTAGGCATATACAACTCGCATCCGCAAAAGTTCTCGCAACACCCCCAGGTACTGTACCGTGCAAGTACAGTACAGGAGGAGTGAGACAGGCTAAAGTTGTCAAATTGAAATCCATTGATTGATTGATAGTATGTATGTACTTGTATGAGAGACTTAAGGAATGTCGGGAACGGAGAGAGGCATGCAGACCCGGTGATAAATATCTTTAGTATATAATATTATATAGTATCATATCGTATGAAATGGAATCAAATTATTTTTGTTTTGGTATCATGGCATGGTGATTGTTGTTGTAACTTTGGTGGGGGGGGGGGTCAGCGAATTTTGGCACCAAGCTGGTACTGAATTGCACAGTAGTGTACTGTACAGTACAGCACAGTCTAGTACAAATTCTTGAACGACAGGAAGCATATTCACCAAATGGCCTAACTGCAAAATCCCTCCAGTTGCCTCGGTAGAGGCATTACTTATAAAGGCAAACAAATGCCGATAAAACCCAAAGAACTCGGCGCCATGAGGGGGTAGGTAACTCAGGTCAACACCCCTGCGAACAGGACCCGCCATTTGCACAATGCATAGCGAGAAATTTTAGTACTCCCGCTCGGGTCGGGCTGGGACGCAATAGCGGTATTAGTTTATAGTCTACGCGTTCGCAAAAAGTCACCCAGAGCAACCCAGCCGGAAACGGACGGGTAAAAAAATAAAAATAAAAAACAGGCCACAAACGATGTAATTATACACCCTTTCAAGGACAATTTATGATGCGCCAATTCTGTGTCCGGCTAATTTGCCCCTTTGAGCAAAGATTTTGCCAGGAAAATCCTACAAGGTTAGTGCCCAATACTGTACACTAGTACTATACTGGTAGAGTATGGCACAGTATCGCTATCATATTGCAGTAGCACAGCAATGATTCCACGCAAGGAGCGCGTCAAGAGGGAAGATAAATAGAACCAAAATATGCCCGTGAGATACAAATACCGAAGTAGGTTTTACAAAAGAAATGATTCAATGCATGAATACAGGTACTGTGAAGGAATGAAAAAAGGAAAGGAGGGAAAAAAAAAAAAAAAAAAAAANAAAAAAAAAAAAAAAAAAAAAACTCCAGATACCGTGCGGGGGAGAGCGAAAAGAAAAAACTTTTTTTCCCTTGAAAAGCCTTCTCTACATTGGTTACCCGAAACAAAAAACCACACTCGCAAGAAATAGTAAAAGAAAAAGAGAGAAGTGGAATAAAAAGGAAAGAAAGAAAAAGATAGTGTTTCTATTACGACTATAGGTATTCATCCGAGAGAGAGGAAACAAGAAAGCAGTCCACCAATATTGGTACAAAGAAATAACCTACTCCTCTAGACTCCAATCCCACCAAAGAGTTAACTTAATTTAATCGCTATAGATTGTTAGTATCCACTCAATCGACCCAGACAAGGTAAGGAGGAGACCCACTAAATCTCTATAGGGGCCAACTGATCAATGCTATAGAGCCAATTCCCGCCCTCCTCCTCTCGTGATAACCTGTTCAGACAGCCGGTTAGTAAACAGTCAACGACCACGGGTGATAATAGAAAACACACCATTCGTGAGGCCAGACAACCAAATGCCCTTGGGTCATATCCAGCAATTGCTCCGCAACACTTTTCTCCAGTAACGGTTCGCCAGCATGGAAATCCCTCTTTGAACTCCTAGTTGTGCCCCTTCTCCGTCTCTTGGTTGACCCTCCGTTGCCTAGGTTTGTGTTAGAGCTATAGCTAATACTTCCAGCCCCACCAGACAGGAGATTAGGGTCAAGCTTTTTCTCCGAGGAATCGTGAGAATGGCTTGAATTCGGTGCGCCAGCCGCGGTGCTTGTCGTGGCCGTTGTAACTGCCGTATTCAATCTACTCGATGCGAGGGAAGTACTCCGTGGCCTATTGCTTTGGTGAATGGGCAGATGCTCCGACTTTTCACTCATTAGATCAATGCCCGTGACCCGATTCAACTCATCCTGACTCTGTACAGTGGGTATGGCCAAATCCTTTGAATTTCCTTGGGGAAGATGGGAATTGCCAACATGAGCAGCTGCACCAACCTTCTCCCCAATCTTGTCCCCAAGGGTGCCCATTTTCTCTCCAGTGACTGCCATTGCAGCTGCTACACCAGACAAGTCTGCCCCTGCCGGGCCCGACTTCCCAGGTGCTTCTTGTTGCCTCCGCATCTTGCTCTTGTCGACTCCCTGGCTTTGAGAAAACCGCTCACCATATGCCGCGTATTCCTTGTACGCCGCCCAGGTTTTAACCTCGTTGTCAGGCATACACCTAAAGACCTGTCGATAGATCTTGGTATTATTCTGCGCACATGTGTTCCAGATGCCCTGATAGAAAGATTCATTCAAAGGGTCTATAAACATGTCCGGTTCAACCTTGGGCATCTCCAGCGTGTCCAGGAGAGGGACAGGGGGCCCGTCTCCAGGTATCGAAACCGGTCGGGTGGCAAAGGGCCCACCAATGTCCTGGTCGTTAATGAGGGGGAGAGGTGGAAGTTGTGATAATTGAGGGAGCCCAAGCTCCATAAAGTTCGTTCTTTCGGGCCCAGGTGGAGGTGGTAAACTCGCATTCCCTGGTCCGTCCGGCGACGAAGCCCTGCTTGACGAAATCGCGGAATTCCTGGGGTGGGAAGAAGTAGGACTAGACAGATTTGTAGAGGAGATATTTTGACGATTGCCCTCTATCGCAGACTTTGCTTCAGCTGACGGTTCAGCAGCGACCAGAATTGGGGACTTGATAGTGATAGGCGGAGGGTTGACTGCCGGTCCCATTTCCCCAGAGGCCTTCTCGTTTACCGTCGAAGGCGTCCCCAATCTTGCACTTGCATGCATATTATCGAGCCCGTGTCCTCTAATATCGTTACGATGCACGTGATTTCCAGTGATCCTACCATCCGTAGTCTCTCGCTTTCGAGTCTTGAGGTAGGGGTTGTTCTCCTGCTCCCAGTCAACGTCATGATTGAAGCTCCTCAACTCCTCCTGCCGCAGTACCGCCTCGTCTTCCAACGTCAACTGAGATGTAGCCATGGCGATAGAGCCATTCTCTCTGTGTTGCTGTTGTAGGAATTTCTCATCGGCTCCAACGCCCTGGTCAGAGCATTCCCGTTCCTCGCCCTTGAGGTCAGATTCAACAGTATGCTCACAGGCCATAAGCTCATCGACATCGATCCCCAGATGCTCCCTCATGAGTCTCAGCCGAAGCGTATGCGGGAATTTTCCAACCCTGAAAGGGTTCCCAGCCATAGACGACATGATAGTATCCGTATCTCTGACAATTGCGGCCACTTCCGAATCCCTGTGCCCCAGCATGGATCGCTCGTTTATGTTTGCAGAACCAATGATAGCAATGCGATCATCTACCACCATACACTTGGCATGAATATACAACTGCTCGGTTACCAACGCCTTCTCGGGTCCAATCTTCCCCCAATTCCTAAGACCAAAGAACTGGATGAACTCTTCAGGTTCAATCCCATGCGCCCTTAAACGTCCAAAAATCGAGTGTTCACCTCTAGAAATACTTCTGTATTGACACTGCATGATCAATCGGACGCTGGTTCCGTCCTGGGCGTCTACAGTGTTCTGAAAGCCCGGCATGAGCGGGATAATGACGATGGCCCTCCAATCTTCGTCCTTTCTATACGCGCGAACAATCCTCTCGACGAGGGCGTCGCCAATCTTGTTCTCAATCCTCGTTCCCTCCCATTCAGTGGAAGTAATAAAGAACTGGTTCTCAATGTAGACAAAATGCTCTGAAAGCTCAATCGATTTAATGTAAGCATTCATGATACTGCACTCAGTAGTAGCTGGGGTTCCAAGTGACCAGGAAGACGCTGATCGAAGAATCTGTACCTCGCAGGTCCCATCAATCCCCAGGGATTCAAGCTCAGCTTGTGTGAAATCGGGCGGTGGGAGAAGTACCGGGGTCGGTCGTGAAGGTGTTCTCTGACGCAGAAGATAATTCCACCTCTGAACAAAGTGCCTAGTGAGGTCACGGGCAGGCTGTCCAACTATTTGCATATGTATATCATGCCACGGCATCCTCGGAACCCTGGATCGGTCATACATTTCCTCATAAGGCTTATCCAATGAATAGAAATCTTGAACCCTAGGGTTAGAGTAATCCTTCCCGGGCCACAGTTGAAAACTATCCGGGTCTGCCCTGTTACTGCCCTCTTCGAACCCAGTCGGTTTATCATCAACCAAGGAGTGCTGGGGTGTGTCCCATCGACCAAAGCACAAATCTATACCACCTAGGAAGGCAACCATATGATCCACAATTAGGATCTTCTCATGATGAGCCCAGAAGAAGGTGGCTTGTCGAATTTGATTCGGCGAGCGTTGAACAAAGACATTGGGGTGAAGATCAAGAAGGGAATATTTAGAGTAGGTAGAGTCAATCGGGATAGCAGCCCCGATATTGCGATAGACGATGACGAAAATCTTAACACCTTCCTGGGCTTTCCGTTGGAGAAGTCGATCTAGACGCCATTTTTGTGACACGGCGGCGGGACGACGAAGGTACTAAACCAATCAGTTTACACCCATTAACTCAGGTGTATAAGCAATTATGAAATCTTACTAATTCAGGCGACAACCACCAATCATGGATATAAATGACATCCTTGGCCATGCTAATCGCGCGACTGACATTCCACATGTAATCACGTCCGTCGACTAACCACTGTGCAAACACCCCGGTTCGCACCGGGGCAAATGCCTCGAATCTTTGCACATTTGCCCAGTCCGTGCTATCTTTCATGAGCCTAATACTCTCGGTGAATTGGTTAAGTTGCCTCTCATTCTTGGCCAAAAGTTTGAGTGTCCTCTCGGAATTCTGAATAACCAATGAGTGGTGCTGGGGACGTGCCGGATTGCCATTCGCAATTGCCATGTCTTGCGGCTTTTTCCTCAGTGATTTCTTTGCGTTGACCATGAATTTCGAATCCACCAAGAACACATCGTAAATATTCATCTCTTCCGGGGAATCGACACAAACAATGTAACTGTGCCTGACCAAAAACCATTTCGGCGAATGTCGTTTAGCCACTGCCGATGGATTCCATACCCTCCGATAATCGCTCCCTTTCGAAGACCGAATTATCAAATACCCCTCCTTCCCATGATAGCTGCCTTCAGCCGCAAGCCTAACACCGAGGGCAGACAACTCCAGGAATTTACACAACCGGTTTGAGTCGGGTCTGAAGATCATGATGCGAATGAGCGAGCGCAAATAATCTTCCAATTGCTGCCTCTGCCTAATGGCAAATCCCTCCCTCCTAGGATTCGGCAGTGATCCAGGGGTACTAATGGGTGCAGTAAGAGTCCCTAGACCCGCAGCTATACCAGTCGCAATGCCTTGCGGAGCATGTTCCCCAAGAAAGTTAGATGACATGCGTCTAGCATACGGTCGCCTCTTTTTCTTTTGAACGGCAGCGCCTCCGTCACCTCCAGCATTTCCCTCGGCCCCGCTATTATCCGACTCGCTATCATCCTCACTCCCAAGACCTCGGACACCCCTGAGATAAGGAATTGTCGACCGCGGAAACTTGGGGAGCTTATAGGCGTCCCTTCCTCCAAACGTTGTATTGCTTATATCTGCAAGACGATACCTCGAGTGTAAATTAACAAAGTCTCTAAACTCCCGGTGAATCACCCATCGCATCCTCGTTATGCCCGATCCATACTCCAGTTCAATACGGAAGGTCGTGTGAGCCCTGCCAGCACCTTTTGACGTAGGATTTGAGTCCGCAATCTTGACCTTGAGTTGTTCCAGAAGAATCGGTATGCGTTTATTGCCATGCTCATCTCGCTGGAACATGCTAGCCAATATGACGGCTGCCGGTGTCGCAGCTGTCAATTCCGCAACGAGCTCCGCAGACTTTTCACGGTCGACCCTTGATTCCTCTTTCTTCCGCGGTCCCATCATCTTGAGCCCAGCTTTTAGAGCCCTCCATCCACTACCGTACACAGGCGTAGTTGGCGAGGCCTCGCCGCCATCATGGGACCGGCGATGATTGAACTGCGTTATTCTACGGAAAGAAGCTCTCCGTGAAGAATACCCACGATCACTCTGCGTACCCACTTCTTCCGGGATATTAGTGACTGTAGCTCTTCTACGAGGCCCACGCGGTGCCCGCGGTGTCCCAGGGACTGTCCGTGACCCCTCGGGGGTAGCCGACCGGACAGATCTCCCTCCCACTGTGTGATCTGTGTCCTCGAGCTCTTCGTCCCCACCAGGAGCCCCACCAACAGCGGGTGAGAGAGGACCAGTAGGGGTAGCGCCATCGCCCGCACTCTCTATCGTCCACCCAGATTGTGATCTCCCGTGTATCCCATTCCCCGAACCGAAATTCCTCAGTCTAGAAAAGAACCCTTGCCTCCTGGCTGGCAATGGCGTTTCCGTTTCATCCCCCGTAGAATAATCGCCCGACGGCCTATTCGCTCTCGCAGAGGTAGCTGTCGCATCATACTCGTAAGCATTTTCAAGGGAGCTCCCTGAATGATTCCCCGCGCTGAAAAACCCGCCCCTTCTGCGACGGCCACGTGCAGAATTGGAAGGCCCGGCAGCACCCTCCACGCCAGGCGAAAGCTCCCAAGCAGTGGTGGATTCAGTAGTGATAGAACTTGGCCTCCTCGGAGTCTTGTAACCCCCGACGTCGGACTGAGCTCCTTCGTCATCCGAGCAATCCTTCCACCGTATGGAATGCCGGGATGAAGGACGCGACCGGTACCCCTGTTCCTCAATTGCGGCTGGAATGGGCGGCGGAGGCTCCATATCCGTTAATTGCATTGGCGAGACGGGCAAAGAATGAGTGCGTAACATTGGCAAGGGTTCGAGGCGAGGTATTGGATTCGGCTCTCTCTTTCCACCGTTAGAGCCGGAAGTGTTGAGGACTATGGGGGCCAGCAAAGGACGAGGAGGCCGGTCATTTTGTCGCCGCAGTTGCTGCAGCTGCTGCTGCTCGTCCCCGGATTCCAATGGTTTGGTTGCCATCGATCGTTTTGGGGCTTGATTGCGGCAGCGGCAGGGAGAAACGGAAACTCCCGGTTCAGAGTGACGGACAAATAGGCCGAGAAGGGAAATGGATTACGGGCAGCGTGCTGTTGAGGCAAACCGAGAGTTCGGTAAGGGGCCGGATTATCTGGAGAAGATGGTAGAGAGCTGGAGTAAATAACAAGGTTACCATGAACCACCGAACAGGAAGCAAACAGCTACACAATCTATAAGCTGAGAGGTGAGCGGATGATTACGAACCTTTCCCGAGACCCTCCACAAATCCACCCCCCGCGGGCCACAGAAGGAAAGGAGCGAGAACAAGAATTTGAGCGAGCGACACGAAAGGAAAAGAGAGAGGGAAAAAAGAAAGAAAAAAAACAAGGAGCTGGGAAACAATGGGCAGGTGACCGATATGAGATGGAATATCCAAAGCAAGGAGCAGGAACGAGGAAGTGATAAATTTAAAAAGCTAGATGCAACGAGTGGGTAGAAAAGAAAAGTGCAACAAAGCGATACCGAGAGATATGGTTATGAAGTTGCTGTAGGGAAATAGAAAGGAGGAAAGGAGGAAAACAAAAAATGAAAGAAAGCGTAGAGGTGAGGAGGGCTCACTCAACCTCCACCGGCCACCTGCTACCGTCTTCCAACTCGGACTCTGTGCAAATATGGCAGGGGCAAGGCAAGTGAGAGTAGTAAAGAAGGGTGCCGGTATCATACGAACACCACATACACACACACACACACACAAACACACGAAAGGCACGAGAGCACCTCAAGAATCTAAGCCAAACCCGAGCGCTCTATCCCTTGAGCACCTTTGCTCAAGGAGGCACTGACCGCTCACCGCACGATCGAGTGAACGACCCAGTCAAAGCCCCTGCGGTACGGAGATTGCCCTGTGGCGTATCTGTGGCTAGGGTCTATGGTTGAGCTCCAAATAACGCCACAAATTTGTTGTTGTCGTGCCGTAACTTGTTCGTATCGGTATGTATGCTGTAGGGTACCAAAACCGATATCTCTCGCTCGAGTAACTTTGCCAGCATGGTATCGTGGGGGAGGAAAAAACGAGCGAAGAATAGTGCTCATATAGTGTACAGCTCGGATTCAAAATCCTACCATAATGATGGGATAATACGATACGGGTACGCTTCCACCTCCATACCCCCCCGCTCGCTCACTCACTCACCCACAGTTAATATAAATAAATCCCACACTCCAAAAACCGAAAAAACCTCCCCCAACTCTCCAATAACAAGCTTTCGGGCGAGACCTACGTAGCTAGCTTTTGCTGCCGGTACGAGTACTGTATGTCCAGACCCCTGCTCAACTCCCTCATGCTCCCACACAGCCTCTGACGTTGCGTTTACTGTCCGAATGGGGACTAGCCCAGCCTGGGTTCATTTCACCTTACCGCGATATTTCCACCATCAACCCGGGGCTCTCGATGAGCCTCTTGCCTGGGGGGCACATTATTAAAAGAAAAGAAAAAAGAATCCCCCCCCCAATGGGGTCCCGATGCATTCGTGCCCTCGAATTTGTCCCCGAGTGTGATGGAAAGTGCAATTGTTAAGGCCCTGTTTGGTACGGCCAGATTAGACTTAGGAATCCGGATTAATTATGGGGCAAGTCTGGACTTTAAGTCCAGTTGTGTTTGGTGCGTCCAGATTGGGCTAGGATTTTCTTCCTAGAATTGGATCAGGATTTTGAATCAAGATTTTCTCAGAAAAACTAAATTTAACTCACAGAAACCCAACCCCAAGGACCAATACGGAGGTACAGCGTATAAGTTTTGTAGATTTTGCTAGCAGGGATGTACTGCAGGCTGGAATAAGTGCAGCAAATCCGGTATGGTGGCTTGGCTGCTTGTGTGAGTGAAGATTTTTCACAACTCCTTCAATTCAAGCAAACGCTGAGCAAACACAGAGAAAATCCCCGGGGTCAGAGAGGTTTATTGGCAAGTTCACCGCAAGGGGCCTTAACCATATACAAACAAAGAGATATGTCCGAGCCAGCGACCCCCCCACCCCCACCACCGCCGAAAGGGTTCCATTTAACCCGCGATCAGCATCGAGATTGTCAACTGCTACGTGCTATCGGCTGGAAATATGCTCGAATCTGGGAACACACTGGGTTCTCTCTTCGCCAAATTGGCTATGCATGCTCTTCCAATAATGCATGCCCGGCGACTCCCAAAAAGCGTTTTGGTCGGCCTCATGTGCTTACTGAAGCACAGGTTGAGGATCTGGTCACCTATGTTTGCTTGTCAGCAAGGAATAGACGTCTTTCTTACGAGCAGCTAGCAGTGGAGCTAGATTTTGGAGTTGGGAGAACTGCTATTCGAGCAGCATTGATGAGGGAAGGGTTCCACCGACGCCTC
>JACCEG010000072.1:123222-142667 GCA_014065205.1 Tuber brumale | reverse complement strand
TCATATGACCGAAGTGGTCACATGCGCGAAACCCATGACCTCTAAATGAGGTCATGTGCGAAACATAACATATCATCATAACCATATCATATGACCAAAGTGGTCATATGTGCGAAACCCACTGACCTCTAATGAGGTCATGTGCGAAACATAACATACCTATGACTGATAACTATGAGTCATGTGAAAACCTTTCCTTGCTAAGCCATATTCGTGACACCCCGGGACATGCAGCAGGAAATACTACTACTGAGCTTCAGGAGAGAGGAATTGAGGTTATCTATTGGCCACCTTTCTCCCCTGACTTGAATCCTATCGAGAAGGTATGGCATATTATGAAAAATTATCTGCAAGATAATTTTCCTGAGAATATGTCATACGATCGATTACGGGATGCAGTCAAGGAAGCTTGGAGGATGGTTGGGCAGCATGAGTTCAGAGAGCTGATCGAAAGTATGCCTTCCCGCTGTCAGGCGGTTATTGAGGCCAATGGCCTCTTCACAAAATATTAGATAAATTTTCATTCAAACAGAATACACCTCTATGACTTCCATTTCAGTTGTTTCCCGAGGCCCTTGGCATGTATGCTGAGCCACTATACCTGATTTATTGCACTTGCCCCCCCTGCCGGCAGCAAACCCCTGCTAGCAAAATCTACAAAACTTATACGCTGTACCTCCGTACAGTAGCCCTACTTCATTTACTCCTCCTGTCCAACCACTGGCTCCCCATTACTATTACCTTGAGAGATTTACTCGTACTAGTACATCAGATAGACACTATTCTATGAAGATCTAGATCTAAAGCCTTCCCTGTTTGGTACGGCCAATTTCTAAAGTCCGAACTTTAAATTTTCCAGACTTTGGTCGTCAGGTCCGGACTTTTAAGCCCAAATCCTAGTCTAATCTTGGCGTATCAAACAGGGCTTGGGTGTACCTGCGTGCACACCCGCCTCCATAAAGTCCCCAAGAACAATAGTCTACCTGCCAACAAGAGCAACGGAAGAGCCTTCAGATTGCTTTTTCCAAATATGTCTCTAGAGAGACATGGTAAAACATTTATCACAATTTTTTTACTTGCTGAATAATGTAGGGAGAGGGCTAGCGAAAGCGTTTCCAATGGCTAGATGGCTAGTATCGTAGGTACGGGAACCCTTCCTGTGTATTTCTACCTCTGTAAATGCCAGTGTCATCATTCCCGCCCCGAGAATGTATACTTACAGTGGGGCGCAAGGAGAGTAAATTCCAATCACGCCCCCTCTCACACACCGTAGTACTGCACCGGCACTCGAGTACGGTACCGGTATACGGTAGCGTCCATACCAATTATCGCCCAAGCAACCGGAGACAGTCACGCGGCCAGGAACCCGGGGCCAATGCCCGCGGAGATCATAATTACAACCCCCATAGTCGTCAGATGGTACACGAGCGAACTATAGGATCATACCATCGCTTCCCAACATACGTATCCCACGATGCCAGATCAAACCTTCCAAGTCTTCACCTCCCCCCGCTACGACCCCCTCCTCCTAACCTGCCCCGCCAATACCGCCTACTCACACAACCCATCCACCCCCTCCCCATTCTACCTCCTGTCCCACCACCGCGACCGCATGCTCTCCGCTGCGGAGTACTTCAAATGGCCACCATCCGTCACAGCCCCCCTCAGTGACCTCTCCCTCGTGCACAAAACCTGCCTCTCAGCAGTGCGCTCCAGCGGCGACCCAAACACCAGCTTTCGGGTCCGCCTCCTACTCTCCCCGGCTGGCGAACTGACCGCCGAAGCAGCGCCCATACCTCAAGTCACTGACATAACCCGCTTCTTCCCTACCCGTTTGCCAGCGGAGGCGCTCGCCGGATGGACCGTCGTGCTAGATACCCTCTCGACAGAAGTATCCAGCTTCACCTATTTCAAGACTACCCGGCGGGAGATATATGATGATGCCAGGGCTCGAGGCGGGATCGGCTCGTTTACGGAGACGAAGGAGGTGCTCTTGTGGAATGCGGATGGAGAGGTTATGGAAGGGTCGCTGACGAATGTCTTTTTTCAGCGCGGGGGGAGGTGGGTTACCCCGCCGCTGAGTAGCGGTGGGCAGGCGGGCACCGTTAGGAGATATTTGCTGGAGAAGGAGATGGTAGTGGAGGAGGTTGTGAAGGTGGAGGAGGTTGTGCTTGGGGAGATGGTCTTGTTAAGTAACGGGGTGAAGGGGGTTTGGGCAGTTAAGGTTGCTCAATAGCGTATATCATATGCAGGGTCCTGGATCATGGGGTGTGGGCCGGTTTTAGCGTTTTTATATTAAAACCTTCATATAAATTAAAGATCATATGTCTGGACCTTCATATGATACGCATGTGCCGCAGATTATAGCCCAATCACTAACTCACGACCTGACCCCCGGTTGACTTAGACTACCGCAGATCTCCGAAAGACAGTTCCCGCCACAGGTCCAGCATGGTCAACCAGTAACACAACAGTTCCAGATACCATAAATTCTCAAAAGTCACCTCCCCCCCCCACCCCGGTCCACCATAAAACTGGGAAGAAAATTTTTTGAGAAAATCAATACAGCTGATTGTTATACCGGTATTCTTTATTATCTTCAGAAAAGCCTTTCGGTGCCGTACCGTATCACAACGGTCCCCTAACCAAACCGCTAGAAGAGAGAAGGGGAAAAAAAGAAGAAAAAAAGTGCCCGGAGTGGATTGCACCGCTCCAAGGGCTACCCTGTCAACCCGCTCGGAGGAGAGAATATCAGCCAATAATTACTATCACGGACGATTGCCAAACCCCCCCCCCCTCTCCCAACCTGCACCGGAGCACATTTTGCAAACCCGTTTACAAGGGGGGGAGGGGTAAGTTACAGTACAGTACAGTACAGTACCGAGCAATACCGTACCGGGTACGAGTTACTGTACCCGTACGATTAAATTCTGGGTAAAACTCGACCCGCAACTACTCTCTGTATGGTAGCTATTATACTTATCCCTGAAAAAGTGCACCCGCCACAGGATTACCGTAGGCCTTTAGAGAACTACCGGTAAGTGTGGCTGGTTACCTTGGGAGGTAGGTATCATACTCGACGTTTTTTTTAAAAATTTCTCTGGAATGGAAAATGAATAAGTGATGGACATAGTGTAATTTATGGCCTTCACCGTGCCATATTTTTCGGGTACTGTACTCGAGTACCGGTACTGTCGTAACCTGGGGTGCCGATGCGCAACTCACATTCCGGAGACTTTAAAAAACGTCGAGTGCATGCACCCGCGCTCACTAGCCCAGCCGCTTGTGGTTCTTTCAATTGAGAAGTTGTTGACACGCGCCTGTAGAGGGAATAACATGTCATGGAGAGCTTTCGCCACCTTTCGAGCGAGAATCACAAAGCCATTTGGTGTCCGTTTCACTGCCAAAGGCCTTGGACGTCTCCACCAAGACATACTCACGGTGACTACGACAGCGATCTTGGAGAAGTCCATCACAACGTGGGCCCCATCTTCCCTCGTTTCCTTGTATCCGTCCTGTTTTGGTTCTTCCTAGCAGAAGAGGCAGAGGTGGTTTCCTCCTTACTATCATACCAAGTTTAGATCTTGAACAACAAGTAAGGGCTAGAAAAACATACCAAATAAGATCCACCCCTTCAAACCCCTACAAACAGCGATCAAGTACAGCAGACCAGATGTTTAGATCATACCAAGATTCGTCGTCATGCTTCTCCAACAATATTTGATCACGACGCTGATATAATGGATGGGTGAGGAATCGAACGTAAGCCGAAGTGCAACTGGAGTACGCGAGAACAGAACCTTACAGCATATTAAAAACCAAATGAACCCAACATCCATCCATCATAATGCTTGTGATGAGCACCGGCCTGATTGGCAAAACAAAATCCCCTATTTTTAAACAGCTTAGATTCTTAGCTACCTGTATAGTACATATATCTATCAAATACAGACTGCCCTTTCCTGGATTGTCCCTTCTTCGACTGCCCTCTCCCAGACTGTCCTTTCTCGGATTATCCTTTCTTAGAATTTCCATTCCCGTTCGCGTTAATGACCAAGTGCCCATTGTTTCCGGTGACGATCCCGAAACCGCTCGAATTCTTGACTATGATACTACAGGTGATGGACCACGAATCTGGTCATGCCAGACTCTCATACGAGACCCGCCGTTGCCCTAGTGTAGTACCGTAAGGGTAAAAAAAAAAAAGGATTACCGGTAATTCAATTCCCATCAGAACATGGGCGACCGAAGGGGTCACTTGTTCCCTGACGGGTCCAGTATTGGGTGAGCCAAGAGCCTTAACACCAGTAGACTGAGGAAGTCACCTGATGCCCCAACACTGGTATCATATCATGGCTCGGTGATGTCGTGATTGGCAGGGTTGCGGTAATTGGAGACGGACGGGGAGAATACTCGGGGTAGAGGTAAAGTATAGGGACAAAGAAGGGGATTTTGTGTGGGAGTGAATCTGTGGCGGAATCACGCAAACTTCGTAAAAAGGGTATCAATTCTTATGATATGATACTAGATATTACTTAAGAGTATAGGATCTGAATTAAAAGGCTCATAGAAATACGGTACCCAAATAGAGCAACCCGGGGGGGGGGGGGTAGGTAGCAAATACACATTCTAACAGATGTGTTTTTCCATCCATCCCCTTCGCAAAAACGGAAAAAGTTATCAGGATTTTCCATATTTTAACTCTGGAAGGCATGAAAACCTGATGATCCACCACCGATTCAGCCTAAGCACCCCATCTCACTCGCTTCCCAAAGCATCCTACACAACATTTACACTTCTTGAGCCGTAATAAAACGACTTATGACGCTCCACGGCCCCACCAGGAGATTACCGTATGAGTATGGCAGTCCCGTTGTCAGCAACCCCTGCGAACCCCCACTCATTCACGAGTGCTCGAGCACTTTGTTCATCTGACAGCTGCCTTATGCCTTGTGTTAATTCTTCCCGGTATTTTATACACGGGAAATAGATACACCAGGGATGTCGTTACTGTCGAAAATCCCAACGCGGGCACGATTCGCGATAATAAGCTTGAACGAGCACTGTCATGCGAGATACCCCAGTATCGTGCGGCTATTCTATCGTTGCACTTTGTGTCACGTGTGGTGCTGGGATGGTCTAATGGTACCGGTATGGTACGTACCGGTATTTCTCTGGAAAGAAGGAATTATTGTGGGGTGGCAAGACCGGATGATTAGTATTTTGTGGGGAGAGTTTTTTTTCTTTTTCCGGAGGGGGTTGAGGGGTGTTGTACTCGAGTACCTGTACTGTGTTACTCGTGAGCCAGCAGCACTTGTAAAGAATAGTTGCGAATAGTCAGTCACATTTCGGTGGTGCTGGAGTCTGCGGTTAGTTGATGTTGGTTCCCTACCGTTGTTCGTGTTGAGACTCGGCCAGTTGATCGTTGCAAGACGTGTGCTGTACTTTGTATTATACTCAGCACAGTAAGGTTGGTTCGCTTTTAGCTCGGGAGGCTAGATTGCTCATCTCGCGGGCCCTAACCGGGCTCGCTCCACTTTATTTGAGTACTGTAGATTAAGCAAAAGGGAGCGCCATTGATAGACTAGCCCGTAAATAATAGAAGCCTTACCGGTACTCTCTTACCCCGCCGGTAAACGAGATGCTAAATATCAGAAAAGTGACGTGGATTGTAGGAATTCGGGAACTGCAGGATTGATTCTTCTTCACGGTAACCTAGAGTACTCGTACAGTATGATACCATACCCGGCCCGCCCGCTGAGCTCCCGGTATTCTCATCATCGGTCTTGACAACTTCTTTCCCCATTTCCCATCGTCACCATCCTGGGGGGATTTTTGTACTAGTATAAATGGAGAGGTAAGCTGACGACGTCGTTTGGGGGTATATGATTCGAGTCTCACCGGAAGTGCTGTACTACTAGTAGTACTCGAGCACATAGTACCGGTACTCGGATAAGGACGAAAAAATCGGAACACCTGTGGTGGAGAAGCAGGGAATAAGAGGATGATCGATCTGGAAGCAAGTGAACACCAATCAAGTTACAGGGTATCTTGAGCCTGTAGTTACACAGTATGGTTACACTGGGTGGTTACACTTTGTGTGATTAGTGATGATGCCTGGACCAAACACTCAGGTGGAGTGAACCCAAACTCCAATGTACTTTTAGTCTAGGGAGAGTGGGAAAGGGAAAGCAAAAAGAGTACAAGTGTCATACTCATTGTGTCAGTCCCAACCCTTCTTGACATGTTGAACATCATCTGGCTTCTTGTTGTCTGCCAAGCCTATTTTCGTTCCAAAACTTTTCACTCTCTGCCTTCATACTCAGGACAATCTCACTGATCTCCTGTTCCGATTCCTTCGTCCCTACCCGAGCACAGCACTGCACCATACCGGAATAATTGAGAATGACGCTACGACGTCCAGAATCCCACCCCTTTGGATTACTGGTAGGGGAGGGAACACATCGAAAGGATTGCCCCTCAGGGCCCGTTGAAGAAGAGGCTACCGGTAAATTATTCTGTCAAGTATTTATGCCGACGCTGATTTGGGCGGGGATGTTTGAAGCTTATTGCTCTCGAGAGCCTCCGTAAAGAACGGCACGAATTGGGGTGGTGCTGAAGCTGATGTATCTGGCTGGGCTGTTGGTAATGGCTAATTAATTCTGCCCATGAAAGAGATGATTTTTAACCCTTGTACTCGAGTATCGAATTCGGGCCGTATTTCCCTGGACGAGTCTGGGGGTTGCCCGATTTGGTTGCTTGATCACTCGCCAGTTTCTTGGCAGCATAGCACGATTTGTCTTTTGGGGTATCACTGTGCTACTGCATTTGAGAGTTTGTGATGCGCACTGCGGCTGGTTGTTTTGGTCATGGAGCCGAATTGTTGATCAGTACATATCGCACGAATAGACACTGCTACGGTGCAGTAGAATAGGATGGGCACAATAGCGGAATTTCGGAGCAAGGAATTCGCTTATGCCCCACAACAAACCATTAACCCTCTTTTCTTCTTTGTCACCATGTCTAGACCATGTCAACCGTGATCACGATTGGGCTACGAAAAAAATATAAAAAAAATCAAGGAGTTAAGTTCAACTGTCTCAATCCAGTATCAATAAACAGAGCAAGCAAAGAGAGTTTCTATTTCATGACCAGCCTACAAGCTCTGAGCTTATTAAGATTTTCAACTAGCTAACTGTAACCCAGGACTCTGAAAATCCCACTTTTTCAAGTTTGCTTGTTGCAACAATACACATTGTTGCAGAGATAGAGATCCCTAACTTTGCGTTGCTAAATCTCTCTATTGCCGTACTCCAGCTCTTACAAGTATTTGTGCGGTAGACTACGGACTATGATACCGGCATATAGCACTGGTACGGTATCATAGTCTGATTACTTCAGCCACAACCCTTTCCCGGCAGCCTGCGGCAGTAGGAACTGACTGTACTCGGGGGTTGAGAAAAGTCGTGGCCACCCCCCCCTGTAGGTGTGGCATTTGTATGGGGACTATACCAGGTTAGGAAATTCGAGTGATAACTAGTGAGAACTTTTTGGTGTCGGCAAAAAGTCCTGGCCACTTCCGAATGGAGAAGTGGCGCTTGCTCAAGCAACACGCTGGATGAGGGCCTGTGTAACCGGACAGCAAATACCCTTACACCCGAGTACTTGCACAGTACTCGTACTCGAGTACGGTGTCGGGCGTCTGAAATCGACCCTCCCACAACCGGAAACCAACAACGAACCTACGCTAACAACAACCAACCGTTTTCGAGAAAAATACTCTATAGAACTGCTCGGAGCTGGCTCCTCCTTGGTTGTATCGGCTCTGTTTTTCGATCGAGTCAGTATTGGTTGAGAGCAGTGGGGCGGGTACTTTTTTGGGTGAGTGGGCACGCATACAGATATATGCCAAGGCGCTAAATTTTGTGCTCGTACAAGTACGTATTGCTAAGCAAAGACGGGCAACAAGAGGGTCAGTTTTGGGTGTCCGGCACGATGCTTCAGGTACCCATGTCCTGTTCTACGATACGCTTGCACTACCGTGCTCAAGCAGTGTTACGGGTTACGAGTTAACGCTACTTGCACCTTCCCCCAACTTATTCCTTGCAGCACTGCCGCACAAGCACCCCAACACGAGTAACAGCTCCGCCAGCTACCCTTCTCTCTCCTCCTCCCTCCCCTTCGCCGACATCGTGGACCTAATCAACCAACCAACCAACCAATCTCGCTCTATTGCCTTCAACCGGCATACGGATTTGGTAACCTTGACGTACAAGCTAGCATCTAGAGCTTTATTATATTAAGGGCACCTTCAAGATGGCTATGGAACAGGTGGAAGTTCCCAGCAGGGTATGTTTGCGACTTAACTAGTCCACAACCCCATCCACCGGACGACGTTCCACTTTGGCGAGCTAGCTTGCTTACTTCGGGAGAATCACAGTCGTATTTCATCCGCTGGGTAGAGTGCTCGAAGAATTTTACCATCTCTTGGAGCATAAAACCTCATAAAAAGTCACTGTGAGTAGCTAGCTACCCCACATCCACCATCGAGGAATCTGAAACCCTCAACAGCTAACTCCTGGGGATGTAGGAATTTTGGAATCTTTAGGCATCCGAGGGCTGGGAACCAATCAGCCTCGCAGCTCCAACCTCCCCCTACTGCTAAGTCCGATGACGCGTCTAGTATAAAGCGACCGGGTAGCTCAAGGGCTCGGAGCAATGAAGGGGACTGTATTGAGCGGTTACACGCAGCAGGCTTATTGGATGTGTACTGGCATGGAAAAGTGGAAGCGGAGAGAGTCACAACCGGCACATATCAGGTGAAAGAAGGTGGTATGTTTGCGCTGGTATGAACACCCCTGAGATTTCATTCCGCACGCCCCACCACTAATTAAGCATTCGGGTGTAGGTTTTCGACAATACCTTCTCCAAGCAAGTCGCAAAAACAGCTACTCTCGTATTGCTCACGTACCCTTCCACTTCTCCGCCTCCGGCTTCGCATGCCCTTCACCACTTCGATTCCGCCCAAGCTCTTGGTTCAACTACATCGCTGGTCCAAAATGGTGGAAAAGGGCCAGGACATGGACCTAGTGCATCTGTTGAAACATTCACAGTGCATGGGCAAGATGGCACCGCTCATGATAAAGAATCTGTCTATTCTGCACATGGTTTCCACACAGGTGTCCTGAAGAAGCGTAAACGTAAGCGACATCAAGGCTATGCCCGCCGCTTTTTTTCCTTAGATTTCACCTCTTCAACCCTATCATATTACTTGAATCGGGAGTCCTCGGCACTCCGTGGAGCAATTCCACTATCTTTGGCTGCGATTAGCGCGAGCGGAAAGGAGAGGGAGATTTGTATTGATTCCGGTGCCGAGGTGTGGCATCTCAGGGCAAATTCTGATCGGGAATGGGAGCAATGGAAGTCTGCCCTAGAGAAGGCTGCGCAGCATGCGATGAAAGCCGGCACCACCGGTGACCAGCACATGCCTCTACCGGATGTGCAACACTCGGCTACTATCAATACCCAAAATCAGGTGATGGAAGACCGGGGCTGGGCAGGGGTTGAGGCTTTGGTTGGGCGTGTTGCCGGCGTTCGGGATGCCGTGAGAAGGCTTGCAACAGCTGCCGAGCAGCCCGCGCCGCCTAAAATTGGCGAAGCTGGTGCTGAAGCGAGCACCTCGTCAACGTCTGTTCATTCATTAACGGAGCAGAAGGATAAGGAGCGCAGAAGACCATTTTGGAAACGCAAGGCGAGTGGCGGAACATCGCCTTCGGCTTCTTCGCAATCTCTGCATCCCGCATCTGCAGTTGCTGCTGCCGTGACAGCGGTGGCAGCTCCTGCTCTACCTAATGGAGTGGCTGGAAATATGCCGCTCCATCAAGGACAGGGCATGAGTGGACACCTCAATGCGCTCCTTACAGATCTTGATTCGGTTGTTGCAGACTTCTCCAAACTAGTCGCAGAGAATAAACAGAGGAGGTGGTTGAGTCATCGCGTATCTCAACATCAATCTGCATCACCTATAGTGGCTTCTAGAGTTAGCATAGAATCCTCGGCATCAGAAGAATTCTTTGATGCTGAGGACGCCATGGTCGAAGGGGAACGAGGTGGAGTTGTGCTTCTAAATGACGACGAGGGCTCCGCACGTGGAGCGTCAAGTTCGCAAGGTGTGACAGACGACGAAGAGAGCGACGAAGAAGACGAGGGCTTCGATAATGATCAACCCCCGCGGTCTGCCGCTAAGTTTGAAGATGAAGGTGTCACAGACGCGAATGGGATGAGAGAATTGAGTCCTTTGCCTCTAGAGCCCATAGAGCGACGTGCTGTGGTACCTGCTGCTACTGTGATGCCCCCTAGTTTGATTGGATTCTTGAGGAAAAATGTAAGCATGAGATGTCACTCATGTTCAATTTGTTAGCTGACTCCCTGATCTAGGTTGGAAGGGATCTTTCGACCATTGCAATGCCAGTCTCTGCGAATGAGCCAACAAGTCTTTTGCAGAGACTTTCCGAGCAGCTGGAATATTCCGAGTTACTGGACGAAGGCGTCAATGCTTCTGCAGAGAATGGGGGACGGTTGCTTTATGTTGCTGCATTCGCTACCAGCTCCTTCTCGAATAGCAGGGTAAAAGAGAGATCTATCCGTAAGCCATTTAATCCGATGCTGGGTGAAACGTATGAATTGGTTAGAGAGGATAAGGGTAAGAGCGCTTCTGGCCGAACTATATTTGATATTCAGGAATTCTGACGTTTTCTAGGGTTCCGTTTCATTGCCGAGAAGGTCTCGCATCGACCAGTCATCATGGCTTGTCAAGCAGAATCCCAAAATTGGACATTTACTCAATCCCCCATGCCGACGCAGAAGTTCTGGGGCAAATCCGCAGAACTCAACACCTCAGGCCGGGTCCGAATCCACTTCCCATCGACCGGCGATTCCTTTTCCTGGACAATTGCAACCAGCTTTCTCCGCAACATCATCGCTGGGGAAAAGTACGTAGAGCCTGTAGGATCTATGACAATCCATCACGAAAACACGGGTGAGAAAGCTATAGTAACCTTCAAAGCCAACAAAGGCATGTTCGCTGGGCGCAGCGAGGAAGTAACAATCCAAGCATTCGATTCCTCCGGCAACCCCTACCCGTTGAGCCTCTCTGGAAAATGGACAGAGAAACTCATGCTCGAGGGCGGCAGCTCCCCGAAGAAATTCTGGGAAGTGAAAGAGCTGGTGGAGAACGCACAGACACGATACGGCTTCACCAAGTTCGCCGCGGCGCTCAACGAGATCACGCCCATCGAGCAAGGCAAGATCCCCACTACAGACACCAGACACCGGCCCGACCAACGCATGGTGGAAGAGGGGCGTCTGGACGAGGCGGAGGCCGTGAAGATGAAGCTCGAAGAGGCCCAGCGAGTGCGACGCAAGGAGATGGAAGACGGCGGAGAAACTTGGCAGCCCAGATGGTTCGTCAAGGTGCGGGAATACGCCGACGAGGAGATTTGGAAGATCAAGACGGGCAAGGAAGGGTACTGGGAGCAGAGAAGCAAAGGCGAGTGGAAGGGCGTGCCTGTCATCTTTGAGGAGTAGAGAAAAGGAAAGCAAAATGAAAAGCAGAAGCATGGATAGATGGATATATATCCGTAGAGAGTGCGTGCGCCTCGATTGAGAAAGATAAAACTGAATGGTATACATATACATATACTGGCTGGTGCTTGTTTGTTTTATTTTTGTTTTTGTTTTACTCTCTCTTTTTTTCCTTTCCAGTTTTAGTCTTGGTTTGGAGCGAGGTTATATATTATGATAGATGGGGAAGGATTGGGATGAATTGGGATAAAACGAGAGACGGTTTGGGTATTTGTTTTATTGTAGTTGGTCGAGTAAAAAATAGTACTGTATTTCGCGGATATCGCGATCGCCGCGATACTTTCTCCTGCTGAGACATATACCAATACTCTCTTGCCTGCAACGGATCATGTGATCGAAATGCTAGGGGGCCAAAGAGATCCCACTGATACAGGTACCACAGCCTTACAGAAATAGGGATCACGAATCGGTCCTGATCGGTGTCGTTGGACATGCACGGGAATCGTGTCTCAGGGCAGATGATAACACTCGCAGTTGGCGACGATCCACAGTCCAAAGGACGGAAACGCACGCCACGGAGACGGAGGGCCGTGGCCAGTGGGCACGCACACAAAACCTTGCCCTCCCTCCCTTTCCCTCCCTTTAGCAGCTGAAATGGAAGTGCTCTTCCACATCATACTTTTTTTTTTTTTTTTTTGCGACGGTATCATATTATTACTACTCGTAATAGTAGTCGTCTCACGCGCAATCACTCGATTGGCGCGGCTGACATTCATTACTGTACTCGTAGTCTACTGTATCGGTATTATTCCATGCGATGCCAAAACGCCGGCGGTAGATTTAGGTCTTACGTAGTAGCGTACGGCACTCGAGTACGGTAGACCCTCCCCACCCCCACCTGGTCGTGTGCGTTGCGGGCGGGGTAATGGTATATAGTATTACCGGTAGGTTATTACCGTACCGGTACTCGAGTATTTTACAGCAACGCAGGAACATGTCTCATAGGGAATCACTCGCGATCTACACAATTTCCCCCGTGTTTCGGGATGGGCGGCACATTTCCTTGTGAACCATTGGTGGTTTTGAGTTAGTTCTTTTTTTTGTTGTTGGTTGGTTGGTTGGTTGGGGTTGGGCAGCCTGGCGGAGGTCTTAGACTTATCCAATGTGAATTGGTTTGATGGTGGTGGTGGTGATGGTGGTCAAATGAGATTGCATTAAGTTAAGTTGATTGTTGCTGTATCATAATAACAAGGAGGGAGGGAGTGGGGAAGGGGGCGCTTAGTGGAGAGATGGGTGGATGGGTGTTGAAGCCGGAGTTGGATGGTTTTGTTTTTTTCCCTTTTTTTTTTTTTCTTTTCAGCTCTTCAGGTTCGATCTTTTTGTTTGCCCCTCTTTTAGCGCGTAAGTGGGTAACTTATCTTTTGTGCTTGTAGCATACAGTACTCGAGTATGATACAGATGATAAGGTCTCAACGTTTTTTTCTTTCGTTTTTTTTCTTTGACGATCCTGGAGGAAAGGTGATTGAAGTGAGGGAGAGAGAGACTTTTCGCTCTCTTCCTTCCTTATCATCATAACCATGCTTTTATGTTCTGTTGAAGCTTACACCGTGGTGTGTGGTGGTGACCCCTCCTTTAACTTACTCTAGCCTCTTGCCCCTCGCCTGAGGAACAGCTCCACCAACCCCGCCATCCATCCATGGAGGGGGTTACAATAGAGAAAACCCAGCCCACTCACCTACCCTACTGTGAAACCTTAACCTCAATCTCCTTCCCCCCCCCCCCCCCCCCCTCATCTTCCCTCAGAATTGAAAAGCTCCATTTCTCATATCATAGTACGGTGTCACATCTTTCCAGAACGGATCTTCCGTGGGCTGTAGCTGTATCATACAAGTACCGGTATCTTCCAGTGAGCTACCTAATTGCTAACTGCTGCCATCACTTGAGTTCTTTTACCAATACCGGTACCCTTGCTTTTGTGACCTTCCACATCTCCTTCTTCCTCCTCTCTTCTTCCCCCCCTCCCCACCCACCCACCTACCCACACATCCACCTGTTCTACGTCTCTGCACTGCATCTCCGTCCGTCCGTCCGTTGGTACCTACATCAACCCCACCTTTGAAACCTCCTCTTCCTCTCTCCTCCTACCCCCAATCACCACCACTTACACCGACAGCTTCGCTTTCGTTCTTTGTTCCTCACTTCATTCATCATCACCATCATCATGGACGCATCTCTCCCTGGGCGCAAGGTCTTCAAGGTCTTCAACCAGGATTTCATCGTTGACGAGCGCTACACCGTTACGAAGGAGCTTGGACAGGGAGCTTATGGGATTGTTTGGTAGAATAGTGTTCCCTTCCAGGAAGAAGAATAAAAACATTCTGCATGGGTGGATGGATGGAGAGCTGATACCTTTATTGTTGTTAGTGCGGCTACGAATGCTATGAGTGGGGAGGGCGTCGCGGTCAAGAAGGTTACCAATGTTTTTTCCAAAAAGATTTTGGCCAAGAGGGCTTTAAGGGAGATCAAGTTGCTTCAACATTTTAGAGGTATGTTGGTTGGTTGATGTTCTGGCTTTATGCTTTCTGTCCATCTCACCTCATCTCTTCCCTGGCTGGCTGGCTGCCTGCTCCCGTGTGGGGGATTTCATTATCTTTTAAAAAGTGAAGGGGTTTCAAAGGCTAATTTTATGGGTGATGGATTGTAGGTCATCGGAATGTTCGTTTCTCCTCCCCCAATATCCCGTTAACCTTCGTTCTCTTACTTTGTATGAGGATGGGGGGATGTATGGTTACTTACTTACTTGTGGGCCGCCCTACGTTTCTATAGATCACTTGTCTCTATGATATGGATATCCCAAAACCAGATGCTTTCAATGAGGTTTATCTTTACGAAGGTGAGATAAAGGGGTGGGGGGGGGGGAATCCTCGGTCCCTTGTGACTGGTCCTGATTGCTGACTTGATAAATTTCCTTGCTTTTAGAACTCATGGAATGTGATCTTGCTGCCATTATCCGAAGGTTTGTTGTCCCTTTGTCCCCTAAATTGTGGAATGGCTAAATTAATGTGAATTCTAGTGGACAACCCCTGACAGATGCTCATTTCCAGTCATTCATCTACCAGATTCTCTGCGGTTTGAAGTATATCCATTCAGCAAACGTGCTCCACAGGGATTTGAAGCCCGGTAATCTCCTTGTTAATGCCGACTGCGAGCTTAAAATTTGTGATTTTGGCCTTGCTAGAGGGTTTTCGGTTGATCCGGAGGAGAATGCTGGATATATGACCGAGTACGTAGCTACTCGGTGGTACAGAGCTCCAGAGATCATGTTGAGCTTCCAGAGTTACACCAAAGCTAGTGAGTTACCAACACCCGAGGGGTGGGGGTGGTCGGTGGACCATTCTTCTCTTTCACTACATGCGTAGAGCGGGGAACTTAGAATGCTAACGATTCAATCACTTTACCCAGTTGACGTATGGTCCGTTGGATGCATTCTAGCAGAACTCCTCGGTGGCCGGCCCTTCTTTAAGGGCAGGGACTATGTCGACCAGCTCAATCAGATTCTCCACTACCTCGGGACCCCCAATGAAGAAACCCTCAACCGCATCGGATCCCCCAGGGCCCAGGAATACGTCCGCAATCTCCCCTTCATGCCCAAAGTCCCATTCGGGCGCCTATTCCCGAATGCGAACCCGGACGCACTAGACCTCTTAAACCAGATGCTAGCCTTCGACCCAACATCCCGGGTCTCTGTAGAAACTGCGTTAGAACACAGCTACCTGCAGATCTGGCATGATGCTCAAGATGAACCGGACTGTCCGACCCCCTTCGACTTCAGCTTCGAAGTGGTTGACGAGATCAGCGACATGCGAAAAATGATTCTCAACGAAGTCCATGTCTTCCGCGCTGCCGTTAGGAACAAGCCCGTCCAACACGCTGCCCTCGACATTGCCGCACTCGGGCGAAAAGACAGCGTAGGTATTCCGGATCACCAATGGGCGCAGCAGCAGAGGAACGATGCCCCAAGACCGCATGACGCCCCTAGATCGCACGACCACCAGATGCATGAGACGAACTTGGAACAGGAGTTGGCAGGAGGATTGGATGTTATGCATCAGTGAGCTGTTTTTTTTTTTGGTTTGTTTGTTTAAAACATGTGTGTGTGTAGAGGGAGGGTGTTTTGCTACTGGCGCTGGTTGATATACCCGTTCGTTAGCTGGTTAGCTGGTTGGTTCTACATTTACACTGGGATTGCTAGTTTCTGCTCTGATTTGTTTTGTTTTGCTGTACTCTGTTTGGTGTGAAGCGGGTTTATCTGTAGAATCTGGATGGGTAGATGGCTGGATGAACGGTTGGTACAGTAAGTAAACTTAAACTCCCTTTGACTCTCTGTCTGTCCGCCTGTAGGTACCCGCGTATGGGGAATGTTGGAGGGTGATGGGTTTCGTCCCAAGCGCCCCCCTATTCTGCCCTACCTTGCCTTTACCTGTATCGTCCGGCCCCTCAGTCATCGTCCTCGATCATCCAAGTAGAGTTGGGAGGCCGTTTTTCTCATATCATACGGTGTGGGGAAAAGGAAGTGTGAAATGGGTGTTTGTTGGGGGTCATTACTATCCTTTCACCCTCCATTTTGTTTCCCCTCCCCCATGACGCTTGCCCTCGGCACAATACAGAGGCCCATGGACTCTTCCCTCCTCTCCCCCTCGCTCTCGTAAAAGCATTTCCTTCCTTCCCCCCTACCACAACTCACGCACCACGGGTAAGCCGGACTATTAGGCGCAATGTGTGAGAACAGGGTCATCCCTCCAATGCCCACCACCACAACCGAAACTGAAGCATTGATCGAAGGTTGAAGTTCAAGGGGCAGGTACGACACTTTACTCGAGTACTGTACCAGCCATAGTATGCCAAGGGGGGGGGCATTATGTAGTAGGTCTAGGGTATTTATTCTGCGGTGATGAATGCGTAGAGCTTAGATTGTGGCCTCCCTTAAGTGGCGATCGGAGGGGAGGAGGTGATTATGCTGTCAAAATTTAATGGTATGATATCATAGTAGATTTTGTATTTGTGTCCCCTGAGTGAGTGAGTGTTTGTGAGTATATCTTGGCGTACGTCACCGGAAGCCACTGTCGGGGAATTCGGTAGGGGTAGCGGTAGGGTCCGTAGGCTACCGGTACTTGCTAGGGATGATTGAACGGGTAAAACACCTTTTTGGCATCATGGGCACGATAGTCTATGTCCCCACACCCACACAACTCCGGCACAGCACCGTACCCGTAAGTATCGTATCATAATAGTCCAAGACTCCACCTCACCAACACCCCCCAATCGTCAACAATGCCACCACCGCAAACCACAAACCCAGACGCAGAAGCAATACTAACTACCTACCTGGAAAGCCTACCCCAAAGCACAAGCTCCATCACACCGGAAGACCAAACCCTCCTGCGGTCCTTCCTGAGAAAACTCCTCTGCGAGAACCGCCCGGACACACCGGTATCAATACCCACCCTGCTAACGACCTCGCTCCCAACAACCTACCACGTCGGCACCGGCAAGACGCAAACCCAATCCCTGACCCGGGCAATCAAGTGCGCGAGACACGAGGTCATATTTGTCACGTGTTTCTGGGCGGCCAGCGAGTCGCTGGCCATCCTCGGCCGCGCGCTTCGGGAGCTGTCCGCCAGCGCGGTATCGAGGGGGGGTAAGATCCGCGTGCGGATATGCTTCAGTTCCATGTCGGCGTGGCAGAAGGTGAGGCAGGCATTCTCCCCCGGCAGGAGGGGGATGACGTGGGACGTGTCAGAGTTGGGGTTGCCGGGTAGCGGGGAGCTGCCGGGGCTAGACATCCTCATCCGGAGTCTGTTCTTCCCGCCCTTCTCCGTCGTGCATGGGAAGTATTGCGTTGTCGACCGGAGGCGGGTTTGGGTCGGCAGCGGGAATGTCAGCTGGGAGTGCTGGGGGGAGGGTTGTGGGGGGTTCGAAGGGGCGGGGTTTGTCCGCTCGGTTCTGGCATATTATCGGGCTGTTTGGGGGGATCATGAGGTGACGTCTTTACCGCCGGTTTGGGGGGAAGACGTTGAAGAAGAGGAGGAGGAGGAGGACCTAGACGTCCTGGAAGAGGTAGTGGAGTGTCCCACCATCCTTCTCCCAAACCCTCACCATTCCAATCCGAACTTCTCCTTCCGATCCTCCATAAAATCGTTAATCTCCCTCCTCCTCCCCTGCCCGCCAACCCCCCAACTCCTCCTAACGCCGCCACCACAAGCGCCGCCAAACACCCCACAAAACGCTTTCTTCCTGACCCTCTTCTCCCTCGCCAAAACCTCAATCACGATCCACACCCCAAACCTGACATGCCAGCCCCTCCTCTCGTCCCTCCTCTCCGCCGCTTCCAGGGGCCTACACATCACGATAATAACCTGCCGGAACATGATGCGTCTGGAGCAGCTCGTCACGACACCCTTCTCCACCACGGAATCCTGCGTGAGAGCCTTCGTCTCCTCGCTCCCGGACGTCGAGAGCGGTGGCGGGAACGTGCACTTGGGGTATTGGCGTGGGCGCGGGGAGGTCAAGCAGTGGCATGTCAAGGCTTTGATGGTGGACGACGCTTGGACTGTTATCGGCAGTGCGAACGGTGATCGCGCGAGTTGGTGGGGGTCCGGAGAGATAAATGTTTGTGTTTTTGGGCGGGCGTATGCGAGGGAGGTTGGAGGGAGGTTGGAGAGGTGGGCTGTGGAGGCTGGTGGTGTGGAGTGGGTTCATGGTGGCCGGGAGTTGGGGGGTTGAACTTGATCATGGGGGCTCACTCGGTTGTTATTGATAGATGGACTGGAGTTGGACAGGGCCCTCCCTGCATACAAACCAGTGCGATACGTTTTGGGCGTGGGCATTCGAAGGTGAAATGGACTATCCACCTGTCCATGTCCAGAGGTATCGGTTGCCTGGCTTTTTCTGTTGTTAGACTACAAGTAGCTACCAGTGCATGAGGCTTGCCAAGCAGTTGTGTTCTCTTTCTAGACGTAGCATAGCTTTTTCAGCACCTAGCTTTTTTTTTCTTTCTACAAGAGGCCTCTGTGGGAAAGAGGCAGGATTCTGTCTTTAACGGCTAGGTCATGGGAAGGTCGGGGGTAATTCTAAGGTTTACATACATAGTAAATATGAGAACACACCAGAAGTAAGAATTGAGGAACAACCTTTGCATATCCTGGCGGAAAGCTGGCGCAAACATGTGGCTCCGCAGGCCAGGATCTCCCCTACGAAGTCCCTTTCAACTTTATACAACAACAACTAAGATAGAACAGCATACCAAGGCAATAATAAGGTAGTAGTAGGTAATTAACAATATTCACCCATGTTGTGAATATTAAATTTTAAAAAAAAGAAACAGAGGAAGCTCCTGACTATAACCTAACCTAACCACCCCACCACTGACTGACAGACAGACACCTTGACCAACAAAGGAGGGCTTGTCGAAAGTCACCGTATTCCAAAAAGACCACCAGAGAGATATATGATAATATTATGGCACTTATTATGATACCATCCGATAAACCAGTCGTTGGCAATCACCTATCATACCTACCTACAAAAGTCATCCAAATATTAATATACAAAGGCGTCCAAATCCAGAAGAACAAAAGTCAAGTCACCTTTGTTTTTTTTTGTTTTTTTTGTACCAAAATTGTCCACAGTTGTAACCGGTACTGGTTACTGGTTTAGGAATTTCATGTACCAGTTGATATTGTTTGAGTTTTGAATATGTTTCAGGAAACGAGGTGTGCCTCTAGCCTGATAGTATAGGGTTTGATACTCTATACGTTTTATGTTTGGTTTCGAGTATCGGTTTGATACTCTATACGTTTTAT
>JACCEG010000072.1:55883-122881 GCA_014065205.1 Tuber brumale | reverse complement strand
AGACTTCGGCAGACAGAGTTTTCAATATACTTGGTTGAACAGTTACTTTCTTCAGTTCGCTTCAAGAATCTTTAGTTTAAGACCTACCAAACATCTCGGAGACTTCAGTAGTTGCGATACAGTAAGAAGTCTATTCAACAACCTTGGCTAAAGCCTCCGGACTTTGATTCGCTAGTTACCACCTTGGTACAGAACAAAGCCCGTTAACCCTACGATTACCGCATCTCCTGAGAGGCGGTTACAACAGTATTTAAATTAATAGTTAAGGGGGGGGGGGTAACAATGCAAAACTTGTTGGGCAAAAACAATAAATTATTGAATACTATGCAAAAATTTAAAAAAAAAAAAAAAGGGAAAAAAAATTGCTTTATTCTTGGATAAGATATATTATAGATGTAAGCCCTCTAACAAAAAATTGGCTAAATATTTAGAAATGAGTTATGGTAAAAAAAAAAAAAGAAATTTATATAATATTATATAGCTAAGATAGCTAGCCGGCATAAACTTACTCCTAACCTATGACCTATTAGTACGGGTAGATGAGGTTATCATATTATATACATAATTCCTCTTTTTTGCCTTCTTGGTTACGAGTACAGTACTGTACTGTACTAAGTATTGTGCAACTCCAACTTCGCTTATGATTACGGTACAGTAGAGTATATATATATCTCCTTGCCCCGACCACAACCTGTCAAAACGATCTCTCTCTCTTTTTTTTTTTTTTTTGCGGATGAACCAGACCGGCAAGTTTTTCCTCATTACTGTAGTTTTCTTTCCTCTTTCTGAATATTTATAATTTCAACGATTTGGTAAGGAAGGGAAGGGAAGGGAAGGGAAGGGAATCAATGTCAAGTCTATCGCAACAGCTTCTGCTTGGGACTCCCGCCGCTGCCACAGTTGCGCAGCGTTGGGGGGGGGAAAGGGGCAAGATTGTCGACTAACTATATAATATTATGTAATACGGTACCTGGGGGACACTCAGTCTTGAGATCAAAAGACTTTTTTCATTTATTTTGTCAGTATGAATATTTTGTATGACTCTTTTTATTATTTATAATCCTTCCCAAGAAGTTGGGTTTTGATTTTTATTGCCCTGGAAGCAATTTCTCCAACCCTGAACTTGCAAAGCCTCTCTCTCTCTCCCCCTCTTTCTTTCTTTCTTGCAAACTCGTTCGTACACACAAGTCAGACAGAGTGGAGGAGCTTGGAACTGAAAGCTCGTTTGTGTCAGTAGATGTAAACATATATGCTTATTAGTATAGCCGACTCAGATGTTCTTTACTACGATGGAGTGACTAGACTATGACAGCAGGAGTTAGATAGATAACAAGAAGCGCGGTACAGTAGCTGTTGAAGGAGATGGTGGAGTCCAGGTGACACCCTGTGACCAACCTTTTCTGATGAACATATACATGTATCTTTGAGACGGGACTTTTCAGCGCTGTTTTTTTCTGTATCATATACAGAACGAAACGGGGAATCACCTCTCCGTATACCCTCAGATATCCGCCCCCCCCTTTTTTTATGACTTGGACTACCGGTAGTTCTTGTGCCCGTGATTTGCCTACCCATAATCTGATATGCATTGGTCCATACCTTCAAACCCCATCGCCACCAACAACCTATAGGGGAACCGGGAAATTCAACTAGGAAGAGGAAATATCCGTTTTTTATTGTTTCATATCAAACCGACTATTTAACCCCTCCACCCTTTCCGAAAAGATCAAGAACCCCTTTATTGAAGAAAAACGAGAGAGGCAGAGAGAGAGGGAAGAGAAAAAAAAGAAAGGAAGACACAGGAAAACACCAATTACATTGCCCTACTCATAACTCCCCATGCCCTAATCAGATTATCCGTGTACCCAGCAAACAGTGTCTGTCCGTCAGCGCTCCAAGCCAACGATACACACTCAGGCTCACGTCTCTTCTTGCCAACAGCAATGAATTCAGGCTTGAGCTCATCAACCTTGCTCTTCTTCTCAAGGTCGAAGATGATGATGGATGAGGCGGTAGCAGCGCAGAGCCAATACCTGTTTGGCGAGAAGACAAGGGCGTGTATCTCATTACCGGCATTAAGGCTATAAAGGTGCTTGGACTCGTTAAGGTCCCAGAGCATGGTGGTGCCGTCCTTGCCGCCAGAGGCACAGAGGGAACCGTCAGGGGAGATAGTGACAGTGTTGATATATCCGGTGTGTCCGGTATGATCGGTTTGAATTCGGCAAGACGCCAGCTCCCAGACCTTTTTATATCGTCAGTCACCCATCTAAAGATCAAGGTTGGGAAAGTTATGGGCACAGATATCATGGGAAAGAGTGTCATCAGTGCGCCGGTGATTGTTTGTCTCATAGACTTTAGATGGAAGTCTCTGAAGTAGCAAATACTTTAGGTTGCATAGCATCCTTTGACACCCCTTCCCTCTTTCGCTTTCCCAAAAATAGAGAACATGGCGGAATAAACCCACCTTAACCAACTTATCCCATCCAGCAGAGACAATCACCGGGTTCTGAGGGTTTGGAGAGAAACGGACGCAAGAAACCCAGTCGGTGTGCCCCTTATCAGTAATGGTGAACTTGCAGTCACCAAGGGTATTCCAGAGCTTAATAGTGCGGTCCCTAGACCCAGACACAATCTGACGGTTATCGGCAGAGAAGGAAACGCTCAAGACATCATTGTCATGGCCGACGAAGCGGCGGGTAGTCTGGCCAGTGGAGAGTTCCCACAGACGGAGGGTCCTGTCCCATGAAGCAGAGAGGGCATATGCACCATCGGAAGAGATGACCTTTGTCAGGAGTCAGCAAGAGAGAACAATCTGCAGCTCCAGTGGACGTCGAGAACATACACAGTCAGAAACGATGTGAGAATGACCCTTAAGACTTCTCTTGGGAACACCGTAGCTAATATCACTGTCGCGAGTACTAGACCAAATTGTTAGCCTTTTGAGCTCTCCGCTTTCTCCCCCTGCTAAGTGTCAGGAAACACGACGGTGCTTACAGGTTCCAAATGATTAAGGTTTTGTCGCGCGAAGCGGACAAGAGCATGTTGGGGTTCTCGAGGGAGGTGGCAAGGGCCTATGGTGTAAAAACAAGTCAATACTCCCACAATTTCACGCGATCAATTCAATATATCAGGTCTGTCCAAGATCATACCGTGACCCAGTCACTATGCCCTGTACGATATCAAATCCCAATCAGTTCCAATTCTACCTCACCACATCCCCCCTGGCCAATGTAATCCTCGGACAAAAAAAAAAGAAGAGAGAATTTTCATACCTTCAAGGGTTCCGCGCAAAACCATTTGCTCAGCTAATTATTCCCAACAATCCAGGATTAGCAAAAAAACAAAAAAACCAAGCTCCAAAAGTTTCATTCCGGGGGAAAAGGTAGCAGCATACTCATTTTGTGTAATTAAACAAGCGTCCTCGACGTGGTCTGAGTTTTGGTGTTGAAGGAAAGGGATTGTTAATGTCGTTGAACCGTTTGGGCTCTTTTGTGGGGTTGGAGGGGTGAACAAGTTTGATGATTTCTGTGCGAGGTGCCAAGACTATCCTTTATGCGCTAGCCGTTGCGGGAGTATAAGGATTGTTGGTGATGTGTGGATTGGTTGGCGTGACTGTTTAAGGCGAGGGCTGGCCCTGCTTATCTTATGAACTAAATAAATGATTCACGAAATGTCACTCGAGGTCCAACTGGTTGATGGTTTCTCCAGTGGTTATGATACAGTATGATATCAAAATTATGATACCTGTTTCTTTTAGAGCTGAAGCAGCACCTAAGAGAAGACAAAGTATGCGATTAGGGCTGTGCGGCTCACAGGGCAGAAACAATTTACACAAACATTTCCACACGCTTTATTGGTGAGTTGTTCGAACCTCACCTTCCTCATATACAGTCACTCGCTTAGCATCTTCAGGAGCCCCAAACCAGAGCCGAGTTTAACAAGACACGGGTCCTCCTGAGAAACCATCGGGCTCCCCATCGACTAACTTTCGGCTAACTACAGGGTACATATCTCTACACCAAGGGGCTGCGGCTGAAAAACTACATCAGCGAATATAACCTGCTTGCTCTAAAAAATAATAATTAGACAAATCTAGAAGTTTTGAAAATATCATGTTTGCTGTGTTACTAATAACTAAAGTCAAGAAACCTAGAAATTTATGCTTACAAAAGGTCATCTATTCACCTCCTACAAAGGATACTTGGATATAGTCAACCTTTCAGTGTTATCAATTCTACCAATGAGACCACCCCCTCCCCCCCCACTTGACACTCACCAAACAGCACCGTATTTGAATGCAACGGCAACCCCACCACCCATCTCTCCAAAGACTGCAAGAACCAGAATAATAATAATATAGCTTCCCCAAGAACACCCGTCAGTGGACGACTGAAAGCCAAGTTCCTCCCGGGCGGCTGGAGGAATTCAGGACGCCCAACGCCTCCCTCCCTCAGAGACACGGCACATGTATGATAGTTATGATACAACGCCGGGCAGTCAGCCCAGTGCACCAAATACCTACGCCGAACTCCGTGCTGGAAAGTACTGTAACCTCCTAAACGACTTAATGGAGCCAACTTATAACACAGTGCTTCAAGCCTTACAAATTCTAGTTTAAACATCCGCTCGGGAAGTCGTGGTTAACTTATGGCACCGCAGTCCGCACAAAGCCCTACCATACCAGGCGCCTAGCCAGCACCGCAGAAGTACTATCATACTTTTTTTTTTCTTTTTTCGCGAGGCTGCCTTTACTGATAAGAGCCTCAGTCCTCCTTCTTTAGGCTTACTTTGGCGGCAGTGGCGTCATATGTGGTCACTCGATAACTTGACAAAGTGCATTGTCGGAGATTGAGGATGAGTTGATACTAATATCATATGAACAATATATGAGACAGCGTTTTTTATTGAAGAAAGAAAAGAAAGTATTGATTGGCTTGTTCTCCCTTTCATCAGAGCACCAAAAAGCTGCCCTTCTTATATAGTAACCGACCATATCTATAGTACGTTAGCATAATTAACCGAACATGACAACAATCATAATTAATTCTTTAACCAAAACCAAAGTCTCTAAAAACAAACCCCCTTCTTTAATCCTGAGCCCCATAGCCAGGCTCAGAGAAATATTTTGATATATTGAGAGCATAAATAAGACTATTAATTTTAATGTAAAATTAAATTTTATACAGTGAATTCCTAGCTCTTCTGTTGGATATAAAAAGAAATAAAAGAGTTTTCAAAGAATAAGTATATCCTTACTTGGAAATAGTTTCAATTACAATACATGGGTCAATTGCAACTGAGTTACATACTTTACATGATGGGATGAAATTCTTCTGGCTTGTTTAGCCATTGTAAAAATTTATCAGATTTGTGAAAGATACTCAGACTAGAAGACATTTTACTAAGTAAGATTATTAATTTTTAAAATATTTCTACTTTAAGTAAATCAAATATTCAGCAATTTCAACAATTTAGAAAAGATGTCTTCTCTTCACACTTAGAGTCAGATTTTTTTTTTTTTTTTCCAAGCATTGTTGATTGAGTAGAAAAAGGCAATGGAAATAGTTTTGTCAAGTGTTGATGCTTGGTGTGTTGCTATGTTCGGTTACCTATGCTAAGGAACAATATATACATCAATTATGACTCTTGTCAATCCCTCAATCCTAATGTCCCAAGGAGTACGACAGGTGTTTGTACCATATCTGCTCGCCATCATATTGAAGTCATATATCCGGCATGCATTGTGGGGGATCATTGCTTGTTATTGCTACCACTGTTGTCGTCGGATCGCGATAGCGTAAGGGTATTGTATGTCCTGATGGTGTTTAATTTCCGAATTCCTTGGGGTTATATACCTGTGTGGTAAGTTATAGTACTCGAGTACTCATATTCCTCCTAGTGATTATCACACATCATACACAAATACCGGTGATTTACGGTAATAATAATACTATGATGCAAAGGCTCAGACACCGGAATCTCCAGCCGGTTCTAACGGCCTAGGTATCGCACTGGAGGTTGGGACAAGCGAGTAATACGGTAATCGTGATTAATATATTAGTTCCCATAAATACAGGAAGTGCTGTTAAGGAAGTCGCCCGATATAATATTATTGTAACACCCGCATAACAACAAATGAAAGCTAAGACCGAAACTAAAGAACAAATTAACCAGTCTAAATTTTCCAGTTTCAAAAACGCCCTCTAGGACCAAAACCCCCCCTCCCAGTATTACTTTCGTTACAATCACTTCTCCATCCGTTTCTCAAGTGGATTTGCTCCATGGCAGCTCCCTCCCAAACTCGCTCACCCCATCGCTGGGGCAATACGTCAACAACTCCCTCAACTCTGGACAAGTGACACTATATCCACCATCCCATCTCCTTCCCGGATTCCGTCCTTGTCGCTTCCTTCGTAATTCCCCCTCACTCTTACACCCGTATAAATCCTCGTCCCAGACTTGACGGGTCCTCGTTTCACCCTTGAGGACTAGGTCGTCAACGCCTTCTTCGGGGTCGATTCCGACGAATTTAAAGTTGGCCTCTGGATAGGATATTGCGCGGAGGTGATTGTGCAGGAAGCGGAACTCCTTGAAGGCGTGGGATATTAGGGTTATTGAGGATGGGTAAGTGTTCGTTAGTTCGTGGAAGCGGGCGATGGAGAATACGAGGTTTTGGTAGGAGTCTCGGGCGTGAATTTCTGTTGTTGTTCTGGGGAGGAGGACTGGGGTTAGGAGATTTAAGGTGTGAGCTAGACGCTGTTTGAACGTTAGCCACTGCGAACGCATATCTAGGAAATTGAATTGGCGTAGTAGGTAGGTAGGTAGGTGGGTAGGTGGGTTACGTAGTAGCTTTCAGCTTCGCTGAGAGGTCCTGCAGCGCTCTTTGTTTCGCCTCTAAGAATTTATTAGTAGTGGTACGAGTAGATGATAGAAGGGGACAAAAAAGAGACTTACCCAGAGAACACTAGCAAACTCTCTGCATCCTCTGATACAGATTCGACCCCAGCTTTGATATGCCGTACATAGGTGTCGACCTCGCCCCTCTGAAAATCTTCAATCATCCTTATCACACCTCCTTAGGTCAGTTCATTCACTTCTTCCTCCTCCACCAGTAAGTTTCCGCCATTTATTAAGGCCCTGCCTACCATTCAGTCTCATTCTTCCCGTCAATTCCCCCAATCCAGATAGCATGACAAGTGACAATAACCAATCTCTTCACACCCCTAACTTCCCTCCCAAGATTTTCCTCCCTCCACCTGAGATCTTCAGATTCCTCCCCTTCGGCATATTTCTCGGCCAGTTGATCTCGCCCATCATCTTGGTGTAATACTAGTAGAAAGCGTACTAGCTCAACGAATAGCACAACTCCTATAATCCAACCTTTCTTATAAGGAGCCCATAATCGCCATAGTGTGCTTCGACGCGTCCGACGGGTAGAGCTCTCGTTATATTGAGGTAGCCGAATGGAAACTACCATTGCAGTAATGACTGTCGTTATTGTCGAAAGGAGTGAATTTCGCTAGGGTAGGCAGTTAAATGTATCATAGATCCCAGGAGTAGAAAAGAAAAGCGCGGGCCGAGGAGCTGTCAGACGATCTTAGCCAAGAGGAAAAAGGTGGTAGGCCAAGCCTTTTATCTAGCTACTTCCGGTACGAGGTCAAGTATCGGTAGGTAACGTGAGTGGTCTGTGATATCAAAAAGCAGCGAGACCGGGAAAACAAATGATCACTGACTGCTAACAACCACAGACTATTACTTTGAAATAAGGGATAGTCACAATTTTGGATGATTCAAGCATTTGCGAAATATAGTGGGCACACAATTATCTTCCCGATATCTCAGCATATTTACATGATAAAACCCAGACACCAAATAATGAATACGGACACCATCTTAAGGTGTAAAACAACACTCCAACCACCCAAACCTCTAATGATGCTAATGTAAAGCAAAGCGGCGCCCCGGAAGAAAAGAAGAAGAAAAAGATTAATGAGAATACAGAGAGGGTATTCGGTGGGGGAAAAAAAAAAAAGAAAGATAAAAGAGGGCTAATATGTAGGTCGTCAATAATAGTGTGGGGGGGGGAAATAGAGTGTGGGGTGAGTGAGGGAGTATGAACAAGCGGGCATTAAAAAATAGGTGAAAGCAGGAATGTGTAGACTCGTGTGAAACAAAGGGAATAACATCTTTCTCGACGCCATAAGCTTCCAGAATCCAGGTAAATAAGCCTTATTGACAAAGTGAACGGTCAACTATCCCCACCATCTATTGTCCATGTCCAAAGTAATTTGAGAGTGAGAGAAAATCAAAACCAATGTAAAGATGCAACCACACTACCAGAAGCCAAAAGGGAGAAAAGAAGAAAAGAAAATACACAAAGAGGACAATGATGATATGGCCTAAAAACACAGGGGTGAAAACATGACAAAAGTAACAAGCAATCTATAGGTCTTCCAACACTCCACTTGCCATTCCTCAAACGAAAACACCGCTCTAGTGCGTAATCTGAGTGCGTAATCTGTGTATGGTATATTCATATACTCCAGGCTACTGGTTGTGACGACTTCTCTTGTTGTTCATCTGCATCTTTTCAAGCTCAGCCATCTCAAAGAAGTCAAAGTCACCCGTAGATCCAAATCGTCTCTTGGTGCCTTGGCTCTTGTTCATGGCTGCGGTGGACGGACTTCTAGAGACTCCTCGGAAACCAGGGATAGATCCAGAGTTAGCCGAGATTCCATGAAATATTGGCTTCTGAGCGGCAAGATTTGGCGAAGTTGGCGGAGAATACAGGTCCACATCAGCCGAGCGGTGCTCACTGATACCAAGTGCGGGAGGGGGTGGAACATGGCGAGGAAGGTCTAGATTCGACCGAAAAGAAAAACCTGGGTTCGGTTGACGGGAGTGGGTGGGGGAGGATCTCCGGGAAAGTGGATTGAATGGTTGTTGTTGGGTGTGAACTGTAGGAGCCTGAGGAGGAAGAGAAGGAGCCGTAAGAGAGGCAGTTTGAAGTTGGTGATCCGATAAAGGGGAAGCACTGGCCATCTCGGCCCGCTCGGCGTCAGCGTTTACGGGTGTTGTCATCTCGTCACTGTCCATAGTTTCCTCCATACCAGTGTCCTCCCTCTTATGCTTCGGCTTCCATCCTGCCCCCGGAGCAAACTTCCTCCGCTTTGCCAAAGCCCATTGCCGTAACATTGCCAATGTCTTTTGATCCCCACGACTCTCAATCCTATCGATGAAAATCAGAAAGTCTTCCAGACAATCTTGGTATCCTTCAATCCTTCCATCACGACGTGAACGCTGTGCCTCGTTGGCAGCAGCCTTGTAGAGGTTGGTGACGGATAGAGCCGTTTGTTTAAAGGCCTGTAGTAGTAGAGTTGAGGATGGTCCAGGTTCCGGGTCAGGAGGATCTTCGGGAGAGTGGTTCTCATTGGGGAGATTCGAGGAAAGCGATGTCATATCCATATCCATTCGTTCTATTTGTACTATGTTGCAAGAGCTGCACTAGTCTCTAGGCAGGTTCAAGCGACGCACGTAGTTTTCTCGAGGGGTGAAATGTTAGGCGATTGAAAAAAACCCTAATTTTTATCTTCGGAGCAGAAGCTTCAGTGGAATGCAAAACAGTTTATTAATATTGAAAAGACCGGATTAGTGTTGGGGAAAGGGGGAGGAAGGGAGGAAGGAGGGTGGAGGTGGGTTCCTTTTTTTCTCTCTTCTTTTCCTTTCTTTCTATTCTCTCTTCCCCGCAAGATGATGACGAAAGGCGTAGAAGTGAAAGGTACCAGTAGGCAAAAATACACAGCAGAGCAGTTCAACTTACATTAGTAGTGGTGGTGGTGGTGGTGGTGTTGGTAGTGTAGAGCGTATGGACAACGAGATGTGTGAGAAATGAAGGGAGGGCAGCGCTGGCAAGCAGGTGGACCAAGTGGCCAAGGATCGTCAGGAGGGGAGAGAAAGACAGTCGTTGGTGGGTGGAGTTGTAGTTGGAGGGGTGGATAAAAAAGATTGGCCCTATGATACAAGCCCGGAAGATCAGGAAGGGAAGGGAAAGGTCGGCTGGAGTCGAGGCTTGTAAGTTACCGTCAGCGCCACAGTACCGATAAGTTAAATGTCATATGAGCGAAGCTCTCTTTGTGAGAAAGTGATTGAATGGTGTCTACTATATGATAATTTACAGCATGGAGAAGGTTATTCCAGCCAAACCTAACCCGAAACCCTTTACCGCGATGTGATACGTCGACCGGGCGTTTGGGTTGTTAAAATAACTTTTAATCGTCCAAATCCCAGGAACCACAGTCTCCGAAGGCTATTAGACTAAACGTTAAGGGACCGGAACTGGAGAGAAATGGTTTCCCATTTGCTGCTGAGTGTATAAGGTTAGGTGAGTTAAGGAATGAGATATCCTCATGTTAACCGGTCGAGAGCCGCGGATTGTGATGACGGCAGGTAAGTTACAGTAGACGGATGGTTATCCACGATATTATGGATGGAGTGGAGAGGTTACTCGTGGAGATGCATTCGCAGTTATTGGTCCAGCTTCTTCAGCTCGGTGATTGCCAATTGTGGGATAGAGAATGCTATCGAACTACCGGTATCGGAGGGAACGGCTGAAGAAGTGATATCCTAATTACCAGTTGCCAGCAAGGTAGTTTTTGAGTTCCATGATAGACTAACTTATTATTATGATGTTCTCCTTGGTTGAGGGAGGAGGTGAGTAAGCGTGATAGCGCCCTTCTTGGCGGATGTTCGCGTGGGAAAAGGAATTTAGGAATCTCTTCGGCGACGCGCCTGGCGCTGGTCTGTAGGGCAGGCGCAGTACTATACAGCACGCTGCGGGTATCACACTGTACTGAACTTTTGAAATTTCTCTTCCCCCCCGTCCTGCCTTCACAACAACACAACATCTTCTCATTCCCAATCCCTTCTTCAAACCAACAACACCTTCTCTTTAATACCCCACCATACAACCCCACCTCATCGCTTTGAAGAAGAAAAATCGGTTCGTCCCACTTCCGCTATCACAACCGGCCATTTCTAGAGTCCAGATGGTCAAGGCTAGGAAGAGCAGGGTCGTCTCCGACTCCGAGATGGTGGACGGGGTGGCGGCGAAAAATATAAAGCATACCGAATATGAGACGGATGACAACGCTGATATTTCTATGAACGTATGTTGTCTATTTTCAAGCTTGCGGATACTCGTGCACCGCCGAGTGCCTGGAAGCAGGAATATGAGTGCTAACAGGCGCGACCTGGTGATTTTAGGATGCGGATAATGTACGTGCTGTTAACAAACTAATGCACACACTCCCGATACTTACGCTATTGGATTTCTAGGGGAACGATGGCGGCGACGAAGACGATGAGGGCCAGCCGGACAGAGACGGCGATGATGACGATGACACCTCAGTCGAAGACCCGGCTGATGGACGTCGGCGTAGAACGGCCGCAACGAAAAAACAGAAGAAGGCGTTTGGAAAGAAGAACGATACCCTGAATAAAACAAAGGTATTTCAGTCAGCCAATTGCCATTTGAGGATGGTTGACGCGCGAAATTGATTTCATTTTTGGCTCCGGGCTCTGACACTCCCGGATTCTTCTAGGAAAATGATTCTATGAAGAGAATCAGATATTTGCTTGGACTCACAGGTAGGATTGTCCTAACTTGTCTATCGCTCTGATATGGGCACAGCTGACAATTGCCTCTAGATTTGTTTCGTCATTTCATGAGCAACAACCCAGACTACCAGAGGGTGAAGGCCGAAGAGGAGGAGAAATCAAGGCAACAGGCAAAGAATAGGAAAGGTTCCACGGATAATAGACGTCGTCGGACCGAGAAGGAGGAAGATGAAGAACTTCTTCAAGATGAGATCGTAGATGGTGGCACGGCGGCAATCTTTACGGAATCACCCAAGTTCATTAAGGGAGGGCAGATGAGAGATTACCAGATCGCAGGTTTAAATTGGCTGATTTCTCTGCACGAGAACGGTATATCTGGTATCTTGGCTGATGAAATGGGTCTCGGGAAAACGTTGCAGACAATTTCTGTATGCTCTCCCACGGATCCTTCATTCAGCACAATAGATGCTGACATGAATAGTTCCTGGGTTATCTTCGATATGTCGCCGGAATAAAAGGGCCTCATTTGATCACAGTTCCGAAATCTACCTTAGATAATTGGAAGCGGGAATTTGAGAAGTGGACGCCAGATGTCAGAGTTCTCGTCCTGCAAGGAACAAAGGAGGAGCGGCAGAAGCTTATTCAGGAACGCGTCTTAACGGACGGTTTTGACTGTTTGGTCACAAGTTACGAGATGATCCTTCGGGAAAAAACACACCTGAAGAAGTTTGCCTGGGAGTATATCATCGTTGACGAGGCAAGCCATTTGCGACATCCTTAAGGACGTATTGAGCCTAACTAACAAGCACAGGCACACCGTATTAAGAATGAAGAATCTGCGCTTGCGCAAATTATCCGTTTGTTCAATTCCCGTAATAGACTCCTTATCACTGGTACTCCTCTCCAGAACAATCTCCACGAGCTCTGGGCACTGCTCAATTTTCTTCTGCCCGATGTGTTCGGGGACTCCGCTGCTTTTGATGAGTGGTTCGAAAATCAGGGTGGCGATCAGGATGTCGTCGTTCAGCAACTGCACAAAGTTTTGCGACCTTTTCTGCTTCGCAGAGTTAAGAGTGACGTGGAGAAGAGTCTATTACCCAAGAAGGGTATGCCAGTATTCCACTCCATCTATGAAACAAGTACTTACCATCCTTAGAGGTCAACGTCTACATTGGGATGTCGGACATGCAGATTAAATGGTATCAAAAGATTCTTGAGAAAGATATCGATGCCGTGAATGGTGCCGGAGGCAAGCGCGAATCCAAGACTCGTCTCTTGAATATCGTGATGCAGCTGCGTAAATGCTGCAACCACCCCTATCTTTTCGAAGGCGCCGAGCCTGGTCCTCCATACACTACTGATGAGCACATTATCGACAACTCTGGCAAAATGGTTATGCTTGACAAGCTCCTAAAACGCATGAAAGCTCAAAATTCAAGAGTTCTAATTTTCTCCCAAATGTCACGTCAGCTGGACATATTGGAGGATTACTGTGTTTTCAGAGATTACCCGTACTGCCGCATCGATGGATCCACTGCCCATGAGGATCGTATCACCGCAATCGATGAGTATAATAAACCTGGCAGCGAGAAGTTTATCTTCTTGCTTACCACAAGAGCAGGTGGTTTAGGCATCAACTTGACCACTGCGGACATTGTCGTTCTTTACGACTCCGACTGGAATCCCCAGGCAGATCTTCAGGCCATGGATCGTGCCCATCGTATTGGCCAAACTAAACAGGTGATGGTTTTCAGATTTGTGACCGAAAATGCCATCGAAGAGAAGGTACTCGAACGCGCAGCCCAAAAGTTGAGACTTGATCAATTGGTTATTCAACAGGGCCGTTCTCAGCAGCAGGCGAAGGCTGCGGCCAATAAGGATGAGCTCCTATCAATGATTCAACACGGAGCAGACCTTGTCTTCAAAGGTGGCAAAGAGAAGGAGGCCGGTATCTCACAGAACATGACTGAGGATGATATTGACGCCATCTTGAAGCGCGGCGAGGAGAGGACGGCTGAGCTTAATGCTCGATACGCTAAGCTTGGTCTGGATGACTTGCAAAAGTTTACTTCCGATTCCGCATATGAATGGAACGGGGAGAACTTTGCAGCCATCAAGAAGCCAAATATTGGTGCCAATTGGATTAACCCGGCGAAACGCGAGCGTAAGGAGCAAAGTTATGGTATTGACAATTACTACCGCACTGTTTTAACCTCTGGAAACAAGGCGGCAGATACAAAGCCGAAGGCGCCTCGTGCACCCAAGCAGGTCAATGTTCTTGAGCACCAGTTTTATCCGCCCAGGTTGGTTGAGCTTCAGGATCGCGAAACGGCGTATTTCAGGGTGAGCAGCATATGGCTCTGAGCCTGTTTAATGAGGATACTTGCTAACAGATTTCGCAGAAACAACAAGGTTACAAGGTACCTCTACCCGATGGCGAAGCCGATGACCTGGAAGAACGCCAGGCGGCCCGGGATCAGGAGCAAGAGGCAATAGACAATGCAACACCTCTTACAGAGGAGGAACAAGCAGAGAAGGCTTATCTTGCAGAACAAGGGTTCAGCAGCTGGTCGCGCAAGGACTTTGGCACCTTTATCACGCTTTCGGCCAAATATGGTCGCAAGAATTTTGCAATGATCGCGCAGGAAATGGAGAGTAAGGAAGAGAAGGAGGTTCGCAAATATGCTAAGGTTTTCTGGGAGCGGTACAAGGAAATGCCAAACTGGGAAAAATGCATCAACACAATCGAAACTGGCGAGGAGAAGTCTGCGAAAATATCTCAACAAAAGAAGATGCTTCGTAAGAAGATTGAGATGTACCGCGTTCCCCTCCAACAGCTAAAACTGAGCTATTCCGTCTCTACCACCAACAAAAAGGTGTACACCGAGGAGGAGGATCGTTTCTTGCTCGTCCAGTTGGATAAGTTTGGGCTGGATGCGGAAAATCTCCACGAAAAGATTCGTGACGAGATCCGCGAGAGCCCAACATTTAGATTTGACTGGTTCCTTCTGTCCCGTACCAGTTTGGAGATTTCCAGAAGGTGCACCACTCTAATCTCCACTGTAGCTAGGGAATTCGAGGAGAATGGAAACGGTGTAGCCGCCGCTAAGGCTACAGTAGCCAAGAAGGGCAGGGACAGAGAAGAGGAGGAGGAGGAAGAGGGTCCTCCTGCCAAAAAGGGCAAAGCAAATTCTGGCACTGTCAAGGAGACCAACGGGAAGACCGCCAAACAACCTCCAAAGGTACATATATATATATATCCTTCCCCGGATTCAAATTGACATCGTGATCATTATTGGAATTAGGCTAATGGAAAAGCAGAATAAGCAAGTGGAACAAGCCAAGAAAGGCGGTGACAGTAAAGCCACCTCAAACGCGACTTCCAGAGCCTCCAGCGTCGACTCGAAAGCGTCCGCGGCGACAAGTGTTTCCAAAAGCAAGTCTCGCTCGAAGAAGAGGTAATAAATCCTCTCTCGGCTTACTGGTAGCATCAAAGCACCTCCTTCTCTCTATCACACCTCTTATAGATTTCAAAAAAAAAAAAAAGCAAGGTTGCTTTATCATTCTGCTCCGTCAATCCACCTATCCGCCTACCCATCGTCCATATTAGACTTTCACTTCCTTCTTTCTTTCCTCCTCGGGGCATTTGGCGGTTGGTGCGATAGTGGTGGGGGGCGGGCCGGGCCTCAGTGTGGGGAAAATCCATTGAGAGGCAGGAAAGAAGGGAGGAAAGGAGGGGTGCGGTGGGCATTTTCATTTATTTCTCATTTCCCATCCATGGTACTCGTTCTGTTCTCCGCAGCTTGGTTGATAGTTATTCATTACCCTTACTCTTAGTCTCAGTCTTGCTCTCACTGTTATTGCCATAAAATACTTGTTCGCTCGCCTTCTTGTTTACTTGCTTACTTTCACAAACTCATCCATTTTTATTTTGGGGGGGGGGGTGGGATATCATACATATTATATATACATACATGCGTTAAGTGGGTTTGTTAGCTGGCCGGGTAATGAGGCAGTCTATGGGGATATCATAGTATCATATAGTAAACCGTACGGTGCTGGTGGTTGTTGGCTGGCTTGCTTGGCTGGATAGCCGGTTGGTTAGCTGGTTGATCGAATGCAGAGATTTGGGAACCTTCATAGCGGTAGGAAAGTGTTTCTGACATCACAGGGTCCTCCAGTGGAACGGCAATTCCGTGGCAAACCGATCGGAACCGATCGGGTTTGGGCAAAGAATTGCCAAGACATGATGAGTAAGATGAAATGATATGCCAGGGGAAACATGGAAAATAGAGGATGAAGCCAGTAGCTCATAAGTGCTTTAGCTTATTGTTTGAAGGAGGCATAATAGTATTGACAATAAATCAGAATTGAGTTTATTGCTTTATTTTCCATAGATATTATACTCATTCTTAATTATTGCTAGCAATGTTTTGATCATTCCTACTCTACAGTATTTTTCAGTCCGCCACTAGGTAGAATCTGTCACTTGTTTCACTCTCACCAAAAATTTCACTTTTTGAACTCAGACTACCGTACTTTGCAATTCTTAATAAAAGAAGAAAAAAAACCATGGGCCTCTTCTCTTTTTAGATGGCTTCATCATCACTATGGTTTTTTTTTTTAAAAAAAAATAATTTTGCCTTTATGATTAACTAGTTCAAGATCGGGTTCAGCTTGTTTTGAGGACCCACTTTGTGTCGCTTTGCACTACCGGTATACCATAAAGTATTTAACATGCCAATTCCTCCCTCCCTTTACACGAGCCGATACTCTCCAGAGTCAAGTTATACATACCGGGGGGAGGGGGGGGCAAAACCAGTCCGCCCTCCCGATCCCAATCCCAACCCCCTAACCTCCCGTAAAACAAAGCCCCTCCAGAATACCACCATCTACGGCACATACAGTACAGCACAGCACAGCACAGCACAGTGCTATACGTACCACACATCTACCAAGACTACCATACCACGGTAGGCCCATTCACCTACCAGTATGTACCAGTAGTACCGTATTATAACTCCCTTCCAACCACCGCCACTCAACAGTCCATCCAACAGACCTTACATACAGTTGCCAGTATATATATATATATATATACACGCACACACCATCCACCGCCTCCCGGCCACAGCGCAGTCCCGTACCCAGCCGGCATAGGGAGCCGTATCTGAAAACGAGACGGAGCCCTCTCTCGTTGGCCGGTCCGGCGGTGGCGGTGGCGGTGGCGGCGGTGGTTGTGTGTTAACGAAACAACAGCAGCAGCATCTTCGATACTTTGTCGTTATCGCGCCGGACACCACCACCACCTCTTCCATTCGTGTGCCCCCGATGGCAGCCGTAAAATGGAAAACCCCTTTCCCACCCTAAAGCAACGACTCGGATGCCGGACGGAGTGGGGAGGGTGCAGGCCAAGAAGAGAGAAAAAGAGAGAGAGAGGACTGCGCCAGTTTATATCGTAGTAAGTTAGTAAGTAAGTAAGTAACCGGCACGGTAATTCTCCCGTCTCGGGGAATGTAGGTCGTTTATATAATAATAATTATTATAATAATAACTTGTTACACCGGCGACGGAATTGATTTCGCAAAAGGGGTTCCGATAGTTTTTTTTTACGGAACAGTGCATGACCAAAAAAAAAAAAATCCTCAGTTTACAGTATGATAGCAAGTTGATACCAGTATAATACAACCCCTGATTTTTTTGATTTTTTTTTTTTCTTTTCCCCTTTTCCCTACCCTACTATAAGTTTCAACCATGGAACAAATATGATTGACGAATCAAGTTTTTTTTGCCTTCGACATCCTCCGATATCCGATTCAAAAAAAAAAAAAAAAACTCCTTCCTTCCTTCCAAGCCCCTCCCCCCCTCCTATGAATACCGGTAAAGCAATGGAAAGAGGGGAAACAGTTCTTGTATAACCAACCAACCAACTACAGCACTCGGGCACTCGGGTAATTCCGGACGCGGTCACACAAGCCGCTTTCTCCCCTTGGAATTGCGTCCGACTTTCTTCTTCTGACACCAAAGCAAAAATCTTTTTCACCAGATATCACTCAAGTTTCCTAATCTAGTTTAGTCTATATAATACACATGTTTGAAATGGGGGGGGGGTGGGCCGGAACTTTTGCCTAACTCCCCCTTAGTACGGGTAGGCCAATTTCTACATAATAATATTATCATATGATACTTTAGTACCGGTACCGTACGAGTACCTACCCAAAAAAAAACCGACGTCAACAACCTTCCTTCCCTTTTCCCTTCCCCCCCCCCCACCCCCCCCTTACTAGTGCCACCTTTTTTTTTTTTCCAATGCCTGAACCCCCCCGGTACTTATCATACTCGTACAGTAAATGTGCACCCGTACTCGAGTATAGTAACAAGTAAAGCGGTAAAGTGCCGATAGGGCATAATAAGTAAATATCATACTTACTTACTTATATTCATGCGGCTCCGGAGAGAGAGAGAGAGAGAGAGAGAGAAAGAAATAAATAAATGAATACTTTCAACCAAAAAAAAAGCTGGCAAGCAAGCATTAATTAGCATTAATTAGCATTACAAAGTAGATATACCGTATTAGCACTTTATCAGTTTTTTAGCATAAGAAAAGAAGAAAAAAAAGAAAGAAAGAAAGAAAGTGCTGTTAATCACAAAACTCGGATGAGACAAAAATAGAACTTAACTTTGAACCCCACGGGTAAGTATCATATGTAAGTAAGTATCATAAGTAAGTAAGCATGTCGGAATGAATACACCCCTCCCCCCTCCCCCCTCCCCCCTCCCCTCCCCTCAATCTTGCTTCATCAATCCTGTCTCGCCTGCCTGCCTGTCCTGCCTGACCTACCGTATCCAATGGGGTTGCATCAAGATTTGATTTCTTTTTAAGAGAATTTTAAATAAATAAATTAAATAATGGTGAATACCGTAGGGTAACCTGGAGGGGGGAAAGAAAGAAAGGAAAAAAAAAAAAAAAAAAAAAGACTTCTTACTTCTTATAGTATATGCGGGCTATCGGGTATTTTCCCGTTTCTCTTACTGTACTTGTACCCCTACTCTACTCTAGAAGGGGGAATCGTTATTTATGTGGTCTATGGATCAAAGCGGTATGATAATCTACCGTCGATAACAGGCGTTCCCGCAGTACAGTACCGGTACTAGTACAAGTAGTTTAGGGCAAGGGGCCTATTGTGCTCCGTGGGTTGGTTACATGTACGGTACGGTAGAGTCAGGTTATAGAGGGTATTATTATTATGCATTAGCACAGCCATCATTCAATGAGAGGGCCAAAAGTGAGGAAAAAAAAACCCGTTTCACCTCGAATTCCACTTTCCTTTTGCTCGATTGATTCGATGAGTTGAAATGAAAGCAAGAAAATGAATCAATCAAACCCACTCCAACCCTTTCTACGCTGACACAAAACGGTACACACCCACACACACACCCGTGTGCTTTTAGAACTGGGACGACCCACGCACCAAACGTGGAAAAAGTGCGGCTGAGCATTTTTGCTCTGCCTCGTATCGTTTTCTTTTTCTTTTTCTTTTGTTCGTCAAATGCCAATACCGTGCAAGCCATTTGGAGTAACCTCACAACCTTTTTATTACCGTACGGGGGGGGGGTAGAGAGGAAGAGCCCCTTCGGGTGACCAGATCCTGCTTGCCTGCCTGCTTTGCTTACTATTCTCTATGCGCTCCTTAGATTTCTTTTGGTTGGTATTCGGTCAGTTATCATTCAAGCTGGGAAGGAAAGGGGATGGAGGAGGGGAAGGTTATGTTTGGACTTTTTGCTTTGCTTTGGTTTTGCTTAGTGTACTCGAGTAGGTTATTGTAAGGGTACGACGGTGGAGGAGGGTCTGGTTCAAATACCGGTAGGGTAGGGTGGTGGAGGTGATGGTGGAGGTATTGCAATGATCCAGTGAATGAGTGGGCTAGCGCTTATTGCTTTTGCTCGCTTTGCTCTGCTTTCGGGAGGGGGACGAGTGGCTGAGGTTGAACGAGGATTATCTCCCAGCGCTTTGCCTGCTGGCTTCGTTTCTACTCTCTTGCTTCTCTTCTGTTCCTTCCCTTTCATTTCCTGGAAATCTCTCGCGATCCTTCCTCCTCCTTGTTCACCGTCTCTCCGTTCCGGTCACCCCCCTCTGCCTACTCCTTCACAATCCCACCAACGGGACCCGATTGAAGGATCAAGACAATCAGGATAGTAAAATAAAGTAAAATAGAGTCGAGAGGAAAATAGGGACGCTCGAAATGTGGTTCAACCCTCTCTCAGCCGCACTCCTCTATGGACTACTATCAACAACCATCGTCGTCGCGCAAACCAGCACTTTTCCTCCGGGTTCCGGTCCTGTGGATGGGTCCGGCGCTCCTCCCACGGGGGTTTTACCCGCCTCGGAATCGCTGGCTACGCCTACGCTAGGGAAGGAGCCCGGACTCGGAAGTAATGATGACTCAAAGGTAGGAGGATCCGATTCGGGTGCGGGTTCTATTGTTCCGGTCTCCGGTACCGGTACCCCCTCTAGCGCTTCTCGGGCATCGTCATCAAAGGGTAGTAATACTGGAGCCATAGCTGGAGGAGTTATCGGCGGGGTGCTCTTCCTTTTGCTTGTTGGCGCCTTGTTATTCTTTTTGAGAAAAAGGAGGAGGACCCATGATCAGTTTGGTTCTGTGGAGAAATCTGGTAAGCCCCCCTCATCCTTTCACGGTCATGTATGGTGTACTAACCCTCCTCTCACCAGCCGACGAAACGGCGGCCAACTACGAAAGCCCATCCCCCCTCCCTCCCGTCCCTCCTGTCGCTGCTTCGGAGTCACCCCACCCTCATCACAACCCGGCAGCTCCGAACGAAGCCCATGCTTTAATGTCCCACTACGGCGACACACAACCACAGCAGATGCCCCAGGAAGTCCAACCAGTCATCATGCCGGCCAAACCATACGATTTGAACTCCTCATCTCGCGAAATTCACGGTGGCGATGAAGACGATGATGGCGTCTCGATCAATAGCCCTTCACCGGTGACTACGCCAAGTCCCGAACGACAGCAGGAACAGCAGCGGAGTGTGCCGAGGTTGCCGATTTATCAGGGAGGAAGGAAGGATGATGTCGGGGGGAATACGCCGCCCCCGGCATTATAATGTTTTGGTTGGTTAGTGGGTTGTGGCGAGGAAAAAGAGGTGGGGGGAAATGTATTCATTTTTAACTCTTTTTTTTGTATAGGATTGTATTCGAATGATTGGGGTGTCGAGCTTATTCTTTCTTGACGCCCATTTTATGCTGGATAGGTGATGGTGCTACTGAATTTATTCATTTATTTAGTTCCCTGAGATTCTTTTTTTTCTTCCATTTTTCTTTGGACACCTGACGAAGGTATGCCATTTACCAAGATGGGGGAACAATGGGTGCATAGGTCGTCACTCGATAATTGGTTGAATTGAGTTGAATTGGGGGGGAGTTAACGAGGTGAAAGTGAGCTATTCGAAGTATTGAGCAAGGGGGGAAAGAGGGGGCTTTACAGTCTGGCTGAAAGAATTATCTACTTACCACTACTCTCCCAAAAACGTAAGCCGCCGATCCATAGAGAAGTTATGGAAAACCCCCCCCCACCAAGGGGAGGATATAGGGAGGGAGGGAAACGAATACGGTACCCGCTCTATAAGGATCTCCCACACACCCAACCCACACCTAGCACGCCATAAACCAGAAGAAGAAGAAGTCAAAACTCCAACAAAAACAACCAGGAAACCGCCAATATAGCCTCTCTCCTTCGGAAAAGCGCCCCTCCCGTGGGAACAACAACAAGCACTCAGTCTCACAACGGACAAGAATTGTAGGAATCATGGGGTCCTAAGTAGAAACAACGATGTAGATTGTCCCCCCCCCCCCTCCCCGGATCACGGAGAAAAGAAGGAAGGAGGGAAAGGAAAGGAAAGGAAAGGAAACAATCTTCAGTTCTACTACTATAAATATAATACCTCCCCGATCCCCATCCCCATCCCCATATAATCTAGCCCACCCTCGAGGTTAGCTAGCTAGCTAGCAATTAATACGCCCGGATGACGAATATCTTCGAGCCCATTTCACGAGAGACTTGGGTATGTAGAGTACTGTACTTGGAGTATCATACGGTAGGGGGGATTAACTTGATTTGCTATTATTAACTATACGAAGTGCGGGCGGTGTGTACTCGAGTACAGTACAGGTATCACGGGTATTGTTTAGACTACCGGTATATCCAATGGCGGGGGTTTTTTTTTAGAGGGGTCTTGACTAAGCAGTTGAAGGTGGGGATAGTTCTACGAGTAGTTTTGATTTGCGGGGTCGGTAGTTGGATTTGCCGGGGTGGCGGGGTGGGGGATTCATCTGTTTATCGGGTCTGCGGCGGTGATGATAAGTTATTTGGTTAGGCTAACTCGGTGTTTTTATTTTTATTTTTAGAAAAAGATAATATTTTCTTCCTCCGTGGAGGATTAATGAGAGGGACATCAAATTGGTATGCTATGCACTTTGATGGGCTTTAGAATGGTATTGACGCTTAGAATAGTGGGCATGATCCTGTCTGTTGCCGTGGTTATGCGTTGAATGCTGACGCCAGGTGGGCCGTCCGCCGCCTATGGTCCGGGTGTCGGTTAGTGGTCGGGGAAATGGAATGGCTAGTTGAGATGATTTGAGTGTTTGATAGTGCAATTACTGTATTGTGCCTTGGTATTTTGGTACGGTATTACCAAAGGAGAGCACACTGGTATCATCAGACCCACGGTTTCGCGAACCCCAGCTGGCGTAAAAACCCAATATTCACATTCAATCCTCTACCGTCCGAGGCTTTAAACCCTCAACTTCATTTCTACAACCTCACTCCATTCTGAAGCCCGTCCGTCCAAGGCGGCATTCATTCACTGATCCAACGCCATATCTGACTCCTTCTCACTAGGAATTCTTGATTCGCTCTTGCTCCAGTTTGGCGTGGTATCTGTTCGTCCACTGGTAAGTACTACTCTTCCTTGTCTCAGGCAGACTATGGGGGAACGTACGCATCACGGTGGCGGATAGATGGGGTATGGTAACCTGCAAAGAAAAGATCAGTAGATGCCCCTCGAAACATAGTGGGGCAAACTTGATAACATACCGTACCAGAAGAGGCATCCGGCCGCTACACCACAGGAAATTAGTATCACTGTGCCGGGTCGGGTAGTGCCGCTTAGAGAAGAGAGTGCGTACCGGTTCCAAGGCCTAGGGAGACCGAGAGGTCTATAATAAGACCTTTGCGAAGTCTTCCAACGATCGGAGCGATGGCCATCGTTTGTTGAATTGGTTGTTTGTATAGTGATTTCCTGTAAAACACCTGTATCAGAAAAAGTATCTTTTCGTAAAGAAATCTTGGGGGCGAACGCACACTAGATTGCAGTTTTAAGAAAGGCGGGATGAAGTCGGAGAAGAGGAGCGATGTTCAAATAGAAGAGGAATCGGGCGAGAAACGAAACGGGGCGATAGATTACTTGTAAGGTGGGACTAGAAGGTTAGCTTGGCACTATCACGTGATTTGGCAATATGTCTTGGCCAGGTTTGGGTTCCTCTCTTGATGGTGGCGCTGCACCAAAAAAAGTCTCGGGCTTGAACTCTCTAGTCAAACCAACCTACACACTTAATGCACCTTGCTCACAACCTCTGGCATCCAGCACTACGCTTTCTTTTGCTACCACAAAACATACCTACCTATCTCCGTGAAAAGGGGGTCAACTACGGAATAATACCTTTCGCCTTTTTTCCACGTGACGGAGTTTGAGCGGCGGGAAGGACATCAACAGTTTGACCGCTACACCGAGCACTAACACGAGCGACTACGAGTCGATTAAATGGCCGGTGCGCTCCCACCACAGCTTGAGATGGATAGCCTAGAGAATCTCCACCCCTTGAAACGCCGGCGGAGAGGCGTCGTCCCTCCCCCTCCAGAATACGAAGACGCTACGCCAGTTGTGTCGGAGGAGGTGACTACGAATTTATTGAATAGGAGTGCAGCAATGATACTCAAATCGGTTGGGTATAACGGTGCAACAACAGTCGCACAGGAGCGATTAAGGCAGCTTGCGGAGGATCGTATGTTTCCCCCGCACTCCTGCTATCATGCTACATTATTTGTCTAACACTGAACCTAAAGACTACCTCCGGATGCTGCGCGTGATAACCCTCTTCGCAACCTCTCAACGCCGCACAAAGCCCACGGTCGTCGACTTCGAAGATATGTTACAACATATGGGCATCACCCTCTCATCTCTAGAATCTGAAATGCTCCGCATGCCATCAAAGACACACACATTTGTTCTCCCGCCTAGCACCCCGCCGCCCTCGCCCACACCAGATCTAGCCACCTTATTAGGACCTGAATTGGCTGACACAGATCTTCAGAAGCGGAGTGCGTTGGAGGACTTCTTTCCCCCGCTGCCTAGCAAGCATACGTACAAGGCGACACCACTATTCACGGAGCGGCCGACAGAACCGCGTGTAATAAGAGAACGTGCGACGGAGGAAGCAAGGCTTGCGGAGAATGCGCTTAGGAAATTGCTGGCTGTCAGTGCTCATGCTAAGAATAATGCGCGGATTAAAGGGGATGTGGCGGTTAGTAAGAAGAGGAAGGATCGGGATGAGGCTTGGAGGGAGGCTTTTGATGAGTCGGGTAATGAGCATGGTGGTAGTGGGGATGCGGGAACCAAGGTTAATGGGACTGGCGCCATCAAAATCAAGACTGAGCCGACCGATCATGTGGATGTATTAGCTGCGGTATCCGGCCACCCGGTTGCTGGTGTTGGGGCTGGGTCTACAGGAGGCGGAGGTGAGGGAGTGGGAGGGGATAAGGATGGGGATGCGGCGTATCTGGAGGTTATTGTTAATGCTGAGAGCAGATACTGGAGGAAAAGTCGAGCAAATATTAGGAGGAGGCAAGCAACCGATGAAGCGGTGGCGACATAGATCCTCTTCATCTCCCCCTGTCATTACTTCTTATGTTTTAACAAACCTGTATTTCTATGTAATATCGGCATGAAATGGAGTATAGCGGGGTTTCACTCTTAGTTAATTAGGTCATATTGGAGCTTTCCCTACTTGTCTGTCCAACTGATATCACAGTTCATTATATCCCCATTCCAACCCGGATCTTCTCACCAGTCACTTGTGATGCGCGCCAAGCTGTTATATATTGTGGGGCGCATAGATGATCTAGGAATTTTACGACCAAGTGTGTTGATAACTTTTGTGATGCGGACAATCGGTCTCCGTCCTGTATCTACAAGACCCCCTGATGCTGTAGCTATCATCAAGGGAAGACGTTCCCCCCCGCAACCTTACCGAAGGGGGCTCCCACAATACCGTAACTGCAATACCAGTCTACCTCCCCTCCCCCCCGATCCTCTCTAACCCGGTAACTTCAATCGTCCTCCCGTTGGCACATCTGTCACTCACTTCAATTAGCATACGACCCCCCCCTCCTCGGTTTAAGCAAGAGATCAAACTCATACCTTCGGAACAACCTCTCCACCGCAAAGCACCTAATCTCCTCCCCGACAACCCTACAATCCCACTGAACCATCTCCTTCAACACGCACCCTTTCAAGTCAATCCCTTCTTCCTTTCGAACTTTCTCTCCCAACTCCTCCGGCCGGATCTTCTCTAGATGCAACATGTCCCACAGTAGTAGTAGTAGGATACTAGAAGAGATTGTCTGGACTGACCTTAACACTGCACGTCCTTCCCTCTGATTTCAACACCAGCACTACCACAGTTTACCTACCGCTAACCTTCAATTCAGCTGCTATCGACAACAGCACAGCAGGAATTTTCCCTTAACCTCCCAGAGATAGATGCCCTCCTTGCGGCAGCTTACAAAGTCCGTACCCGGCGGCGCGTTCTCGAACTCCTCGGGCTGGGTCCCTGCACCGGTAAAACGACCCTCCTGTACCTCCTGGTCGGCCTAGCAACCCTCCCTGCTCCCTTCGGTGGAAAGGGGGCCTGTGCAGTGCTCCTCGACTGTTCCGGACGCTTTGACGTCGTCCGGCTTCGCAATGTGGTTTCCGAATTCGCTAAGCTTCGTGACGCCGGCGATGTGGAAGTGGGGCAGGTAGTGGGGGAGGCTCTAGAGCACGTACACGTTTTCCGCCCCGATACTGTTGGGGAGTTTATTGCTACCGTTGGGGGGTTGGAGGGGTATCTGTTGGATCGGAAAGGGAATGGGAGCAGCGGGAGGGAGCTGGCGGGAGTTTTTGTGGATGGGGTTGAAGGTTTCGTTTGGGAGGGGTTGCGGGAGGGGCCCACAGATGGTAATACGGAGACATACACTACTATAATTCAATCACTACAATCTTTGCAAAAAACGTTCTTGCAGGCTCCTATTATCGCAACGAATAACGGTACAATAAGATCTTCTCCGGATGGAGAGGCCCCGATATACAAAACATACCTCCCACAAGTATGGACCGCATTTGTTGGCGTTAGGATCATCCTCGCGAGAGCTCCTGTGAGGCCGTTCCCGGTAGAAATGAGTCTGCAAAAAGCATGGACGGAGCAGCAGGAGAGAAGGTTAGAGGTTGTGAGGAGGAATAGGATCGAAGGGTGGGTGGATGTTGGCGGGCTTGGAGGTGGTGTTGAGAGTGAGATTGGGAGGTTGAAAGGCGGGGGACGATTTTCTTTTTCTTTGGGCGCAGGAGGAGGGGTGACATTTGAGCAGTGATGGGTTGGTGGTGAGACAGTTGCAGATCTAGATCTACGGTGCGGCAGCGAGGACATGAGATGAATGGATGGTGCCTACCTTTCCACTGTTGCAGGAGGCAGGAGAGGGTCTATTGTGATACGGTAGTAAGCTTCTCGGTACTGTATATACACCAATACCGGTATTCCTGATCTACAGTACTGTACAGTACTGTACATCTTCAAGCTCTTGTCGAACTTAGTTGGCATCTCGAATAGAGTGCCCTACACTACTCGCGCGGCCGAGTTGAAGCCGGACACTTTGTGTGGAAATTGTCACCTTAGGTGTCCGGCTTCAACTCGGCCGCGCGAGTACCGGAGAGGGGGAGATTATTCGTACATCAATCACCAGGCACCTCCCGCAACCCCTTGGTCCCTGCCCACTATTATTCAGCATTTATACCCGCGGCTCCTTCCCTTGCTTCACATTTTTACACTTTTTATCCTTTCAAAATGGCGGAATGATCAAAAATTTCACGTGTGGGAATTTGCGCATCTGTGCTGCTATTGGGCGATGCCGGATGGGAAAATGCGGGGAGAAGGCTTGCAATTGCTTGGCTAAATCGTACGTGCGTCGGACACGCGATAACAACTTGGTAGTAGGAGCGCGGTAGGAATGAGTTGAGGGAGCCTTGTAGGAGGGAGGAGGAAGATGAGGGGGGGGGGGTGGGTAATAAATAGGAATGAGGAAAAATGGGTCTTTTTTTGGAGCCGAGGCGGTATCGATAGAGTGAGGGGGGTAGAGTGTCGTGTGGGGGCAGTGGTTTCCTGTTGATGGTGGTGTGTGAGGAGGGTTGGACTGGAGAGTTGGGAGCGGAGGAAGATGAAGGGAAGGAAGGGGGAAGGGAGGGAGTATGATTGGATACAATAAGGGAAGGAAGGGGTAGGCTTGAAGAGAGAGGGAAGTCTGCTGAGTTGGAGGAAATTTACTCCACTGAGGGTTCAATCCAGTACTCGTACCCGCGCACTCGTCACAGTACCTTACTGTACTTGTACGAGTATCATACATCCTAGAAAGTAATCGGGAGGTTACAAGGGAAAGATAAGCAAGATTGGAGGATTAAAAGGGAAAAAGTAAAGGTGAAAACAAAAATAAAAGTGAACGCATCATAGGGGAATATCATATCATAATATCGTGTCACGGATCTTTACCAACACTCTGCTTGAGTGCTACAGTATCTTAAAGAAAGACCCTTTCTTTCCCTCCCCTTTCCCTTCCTTTCCTTTGCCCTTTGCCCTTCTCACTTCTCTCCCTGCTACTCTGTGAATGCACGCTCTCTCAAACTTCTCTCTTCTCTTTCCCACACACACACACGCACGCCTTTACTATTTCTTGGGCGACATCTTTTTCAACCCAATTTCTCCCCCCCCCGTAGTGAACAAACAAAACGGGAAAACTTCCCATCCAAAGATCTCTCTATCCTTCTTTCCATCCGTCCATTTCCTTTAAGGCCGCCATCTCATCGGTTGTCCGTATACGGTAGAACCCCCCCTCTTTGAACCTCACTCCAGCGTTCGAACCCTACTGGACCTTCAACCCCTACACTATACTCGCACCACCACTACTGCCACTTATCTCCCCTCTTCTCCTCCACCACTGCAACCACATTCATCATCCATTAACCTACTGCCAGCAAACCGCGACAGTCACCAAACGCCCATACACACGTACGCCCACCCACCTTCCCACCTTCCCACCTCAAAGCGTACCTCAAAACGCACCCCACTTCCCACCCCGCTACAACGGAGCCCATTGATTTCAACAATCTCATCCCAATCGTTTCTTATCGATTCACAACTACAACATTGCCTAAGCATGACTTCGGAACCGATTCCGCCGCTTCCATCATCCCACGCTGTCGGCTTCCACTCGCCGGAGTCGGCATCCCTGTGGTCTCGTCTGTCCACATATGTTTCCGAGAATAAGGCTGTGGCGTACACCATTGGTGCTGTGGTGATAGTCGTGGGCGCTGGAGGAATATACTACGTCACTCAATCAAGCCGGTCTGGGGGGAAGGGGAAAAGGAAGGAGCGGCGGGGGGAGAAAGGGAAGGGTCCGGATAAGGATAAGAGGACAGCTGAGGGTGAGGGTATGCATAAGAATTCTTTCATAGTTTATCGGAGGCCGTTTCTTTCTTTTTTTTTTAATCACCGCTATGAGTTTTTTCTTCATTTTCTAAAAAAAAGCGGTGGCTCACTAGGACTTGAGTTCTTGTGCTTTTTCTCTTATTTTTCTTATTTGGACATTCGGGAATGGTTGATTATGACGTAAGTGGTGCTAATGAATTTTTTTTGTGTGGTTTTAGATGTCAAGTCGCAGAAGCCGGAGGAACCTCTCCCCGAAATTAATGAGGAAATCGTAGAGCAATTAACTCCAGAGGTATTTACTACGTTTTTTTGCTTCCCAGTTGCTTTACTCGGGAACTAATGATATTTATTTCGTAGCAACGGAAGGACTATGCTGGAAAACTCAAGGCTGCCGGTAACAGGGCATATGGTAGCAAGGATTTCCCACTGGCCATTGACTTGTATACCAAGGCGATTCTCTGCAGGCCAGATCCAATATTCTACTCGAACCGTTCTGCTTGTTTCAATGCCCTTTCGGAGTGGGAGAAGGTTGTTGATGACACCACTGCTGCTATTGCTTTGGACCCCGAATATGTTAAGGCTTTGAATCGTCGGGCACATGCTTACGAGCAATTGGAGAAGAACAGTGAAGCTTTATTGGACTTTACCGCGAGCTGTATTATTGATGGATTCAGAAACGAAGGTGCCGCTCAGAGTGTGGAAAGGTTGCTGAAGAAGGTTGCGGAGGAGAAAGGAAAGAGGATGCTTGCCGAGAGGCCAAAGAAATTGCCTTCTTCCACGTTTGTGTCCAATTACCTGCAGAGCTTCAGAAGCAGGCCCCCGCCACCGGGCCTTGAGGAGGACGCTAATATTCCGGAGGGCACTGGTGACTATCATCTTAGACTTGGATTGGAGGCTGTTGAGAGAAAAACGGTTGAGGGATATGAAGAGGCAGGACGGGAGTTTGAAGCCGCCGTAGAGTTGGAAACAAACCATGAAGCGTATGCGTTGAACTGGCGAGGAACTTTCAAGTACTTGCAAGGTGATGCTACGGAAGCTTTGAACGATTTGAATAGGAGTATCGACCTGGACCCTACCATGACCCAAAGTTACATCAAGCGTGCCAGTATGCTATTAGAGCTTGGTACTGCTTCCCCACTTACTGCGTGAGTTTTTTGCATTTTACTAATGAAATGCTTTTTAGGCAATCGCGAGGCGGCAGCAGCAGATTTCGCAACAGCTCTTGAACACAATGTTGACGATCCGGACATATATTATCATCGTGCTCAACTTCACTTTATCCTGTCCGAGTTCGCCGAGGCAGCGAAAGACTACCAAAAGTCCATTGATCTCGACCGTTCCTTCATCTTTTCGCATATCCAGCTTGGTGTCACTCAGTACAAGATGGGCTCCGTTGCTTCGTCGATGGCCACCTTCCGAAAGTGTATTAAGAATTTTGAGACTACTCCTGATGTCTACAACTACTATGGCGAACTACTACTTGACCAGCAAAAGTATCTAGAAGCCATTGAAAAGTTTGATACCGCTGTGGAGATGGAAAGGACCGCCAAGCCCATGGCTATGAATGTGCTGCCGTTGATAAACAAGGCTCTAGCTCTCTTCCAATGGAAGCAAGACTTTACAGAGGCAGAGAAGCTGTGCGAGAGGGCTTTGATCAGTATGTCTGTCTTCTAATCATTCTGGTATTATAATTGACAAAAGGGGTAGTTGATCCGGACTGTGATATCGCCGTTGCTACAATGGCGCAATTGTTGTTGCAGCAAGGAAAGGTGACTGATGCGCTCAAGTACTTTGAGAAAGCCGCCACACTCTCCCGTACCGAAGGAGAGATCATCAACGCTCTTTCCTATGCCGAGGCTACAAGAACACAACTAGAGGTAACAGACATCCCCGTATCTCTTCCCTTTTATAGAGCTTTTCATATTAACAACCGAATAGGTACAGGAGAAATACCCCCAATTGGCAAACCGGCTCCAGGGAATGACAGGTCTGGGGAGGTGATAAGTTGATAAGACACGAAAAAAAAACGAAAGACAAAAGCCACAATCAGTTAAAAATATAAAACTTTCGTGGTCAAATAGAACTTTCCGGCTTGCTTGGTATTGGTATGTGCGTGTGCGTGTATATGTGCATGTGCGTGTGCGTGTGTGAAGCTTGCTCGAATAAAGTGGCTTTTTTAATCCATAGGAAGAGAGAAAGGCATGCAGTTTCCTTTTTCTCCATTTTCTCCTTTTATTTCTCCATTCCTCTGGTATTCATTTTACATCACACGTTTTTACTTCTTGAAGTTCATGCTCTGTAGGCCGGGAGAGGGGTGCAGTGAAGAAGCTACGGCATCGTGGCCAGGTGAATCTCTTCCATTTCTCGTGCATATATCTTCTTGTCCCTTCATTCTTGTCCATGTATGCCACCCGCCGCAGGCGCTAATTGGCGACGTTTCTCGTTATTTTCTAGCTTTCATGCTTCTTCTCTCTTCTCATCTCATTTATTCTCGTGTATAATCTTGTTGGTGTATGCTCTGCATATTGTATGTACTTGCTTGCTTGGTTGGTTGGTTGGGCCGGCTGCTAAGTGTGGGCGGGTGTTTTAATGATGCTAATTGATTTTCTGGTTCTTTGGTGTATAGTAACTCCGCTCTCAGTTTTTTCATGCTTGCTTGTTTGCTTGTTCGGTGTATCATTGAACAGAGAAATTAGTCGAGACCTTCATTTATGGCTTATGATAGAGTACAGTGCAGTCAACTTTTCAAAGAAACACCCTCCTCTCCCCTTCCCTCATCCCATCCATCCATCCATCCATCCATCCAACTACTTCGCTCCGGGCGGCCCATACCCGGGCGGTCCACCCGGCAGCGGTGCCCCAGCCGGAAACCCTCCTGGCGGTGGGGGCATAGGAAACCCAGCACCCGGCGGCGGAACCATCATTCCACCCGGCGGCGGCACAAAACCTGGCGGAACCACCATCCCAGGCAACAACTGCGGCTGAACCCCCCCTCCCGCCCCTCCACCCGTCGCATCCATCCCCGGAAACCCCGGAAACCCGGCAGCAGCACCCCCCCTCCCCAATGGTGGCGGCGGGAACCCAAACGGCGGAGGGGGCGGCGGAACCATCATACCGGGCCTAGCCGGGAACCCGAACGGCGGAGGCGGCAGTGACAACGGCATCTGCAGACCCGCTGCCGCCGCTGCTGCCGCTGCCGATGGTGGCAACAACGGGAACCCACCGGCGCCAACGCTCCCGGCGCCCCCGGCTCCAGGAGTGGTCGAGTGCACCGACGGCATGGGCTGTCCTTCCGCCGCATAGCTGGAGGTTATGCTGTCGATCACGGATTGCGCCTTTTCGTGCCCGATCTGCTGGTAGTAGTCCACGACATTGCGTAGGTGGTTGCGACCGCTGTTGTGCGCTTTTCGGACGGAGATGGAGTCGTGGGTTAGGTAGACATCGCAGTAGTCGCAGAAGACTGGGTGGGGGTTTGTTAGCTGGTGTGTGGTCCTTTTTTTTGGGGGGGGGGTTGGGGAAGGAGGGAGGGAAGTACACTTTGGCATTTTTTTGAGGTAGTGTTTGGAGGTTGGTGATGTTTTTGTTTTCGTGAGTTTGTTTTTGTTCTGGTGGAGAAGGTGGTGGTGGGGTTATTTGGTTATGGTGTGATATCTGGCGAAAGCGAGATTGGAAGAAGGTTTGGAGTTGGGTTGACGTGTGTTGCGCGAGGCTTGGCGGGGGATTGATTAGTCAGTTCATAAAGTAGAACTCAGTTGTTTGTGCAACATGGCTTATTTCTTCTTTGTTGCTCTTTCTATGATAATAATTATTAGACTGTGATACAATATTTCGTCCGAGCAGGGTTTGGGACTAACTTAGCCATTTCTTGGGGGCATTACCGGAGGTTATGTGAGAAGCAGAGCGTCATATGATCCCTTTTCTCCACCACCTATGATACCAAGCTAACACCTACACCACCGAACGAAACCCGCACACTCTCACCACGCCCAAGCAGTTTCACCCAATTGATCCACTATCGGCTTTGAAAACAGTGGAGTCCGCCGGGGAAAGGAAGAAGAGGGAAGGAGGTACATAATATGATAAATTATCATAATATTATATCTCGAACATGTAAAATCCCAAAACCACCAAAAACGCGACTACCGTAGGTTAACCTAAGGACGTATCCAAAGTTTTTTTTTAAGTTATAATAGTCTTATGATATAAAGTCCGGTGACAAAAAACTCGGGCCGGCAACGCAACAACGACACATGCCCGGTCATGTTTTTATGAGCTACCAACCAACCACACTACTGAAAGAGATGAAATTTCAAACACATATTTTATAAATGCAGGGGAAAATTGTAAATAACTTTTAAAGAAAAGAAATTCAATATTTTGTATACCATCCTTTTGCTTCCAGCACAGCAGCCACCCTCTTAGGCATAGACTCTCAGAGCTTCTCCAAAATGTCCCCCTCAATATCATTTGCCCAAACGTCCAAGAGAGCATTTGAAAGACTCTTTCTTACTACTTCAGAGCCCCCTTTTGCCTTATGGATATCAGGAAAGCGCTGGTGCAACCTTTTCTTAAGCCTCTTCCAGCAATGCTTAATAGGGTTAAGGTCTGGTAAACAGGTAGGCCATTTCATGACCTGTATATTGTTTTCCTCCAGCCAAGTCAGAGTATCTCTTGCAACATGTATTTTTGCATTATCCTGCTGAAAAACAGGATCTCCAATTGTATCTTCAACCTCTTACAAAGTATCCAGCAAACCATCTTCTAAAACCTGAATATAGATCCATCTATTAACAGTCTTCTCAAAGATAGGAATGAAACCACCCTTACATCGCCCCCAAATGCAAGCCCATACCATTAACTTGATACTAGGCCTCTTTGTCACCTCCCGAACACACCCCCCCTTCCACTTTTCATCTAGTGTTCTAAAGATCCAAATACTCCTTAGATTCTTAGACTTTTCCACCATGCATTCATTACTAAAAACAACCCTCTCTCATTCTTTCTTTATCTATTCCTTATACTCCTTTGCCCAGGCAAGCCTCTGGGAGGTATGACTTTCTTTCAAAAGAGCTCGCTTCTTTGCTTTCCACTTCTCGATATTGACTTAGACAAGGTTGTGCTTGACTGTCCTCACAAAGGCTTAAGGGGCAATTTCATTGTGTAATTCTACCAATGGTTGGTGGATATTGTACCTTGATGCTCTAGCTAGGTGGAGCTGGATTCGTTTATTGATTATTCTGTGTCTGCCAGTTGAGGAACCATTTTTGGTAGAACCCCTCATTTCATATCTCTTGTAAACTTGAAAGTTTTTAACAGTAGATAGAGGGTGGTGAAGATGCTTGGAAATGGAGGAAAAAGAGTCATTTTTTGACCTTAGAGCAATTATTTGTCCCTTCTCAATCTCTGATAGAAAGCCGGTCTTCTGAAGAGGCATGGTTGTTTGGTAGCAAGTTGGCAAAGATGTGGGGCTGATGGTGTTGTTGCCACATAAGCGCCGATCGGCCCGAGTTTTTTGTCACCGGACTTTATACATCATACCATGCATGACCAGTGAACAGAATAATCATTAAAATAAAAGACAAACAAAAACCCACCCTTTCTAAAAAAATGATTTACTCGTCATCGTCTAGAGGGCAAAAAAAAAAAACAACAACCATGCCCCCCCATTTCCAGACAAAATATTTAATTGATATTATAATACCCACGACCAAAAAAAAAAAAACCGAACCTACGCGTTACAGTATCGTACATACCGGTATTATACAACTTCCCCCCCCTCTCTTCCGGTTAGGGGCACTTATAATACCGGTAACCGTACCAACCGATAATTCCGACGTCCCGGGGTAATTTCATTTCTGCGATTTCGGGATGGTGCTGTACTAGTACTGTACTAGTACTGTATCTGTACGATAGGGGTTTCTGGATTCGAGTTAATAATATCATACTTGCAAGGAGTTTTTTTATTTTATTTTATTTATTTTATAGGAAATTTTATGAGTCGGATGGGTTGGTTGGTTGGTTGGTCGGCTGGTTGGTTGATGTTTCTGCTCTCTTGTCATAATATAGAGAAATGATTTCGTTGTTTTCTTTTATTTCTTCTTCCCTCTTTCTTCAAGTGTACTCGTACGGGAGCGGACCAGGTGGTTGGTTACTCGAGTACCGTACCGTACTATTCGAGTGATGTAGGGGGGGTGCGGGTGGTGGGGGGCTTAAAATTCGGCATGATGATATCTTCGTTGGCTTTTATTATTATTATTATTATTATTATTATTATTATTTCTTCGTCAACAAGAAGGAAGGAAGGAAGGAAGGAATGAAGGAAGGAATCAAGATTGATAGGAAAATATAAAGTGATCAGTTGAAGTTTGGAATAATCTATGATTTAGACTATAAACCCCAGTGTCCTCTACGATCGCGACCCTCCCTCCGCCAAAAGTACTATAAATATTATAAATATTATATTATAAAGTCTACTATACGAAAATGCGTCGCAAAGCCCCCCAAATCTCCTCCCCAAATCTCCTCCTCCTCCACCACACCCTCTTCATAACAATCCCAAGTAAGAGCAAAGCCTCCCGGACACCGCTCTAAAACTCATGGGGTCCGGGGGAAGCACGTGGGTATCACAAGTAACTAGATCACCAGGATCGGGAAAGCTGGGTCATGAGTAGAGTAGAGTGTTCGTGTAGCTATTGGGGGGATGATACCGGTGTCGTCGAGCCAGTTTGGGTGGGTTCGGAATGAGGGCCTTGCGGAAGGTTTGTTGTTCTTTACAGTGCGTAGGTGAAATGAGCTGGGTGGGTCAGGTATGTGTGTGTGGATGGATGGGCGGCACTGATTGGGGGTATCGCAGGTGGGCCTTATCAAGTCGTGCCCTGGTACGCTCGAGGAGGTGAGGGAATTGGTTACGGCGAAGACTTTTGAGGTGGTTTTTGGGAAGGTGTATGGGACGGGTAGGTTTTGGTTTTGGTTTTGGTTCTAGGGGATGGTGTTGCGAAGAGGTATCAGGGTGCCTTGCAGGTGCCGGGTTGAGTCGATGGAGTGTGTTCGGGGGTCTTGTAGCAGTTGTGAATCGGAGCGAGTGGGGAAACAAAAAAAAAAAAGTTTGAAGTCATGGTATCATAGTAGCTTTGTGTTATGTGTGATCCCTAGAAATTACACCTGAGAAGAACACCGATCCGTGAAAGTGATAAGAGATGCGCAAGAGCAACAAACATATTAGGCAAGGAAGGAAGAAAGAAAGCAGGAATACAAGATCAACTTCTCTGTCTGAGCCATTCCACCACTATCCCTAAATCACTTCCAATAGCAAGTGCCCACTCCAGACCATTAGCATCAAGGCCCAACTTCCCATCATCAGCGCTCAATTCCGTGACACGAATATCGGCATTCCTGCCCACTTCAAAGCTGCACCCAACCACACCCTGCCCAGTTTTCTGCGGGAATATAACCCCCAGGGTAAACGCACCGCTCTGTCCTTCCGTAGCACTAATGTCTACTGGAACCGGTTGAGCCACTCCGTCAGCCATGTCATTGCCATCAGCTAAGAATGCATCCAGATCCATCTCCTTGTCCCCCAACGGTGCCGCCGCCGCCGAGTCCTCCGCTTTCGGGATTATTCCAGCGACGGGACTAAAGCAACTTTTGAGTAAGGCCCTGACATGCGCGAATTGCCTCAGTATAGAGAATACGCCGGCGAGCTCCTTTGGGTGCGAGAAGGGTACTTCGAAGATTTGACGTGCGAAGATCGGCTTTATGCTATGTAATTTGTACTCATGACAGACGCCTTCCTCCTCTTCCATGCCATTGTTGGGAACATAGAGCCTTCGTTGGACACCTGATGCTGAAGGAGAGTCTGGGAACAGCTTTGCCTGTAGGGTGCCTACGCTGAGACCTGGGGGTGAAGAGAGCATTAAGCCGTTGAAGAGTTGCATCTCGTCTTTGAAGGGGACTACTACTGGCGGATCTAGGCGAGCGATAAAGCGTGCTGGGGATGGCCGGGAGTTGGTATCGGTCATATCGAGAATTCCTTCCAGTGGCGGTTCCAGCCAGTCTGTAACCATGTCCTCACTCTCGCCGAACAAGCTGTCCTCACTAGAAAGTTTAGCTATGTGTATAGCACAAGGCATATAGAGGTGGGTAAGTACATAGGTTTCTTGACCTCATCTGAGACCCAGTGATCCGAGGTCCTCACAGGTGTTATAGGATTCATATTCGTAAAGTCTGGCGGAATCTCCTCAACCTCAACCAAGACCCTCCATATCTCTTCGTTGCCATCCTTTCCATCTTCATCTCCCCCGGGGATGCGCTTCTCCCGCCAGTAATCGATGCTGAGCCCCACCTTCTCCCGAACATGCATTCTAGGTCTTCCATTCCCTTTACACATTGCGCCAACGCTCCCCCCTTCAAGCGACTCCTTCTCATGGTTATATATCTTCTCAAGCGATTGGTATAACCCAGTGATGGCCGTGAAACAATTCAAGCTTGGCGGGCAGCTCAATCGATCGGCTCTGGTCAGGCGCTCCAGGTTATCCGCGAAATCGGCAAGTGACGGATTTATCAATGGAGTGTGCACGCCCGGAGGCGATAGATTTGCATGGAGAATAGATGCGGCTAGGGGAGCTAGCTCTTCCGATGGACCAGGAGTGTTCGCGAATGAGAGAGCTACGCGCAGAATTTTGTTGTCTCTGAAATCAATCTGCTCTCGTTAGCTACCCCACTCTCCCGCCAACTGCAACAGCACGAGCATACGTCAAGAAGGAAGATCTTAGCCGCCAGTGACATTTTAACAACGCCATTCACAGTGTCTTTATAGCTCTCCAAACTATAACCATTAGCTACGCCAGCCCGAGCTAATGTCAAGATGATGGTACCCCATGCGCTTCACAAGTCTCTCCACCCCCTCCTCTGATATCCTCCCCGGCCGCATAGCTAGTAGCTTCAGGATATCACCCAATTCCTTCTTTTTGCTCTCGTCTCCAGGCATTGATATCTGCGGTACCCCACCTAGGGCAGCCATGTCTGGGGAGTTGAAGGCTGATGATCGGTGCTTAAAGTTTAGTAGGTGGGACGGAGATTGCCCAAGAAGTGCTGGAGAGAAAGACATTGCGCCGCTCATATTGGGCGTCAGGCCGGCCATCTTTGGGGTCGTCATTTGTGTGATAATGGGGCTTTGTATTGTAGGGTGGTCGGTTGAGGGTTGAGTTAGAGTGGCGGCTCAACCATGTTGTTAGGAGGCTCCGGCTGATCCTCAGGAGTATCATATTAGTATCATCCTATACTGTAGAGGTGTCTTGGCAACAGTGGCGCTGGTGTCGTGCCAATTCACGGGCACTTGACCTGGGGGCATGGTACCCGAAAATTGATTTATAGCATCTTTAAAAAATTTAATATCTTGGGTGGGGTGTCATACAATTCCAGAATTGGGGCGTTGAATGTGATAAAACGGGGTTTAACTTAAACGATTCATCTGGTCTTCTAGATCACCGCACTCCCGTTTGGCAAGTGTGCAACTGCGCCCCCATCCAATCACTCGACTCCCAACCCAACACAGGGGGCAGCACAAGTCACTGAAGCCAGGCACAATAATAAAACATCACAGAGATTATAATATTATTATTATACGGAACACCCGATGACGGAAAACTTTAGTTTCCTTAAAATAGTAAGCCCTTTCTGTATCCAATGGTTTCTCCCGCAGTATTATCTGTAGTGATTGTGACGGACTCAGTTCCGACTATCCTAGAATATTGATATCGGGTTGAGTTGGAGTTTCTAGAAGGTGGGTGAAAGTGGGTCAAAGGAACATTTCTTCTGTCAAGGTGGTGCCTACGAAGTGGGCTTCCAAATTGGCAAGATAATTGATGCAACATTATCTACGTCACAATTTATTAAACACCGACCTAAGAGTGCCCGAGTCTAAAAGTTCTCCTAATATTGATTGTCTGGGGCTTTTGATAGCATTGAGGAACATGCATGCGGCAGGCATCTAATTTAATCCAGGTCGAGGGCCACGAGCGTGGTGGTTCATAATTTGGTTAGCTGTATTCGCGTATCGGTGGTGTCAGAATACGGTAGAGTAAACCTATTGAAGTATGGGGAGCACAATTACCAGATATTTGTCTTTTGTAAACAATTATCTTCACTTCGATCCCTCCAACCCTACCCCACCCCAGCCAGGAACCAGGGAAGGCGCTTGTGCCTTGAGTGAGAGATTGCACATAAAAGCTGATATCGAGACAGGGGGGTTCCACAGCTCTCCAAGCCCATGAATATAGACTCATCGAATGTGAAACAATGCAACAAGAACAGACAGAGAACAGACAGTATACCTATAAGTTAAGGCAACAGGTTGCAAGTCTGGTCTCTCTTCACAAATTTGTCATACCGCAAATGGAGTCAAGAGCAACAGCGAGAAATGCTGTTTCAACAGCAACCGGGTGCAGAATCAGAGGTCCGAGTGATGAATTATGCTTCAGCATCTTAAAAGATCATAATATTATTATTCATAAATTCATCTCAGCCGCCAAATCCGCCACTGGGTAGCTCGGTTGGAGGCACATCCACGTACCAGAGGCAATAAGATGAGCTAGGTTATTTTTTATCTTAGCCGAATGGTTAATGACTACTATAGTACAGATCTGGTATCACATCTAATCGATATCCATATTGCTGTCATGCTTTTTCTCTTCCTCCCTCTTGATAGCCTCAACGAAGATAGTGACTTGGTCACTTCCAGTCCCCTCCTCTCCAGGGGCTAGCCTAACACACAGGCTGTCCGAGATACCTCTCAGCCCACCATCCCTCAAAGCAACGGATAAGTTAACAAGGCTCTGGCTAAATTGCGGGCTGTGCAAGACCTTACGGATAACCTCCTTTTTCTGTGCTAGGGTTGCATTGTGTGGGAAAATTCCCTGCGGAAGATTCGAGATCAGATCATCAACGGCTCCAGGAGTCATAGCCGCTAATAGCGACGTGGTAGTTGCCGAAGGAAGAAGGTCGTGGAGGGAGATCATCGGTTCCTGTTGCCGGTATCCACCGCCACCGCCACGCGCTTCTCCGGGAAGTTGTATCTGAGAAATAAGGTTTTGGAGGAAATCGCTTTGGCTCTGAGGCTGGGAAGCAGGACTTAAGACATGTCCAGTCAGCTGAATAGCCCCCACGGGTTACAGTTGTAGAAAGCGCAAGAACAATAAAGTTAAGACATTCTCAATATGAGCAATGCACGACCCGTATATTCGGACATTAATTCACAATTCAAATTTCGTTACCATGAAGTCTCCCTCCCCCAAAAAACAATGCAAGCTTAAAAAAGAACAATGCGAGGGAATAGAAAAGAATATGTTGCAATATAGGGGAAACCAAGGAGCACCTACGCCCTTCCTCCGTCAGCACCACCTCTCCTGCTGGCACTCCCCTCCTCCTCAACCTCCTCGCTACCAAGGCCAATATCCCCCATCTCCTCGTCATCATCCTGGGGGCCTTGGAGAGCAACATTGATTCGGTGGACCCATCCGTCATCTCGAGCAGACCAGTGTCCAAAGTCTGTTGACTCAGCCTTAGTCTGTAACCAGAAGAAGTGGCGTTGGGAAGACGACGAAAACTTGAGGACCATAACACGTCCGGTCGTGCAGCCAGTGTACTTGATAATTCTTGCGTCCCCCGGAACAATTACAAGGTCATCCTCGGCAGATGGTTCAACGGCGCCGCGAGGCTTCCAGCAAAAATGCAAAAGACCTGATTTGTCAAACAACGGTTAGAAATAATATTAATGTATATGAGAAGGGCCGAGAAAACGAAATACCATCATCAGAATTGTGGTAGAGATATAGCAGGCCGGGCTCAGCTTGCGAAACGATATTTGTGCCCTATGTGGCAAAGCACGATAAGTTAAATGCCACCAGTGGGGGAGGAGATGAGAAACAAACATTCTGAGCACACTTGCCAGCTTTGATAGAGATAACGGGTGCTACTGCAGCCATGTCGTATGCTGTGGTATTGCAGAGTTGTTAGAAATGGAGGTGGGGTCGACAAGAGTGATGATGACGATGAAAGCCGGGACGGTAGTTTAAGCGTGTTAAAAAGCCAAAGCTCCGTTGCCCTCCAGACGGAATTCTAAGCTGCGTGCTCCCAAGCCACAGTTAGAACCTGGAAAAGAACAATCTAATCTAAGTCTTGCCGGATGAGATCTAATCAGATCATAGCAATCAACATCGCCGTCACGTTAAGCCCTAATCCAGACCACCCACAAATCGCACACATGCCCAGCCAAAAAAATACGCACAGAATTCCTCGAAAGTGAATTCGAGCCCACCCAACTACAACACCAAGAGACGACGACGAACTCCCCCCAATAATCACCCATCCATACTTCAGCAATGTCGGCAGAGAACAAGCAGGTCACGTTCGCGTCCGGGAAAAGGGAAATTCCCGCTCAGAAGGCGAGCAAGTGGTACCCTGCTGAAGATGAACCGGTCAACAAGAAGGTTGGTTCTTTCTTTTGTTTCATTTGACATTAGGAGGCTGGAAGTGGTTACGGGGGGAAACGGAAGGAAATGGCAGATTGGTAGAGAAAGAAAGCGGAAGGAGGTTCCGAACCTCTTCTCACCGGCCAATTCCCAATAAAATTATGCAGGAACAGGGAGAGGGGCACTTCGAAACCAGAAGATCCTGATATCAAAATTTCAGAGCCCAAGAATAATGGCTAACATGTCCAACAGGTTCGCAAAACCCAGAAGCCCACCACCCTCCGTCCCTCTCTCAAGCCCGGTGCGGTCCTCATCATCCTCGCTGGCCGATTCCGTGGAAAGCGCGTCGTCTACCTGAAACCCCTCTCTGGCGGTGTCATCCTCGTTACTGGCCCTTTCAAGCTCAATGGTGTTCCCCTCCGCCGTGTAAACTCCCGCTACGTAATTGCAACCTCCACTATCGTCGACATCACCGGTATTCAGTTGGATAAGTTTGACGAGAAGTACTTTGCCAAGGACAAGGAGGCCAAGAAATCCAAGGAAGAGAAGTTTTTTGAGGCAGGAAAGAAGCCTGAGGTAAAAAATCCCCTCCCCATCTGAGCTGGGTGGGGTTATAGCTAACCCAATTGTTTCCAATATCAATAGAAGAAGCCCGTCCCCGAAGTTCGCAAAGCCGACCAAAAGGAGATCGATGCAGCTGTTACAAAGGCCATTAAGCAAACCCCCCACCTTTCGGCTTACATCAGCTCGACCTTTTCCTTGAGCAAAGGCGACAGACCACATCTCATGAAGTTTTAGATTCTCTCTTAGTTCTCCCTTTCCTTCTATTTTTTAACTAGCTCGGCCCTTTTTTTAAAAAACCTTTTTCTCTCCACATATTTCATTCAATTCTTCTACTTTGGGCCGTCGTCGCCGTTTGTGCGTGTGTATACGGGCAGATAGGTGGGTAGGCAAAAAGGGGCAAAGGGGAGTTACTCATTTGCATCGTAATGCCATGCAAACAAAGACGAAAACCCGAAATTCAAACAAACAAAAGTCATTAAAATAAATACCTATGATGCCAAACAAACAAAAGAAATGGTATTGGGAATTAAGTTACTTGACTGTCGTGATTCGCCCAGTTCGGATGGTTAACTATATACATATTGTGGTTCTTTTCATCTTTCTCTCTTCATACGGTGCGCCGCGGGTAAGATGTCGGAGAACCTGGGGTAGTCAAGAGTAGATTGGGGAGGAGGACTGGGAGGGGGGAGGTGTGTTCTATATAGAACCAAAAAAACTACAACTCATTCTCTTTTTCCTTCACTCGCAGCCGGCGGGTGATAAAGTAGGAGAGGGGTCAACGAACAGGGGGGTTCAACGAACAGGCCAAACAGAAATAACCATTTGCCAAGACACTTTTCAGTGTATTGTTCGTTGAGCCCCCGTGTTCGTTGACCCCCCCACTAGTCTAATTCATACCAGTACCGTAGACTACTCGTATACCGGTACCGGTATTATGGAGGTATGATACAGCCCATAAATATTGTATATTCCGCTAGCAGGGGTTGTCGCACTAGTAGGGGTAAGGGCAGTGGATTGGGTATGGTGGCTCTTGGGGTAGTCTTGGGATATTACCGTATCATCTCCACATGCGTAATGGTACTTGTATAAGGTGATATCCTCCGTTCTAAAAGCAACATATTCACACCCAAGTATAGATGTGGTGATTAGATGCCTAGGGAATTTCGCGGAGTAATGCCTCTCGCCAAGTGGATCCGTGAAAAGGATTAGCATTGCCAACATACTATAGATGGGCACTCAGGCGTGTTGGATGATCCAGCAACCTACCGTATTGGGCCGACCAAGAGTCAGAATAAGGGAGACCACTCGGGTACTTCACACTGGATACATTGTATCAAGCCGCACTTTGTTGGAACACACTTACAACACTTTTGTTCCTCATTTCTCACCTACCGCGTGATTTTCCCTCCCGGCCGTGATCATTTCGCCATCACCATCCAGGATGAAGCACTTATGTTCGAACATGCTCGAGTCTGGTCGATTATAATCCGGTTTCCTTCACCAGGGTTGCTTTTGTAGTCACAAAAATGTGATGGAAGATTTTGCTTGTAAATAACTTTATTCAATTCGATTTCTAACTATCATACCCGCACCTTGGATAATAAAGCCACTTTAACTAAACACTGTTACTACAAGACCTGTGAACTGGGGTCATTGGTGCTATTCCGTTAGCTTGGAGTGCCCACCAAAATACACGGTTAGCATCATGGACTATCACTCGGGTTTACTCTCATATGGCAACCTCGGTAGATCTTGGTAGTCCGGCACTAGAATAATAATATTAAAGAATTATAGTCTGCTCTGGTATCGATGAGGTGAAATTAAATCTTTCACAAAAAGCTAATTTACACCCTCGCATACTCAAACCCTCTTTACAAAATCCTATTTACCACCCTAGACATATATATATATATATGGAGAGAGTGATTGTGCATGATTGTGCATAGACGAGCTCAATCCGGTATAGCCGGGCAAAGTCCAGTATAGGGAAACTCATGTCCATCAAGCACGTGCTAATTCCAAAAGTGGATATCATAGAATGAGCATGTACTTATATATAGCCTGCCCAGCGCTGGATCACACTCTTGTAGTTTCCTTCTCACTTGACGGATCCAATCACCAATCATACCTGACTCAACACACACCTAGTAAAAGTTATCGGTATGTCTGTGGGACCTTTTGTTCTCCGAGCTACTCGGTTTGTATGCCGTCCATCTGGTCCTGGAATTCGTCATATTTGGGCTTCTTCTCCAGTAGGTTTATTAGTATCCCCACTAGTCTGATAGTTATTTTAATATGCAATTTAGAGAAGGGGTTCTCTAGGAGGGGGCACGGGGTTCAGCTGTTGGTCGTGGTACCGGAGGGGCAACTGAATTGCCCTCGGCGTGTGATACGCTATTCCTAGAAGAATCTAGAAACTTGAAAGCATAGGGACTCAAAATTCACACTTACTTGTGCACAAACCTAACCCACACTAGTTTTTTGCTGGCATGAACGCTATTACCACAGGACTATTCTGATTGCAGGAGCGTACTGACTGGTTCTAGGATCGTATGAACACAAATTTAAATTGGATGATGAGTATGGTTCTACTTGGAATTGGAGGAGTATGCTTTCATTTCTATTTTTGACACTCGACGTTCTGATTCGGTTTGGCGCGGGTTAGTTTTGCGCGCATTGCTGGCTGGCTGGCCGGTGGCATGTCATTTGTTCAGGTGGATGAACAGGAGGTTATCGTATATTGTACAGTCCCCTTAAGTTTCGTGTAATTATCAACTTTTCTTTTTCTGAGACCCGTCTTCACTGCCCATCCCTGTTATCTTGTATTGTCACTGTATAGGTTCTAGTTAAAGTTTTCGCCCTGGCAAGTGGGTGAATGGGGGGGTAAAAAACCCGATGAACACTTTGAGCGAAGATCTCAGGAGTCGTGTTCCGGGCAGCAATAATGGATTTTGTGGAAAATAAGCAATTGTGGTTAGGGTATACTCAAGGTGTGTTATTGTATGATATATGATATGATACTCGAGTACAGTACGTGAGTTTGCCGGGCTCAACGGGTCCGCCGTGTCGGCAGAAGTGATAGTCATAGAATATCACTCGGGCATGGATCCGCATGATCTCTTTCCTTTCTCTGCCCTCTCTCGCGGGAAATGCGGGCTTAGTGATACCCAGAACGCCACAGGAGGTGCTAGTCCTCTTAGTGAAATATCTCTGTGAGAAATCTATCGTGCGATCGGCGATACAGCGGCCGCAGAGCAGACAGAAACACTTACTATATCCTATATAGAAAACGAAACATAGTAGCCACAAGCGATCAGACGAGCGGGTGGGCGAGTCAAGAACCACGTTCCAGGAGATTGTACTATACTAGCGGGAACGGGTACGTTTACGGAAGTATCCCCGGGAATTGTCAAGTGCAGGCGGACTTTTTTTGAAGAAGGAATATTAATTTTGCCTAGCCAAGTGGGAAGTAGTTGGAGCCATCGGATCAGGTAAAGCCTTTCGTTTGCTGGTACTTGAGGAGGGGAGGATCTAAACATGGTGACCATTCTTGATCCTGTTAGGATCGTCGAGTTGTGTTCCCTAGCGGGCACGTCTGAGCACGCTCAAGCAAGAATAGCTGGGATTGAAAGGTGGGCGAACAGGTTAGTAGGGTGGCGCACTGCCGGGATGTAAATTGTATTTGGGATGTATATTTATAAATGCGTTTCTTTCACATCCACGCTTCACTCGGGGGAGCGCACCTCCTACACCGCAAGAACCGAGTGCCCGCTTCAAAGAGGAGCAGAAGCCATTGTTGGATGTGGATACTTTTGGGCTGCTCACCCTACATCCGCCCTCTGCACGAGGCCCCCCCCAGCAGCTCTGGTCCAAATACGCAGAATGTCATTTCTGCGTACTTTTCTGACAAAGCAATCCTAACGATACCACACACACAACTGCGGTAAGATATCCGACATCTCCTTCGAAAGCAATGCCCCTATTATGGCAGCGTCTCGGCCAGGCGTATCCTCGACCATACTCTCTTACCCTTTGCACAAGGCCAGAGCATAAACATTGAGGAGACTGGGGATACCGGCAATGACCCGGCACATGTGGACTTAACACGATGGAGTGTGGTGAAGGATTTTGGCATACGCTGGAACTACGCTGCAGAGATTTGTGAAGGATAAAAGGTGGCCTGCTTCCATTTTTTGTCCATCATCCGTTTTTAATCTCTCTACCCTCTCATCTGTACTTGATCAATTAGTCTTTCATTTTTCCGTTTCCTATTTTTGCAGGAATTTTTCACCTGATGGAATATTCATATACACTCTTTATGCTGCACGATTTTGTTGTCATACCGTCCAAGCAAGTGTACAAACTGCTGCCCGTAAACCTTGTTGAAAAAGTACCACCTTGAATATCCAATTATGCGGCCCGGAGGCACTAGACAGAACTGAAGGCAGAAAGCAAAAAAAAAAAAGGAGAGAGAAGAAAAACAAAATCAAGGGATATCTGAGACCTGGTTGAGAATACAAAGCTAGGCTTCAGGTAGTGTTCTGCACGGTCTGGGGGATCGCACGGGGCCTAGTGCAGGCCTACCAAGTCGCACCAATGAGGCAGGATAGCCTCTAACTTAACAGTCCGTTCATGGGAGATATATCTCAGCATTACTGTCTTCGGCTAGGGCGGCGCGCCCAGAGGCAATGATAAGGAATATAAGTCGAAGACATAGCACAGCGCATGTTGGAAATATCTGCACAAGTGCCTACGTATTAGTGCTCGTCAGACGAAAGTCCTGGCACTGTAACACTTTCTTCTCATACTTTTCTCTTCTCCTCCTCCTCTTCTGTACAGAATTTCCTCACTCACCTTTCTTCACTGCACAGTTGTGGCGGGGAAGTTACTGGACAGTAGTAGAAATAGTTTTTTACCACAAGTTTGAAAATGTCTCCAGCAATATTAATTCATTCCCAACACTTATTTCTTGCACCTCCTTTTCCATAAAAAACTCCCAATCATACGTTCTTCTTCCGTCACTTCATGTCACTATCAATTATCACTTCTAGTAGGAATTCTGAGTTGCAGTATTGACTGGGGGTGGAGATGGGTCAGGTCGCAAGGGTATTATAATGCAGTTGCAAACCGTGCCCATAATCTTCCTTGGTTATCGCAGATCTAATTCTGGAATTGTCCGGTAACTCTCTTGTCGCGACTACACTGGACGATCAACAAAACTTTTCACCTCTCCAATTATGATTACTTTCGTGCCCTTTAAACCTTGTTATATTGATTCCATTCAACCTCCGGTCCGATCATTTCCACCCTTTTTCAAGAGTGCGGACGGAAGAATGGTATGAGTGACCTCTCGCGATTGCGGTCACTCTGTTATATCTGCCCGGGAAACTATACAAACAGGCGGAATGAAGAAGCTGGGTACTAGGAATCTCAACGTTTGAATTTTCAAATATGTCTTCTTCTCAGAGTCGGTTGGGGGGCTTTTTCCCGCTGCCCTGTATAAGGGCAACTTTGGGAGCATTCCACAGTTTGTGCAGGTCTGTGATATGGTGATAACTTTGTCTGGGGCTCTGTAGGAATTGCTGAGTCTTAATAAATACTGTGCATATGTGGACGGATTGAAGCTGGGCACACTCATAGAGCAATGACCAGTCGGCAGGTGAACAGTAAAGATTGGCTATGCACTAATATATTATTATTCTCAAGCACCGTACTGTATGTGCTTGGGTCGAGATTTAGGGCATGAGCAACTACTACCCATGGATCCGCGACGTACCCGCACCCCACTTGAACACCAGAACTGCTACTCCCTTGAAGGGAGGAAACTTCGGTGCTTTCCAGCTGCCCGTTGCCTGGTGCAGGAATCCGGTTGCCCACCGGTACAGACCCCAAGTGCAGAATCGGTGATACATCAAGAGGTACAGACAGATGTCGACGGATATGTGGGCAAGCTGGGTTTCAATGAATTATGTGCAAGGCTAGCCTTTTCCTCGATATATCCACTTATATCACTCCGCTCAGCATCTTTTACACCAGACAACCATCGGACCGCCAACCACCACCGCACCCTACGAGCACGCCCGAACCCAGCCCAGCCACGCAAACACCGAAATAACCACTTATATGATATTTAGTCATCCAACTCGGCTCCTTGAACAAACACGCCTATAACACTCTAGTTCCTCACCTCTTATCTACCGCGTGGTTTTGTCCTCAGACATCTATCATCCCGCTATCAGTCTACAGGAGCAAGCACCTACCCTTGAGGTGTCCGGTAGAGCCTCGCCCGTAATGCTGTCCTCGGGGAAGCCTTGCGCTATCTGGATTGTCTAGGGGGTCGTTGTTCTATTCCCACAGCCCAACATTATACTTTCTCTTGTGCTTGCCGAGAGCAGACTCCCGCCGGAGGTAAGTAAGGAGGAAAGGGAAATTTGAATGGAAAGCAGCTCAATGAGCAAAAACATTCATTGAGCAAACACGGTGGTGGGCAGGATAATGCCTATTGAAGCAAACCCCAATGTTTGATATCTTGAGTGGGGTCTTGCCAGTATACGGTCCTGGCACTTACTCAAGTTCTCCTTCACTTTAGGGCATAATTGAGTATAGCAAACCTCACGTTCACCAAGCACGTGCGAGTTCCAAAAGTGGATATCATAGAATGGGTATACACAGTACTTATATAGCCTATCTGGCACTCAATCATACTCCTATGTTGTTCCTTCTTTCACACTGAATCTAACCGCCAATACACCAGAATTGACACACACCTAGTACAAGTTTATCGCCATGCTTGCAAGACTTTTTGTTCGCCGAGCTACTCGGTTTGTGCATCCTCCATCAGGTTCCAGGGTTCGCCATATCTGGGCTTCCTCTCAGGCAAGTTTGTCGCTATTCTCCCCTGTTTGATAGTTACCCTAACACGCAATCCAGAGAAGGAGCCCCCCGGAAGCAATAGAGAACCCAGCAGTGGATAGTGGGATTAGAGGAACAGATGAATTGGCCGGGCCAAATACTATTCTGGGAAGAATTTGCAAACTTGAAAGCGTATGAACTCAAAACTCACACTTACTCGGACACAAACCTAACTGATACTAGGATATCGCTGGCTCGAATGCTACAACTACAAGCCTAACCCATTTGGAGGACCGCAACCACAATTTTCAGGATCGTGTAGACAGATATATCTTGTGGATGACGGGCACAATTATAGTCGGAGCTGGAGCAGTATGGTCCTAGTAATCTTTTTGTAGTATTTTCTAATGCGCTTAGGCTGCGTTCAAAATCTACTCCCATGCCGTTTCTCTAGAGGAACATATGATAGCTCATACCCGGGATGCAGTAGGACACTTAGAGAAGGTTATGGTGTCAAAGTTCGAAAGCGTGGTGTCAAAGTTCGAAAGCGTGGAGTCGAGGATGGGAAGCGTGGAGTCGAGGATGGGAAGCGTGGAGTCGAGGATGGGAAGCATGGAGTCGAGTATGGGAAGAATGGAACAGAAGATGGATCGCATGGAGACCAAGCTGGATGAACTGTATTCCTACCTGAAGACACCTAAAAATTAGTGGTACTTCTGTGTGTATTAGCAATTATCGAGTTCCTGGAGAGAAGTTATTGGCATTGATTGATTTTTTCCTTTCACTAGCTAGTCACAGAGGCTCAATTATCTCCCCATGAATTTTTTATTTTTTATTTTTGTCGAGCAGTATACCAGTGCCGGGGGGGATGTTTTCATGTGAGATAGAGGTTGTCATTGTGAATTTTCAACTATGATATATTGTAACACTCACCAGTAACTTGAGTTGATTCTCCAAGCCCTGTCGCTGGCCATAGGTGTTCTGATGCTTGTACGCTACATTTTTCCACAGGTGCGGCCACCACGCCCTAGCAGAAATGCGCCACCCCCGGGCGAAAATAATGATACTTCATAAGAAAGGTGAGGAAAGTTGAAATGGAAGGCAATAAACAAAAAAAAGAGAGAGGGATCCGAGGAAAAGTGCATAAGCACACAGTACGGATAACATAACTGATATCCTTGAAGATGTTGGGCAATCTTCTATTCTCGGTGAAATCTCGGATACCAAGACAAGCATTCCCAGTGAGGCTCATCGCAGCAGAGCGCTGTATGATAGGCATTACACAAGAGAGGCAAATACTAAAGAACCAACTACTCGGTAGAAGGCCAGCCCCCGCTCAACCTTGTCCAATACATCATGTCATCTTCCCCTCCCACACGACACCAGTGCCCGCCACTGAGCACTTCAGCGCCATCAACCTTTTCATCATGGAAACACAGCTCCCTTCCCTCTAATCTCTTCTGTCGAGCAATCAATCCTACCCCAATCCACCTTCTCCACCCACCTCTCATTTGTTATAGCACTAGCTTTACACTTCCGGATAGGCCTTCCCGGGGCCTTGTCCGCACTCTTCGGGAGTCTACCTCGCGAGTGGTCGCCCATTCGGAGGGACAGCGTGTAAGTTTGCCCCTCCTGCCGCCTAGCTACAATAGCATCATATCGTGCTGTGTAGAACGGTGATCTTTGGGTATTGGTTGGGATATCGGTGTGCTAACGGGGCCCACAGCTAGAGAATTCGATAATAGGGGCGGAGCAGTTTCGGGGTGGTGTGCGTTTCATTCTCGGATATCTCAAAATCGGCCATTGACATTACCAGGGCGCGAGAGTGAGATTATGCACCCCTGCAATGGCAAATGTCTCCTGGATGAAGGAAGTTTGTTTGAGTGGGAATGACTTGACGCCTGTGGGAGGGATCTTGGTTTCTGGTGTGAAGGATTCCCTTGCACTGGGTGTTTAAGGTGGTGTGTTTGGGAATTTGAAGCGTTGTGGGTGAAGCTTTGTTTCAGCTCATGTGCAACTATATGAATTTCACCATAAACAAGCATTCGGGCTACTTGCTGTTGTCAAAAGTATCCAGAAATCTTGGCGTTTCCGAGGCCTAAACCGTGCCAAGGCTTCAGGATACTTTTGGAAATGGCAGGCACTGCACCTTTATGTCGACAACAAATGAGGTAACCGATGTGTGAAACTGCGACTGGCAAGTAGTAGTACTGGTGGAAAACTAATAGAAAAGCGGGGACAATAATCAAGAAACCTTCAGTACCCTACACCACTGGAATCAGTGTTTCGCTCTCCTAACAATAATCGCACAACCCCGAATCATTCCCCACTTTCCCCACGATCCGAACATCCATCCCGCAACCTTCCACTTTTTGCAACCACCTACGTCCCAACGTTCCGCCTCCTCACTCCTCCGCTGGATATAGGCCGTCAAGCCAGCACATACATCCGAGGAGATATCTTCAATCTCCATCTCACTCGACACATACCCTGCAGCAACCAGCATGTCAGTATACCGCCTCTGAATCATGAAATTTCCGTAGGGAACTCCCGTTCCCATGGCAATCTCCCATAACACACCCTCTCCCACCGCTTCGCTCGCTCGCTCACTCAGTAGCAGATCGAATGCGGCGAATGGTCCCAATTTCGCGGCATGGCATAACGCCTTCTCCCTATTTGGCTAGAAGTGGTATAAACAATCTAAAGCAAGTGACCAAGTTTCTACTCGTAATGTCCTGACGTTTGTGAACACGACTGCTATTGCATACACCAAAATCTTGAGGCTCCGACAGATTTTTTGCCCTTATGCAATAGCAGTTGTGTTCACAAACGTCAGGACATTACGAGTAACGCATGCTCATCTTCAATCCCATATATCCGAGTTTGCACCATCGCCCAGTCGCAACTGAGCCCGCCCCTTATCGCCAGGGCTAATTTCCCCCATCCTCTCTTCCAAGAATGCCAGTTGCAAGAGATTATTCGTGGTCCCGCTGTATTGTACCCCTGACAACGCTCGTGGTATCGCCAGCATCTGACCCCTGCAACCAATGCCCAAGTCTATTATGCGTGCTTTTTTACCCTGGCTATTTCCAGCCAGAAGCGCAGATTTTCCAAACAGGAGGGTAAGCAGGGCGTGGCAGGCTTCCGGGAATGGGCTTGTGTTCTTCCACATTGTTTGCGGGAATAGGGAGCGTTGAGGGCCGCATGGTCGAGGGGGTAGGGGTCTGAGGGTTTTCGGCAGCGAGTGAAGACGTAGGCTAGCAGGAGTAAGAATGGTGGTAGTAGGAGGTTTACGGTTCATTTGGAGAGGCTGATGTTGGTGGTATGATATCATACAAAAAAATTTCTTGTTTGGTCGAGAACTTGGCTTGATATGCAGAATTTTCTACACCTAATCGGCTTTCATGTTACCTTAGCTAGACAATCACACAAACCCTACCCACAGAAAACCACATAATAGACAATACTCCGTTTCTATCTCAATTGGGTTTATTTCCACTTTTTTCCCCCTTCTATACCAAAAGGCCAGTTGGCCGATTGACCGATGGGTCCATCCTGCAACAATCCAGCATCCAGTTTATCAAAAAGTCACACAACTACACAGTACTCGAGTATACGGTGGGATACGTCTCAGTCGACACATCATCCGCTTGGGGGAAGAGAAAGACAAAAAAAAACCCCACACCGGTAAAGCAATCTAGGGTATCATACTTACTTAATCTTTACCATCACACCTTACCCACCCACCAATTGGGGGGTTTTTTCTTTCTTTTTTTCTAAATCATTGACAAAATCCCCTAATTCAGCAAGATGTATATATTATAGTATGATAACTCTAGCACACAAATTCTTTCTATAAGTTGGAAATATCCTACAAGATCCAGACTCTCTCTCTCTCTCTCTCTCTTTCTCTCTCTGCTTATCCAAATACTCCAACTCCTTACTGCTTACTGGTACTGTACATACATCTCCTAATTCATGTTAAATTAAAACTTAAATATAAAAATATAAAAAAAAAAAAAAAAAAAAAAAAAAAAAAAAAAAAAAAAAAAAAAAACTAAGGAGAGTAGTAGTAGAAGAAGAGTCAGGCATGATGAGATGAGATAAAAAATTATGCAAGTAATCATATGGGGAGTAGAAGCTAGGAATATCTTTAAAATAGTAATATACGATAATTAGTTGATGTGAAATGAACACACTTCCCAGATTCCAACATACCACAAAATCGATTTTTCAAAAGTTGTCAACCATGATATACCTTTTGGGTTACAGTACAAGTAAGTACTAGTCCAATGAAACAGACACTATGAAGCTCTTCTTTCACAGAAAAGATAGAATACGGATGGTAGGAGCTGTCCAAAATGTGCACTAGACCACTATTGGCCTTGAAATTCTGTAAACTCTGTAACCGCGACCTCGATTATGGAAAAAAGAAAAGAAAAAGAAAAGAAAAAGAAAAGAAAAAAACACCTGCTAATAAGAGAGGGGGTGAAGGAGAATATTAAACAGGCTTTTTTTTTATTTTATTTTTATTTCTCAACGTTGTTTATGGTTACAGAGCCTAAGGATTTGAAAATTGAAAGTCTATCATACCGTAACCTACCAGCGCAATACGTCACCAAATATCATTCCCTGCCCCACTCCATACCACCCACAATCCCCTTCCCACACCCAGAAGGGAAAATATCACACCCTATTGACCCCAAGTCAACCCAACAATAGATCGAGATCCAAGATCGAGTGACACACCATGATTCAATTTAACTTGGTTCAAAAAATACTCTCCATTCCATTCGATCCCAAAAAAATGTTCCAAAATACTACTCAATAACTCAATCAGCTTAGGATAAAAAAAGAAAAAAAACAGTATCTACAAGAAAAGAAGGAAGAGGGAGAGTAAAACTCAACACATGTCACTATAGAATAAGTCAAAAAGTCAACAGCTGAAAAAGTCAAAGAAAGAGAAGAGAAAAGAACCACCTCTAACCTTACATTGCGTTATGGAGAAAATGGGAAAAGTGAGAAGAGAAGAGCTTTTGATGAGGGAGAGGAAACGAAAAACTAAACCTCGTGTGGAGCGGTGGAGGTTGGCCCAAGGCAACCGCGAGGAATGGAAAGAAGGATAAGGCCAAATTGAGCAAGTCAAAAATGTCGAGCCTAGGAACAGGATAATTTAAGCGAGAGTAAATGCTAGCTGAGAGGAGGAAACGAGAAGGAAGGAAAGGAAAGGAAAAAGGAGGCCAAAACACTGCTACTCCTCTTTCGTCTCATCTTCCATTTCTCCAGACCGATTAAGAGCGCAACAGATAGAAAGGAAGAAAAGGTATGAGCAAAGTGAAAGAATAAAAAAACATAAGGCAAGAAAGGCACAAGAAAAGGTGCATGTGGGGAAAAAAGGAACAAGTCATTACATAAAATGAAGGACCAGAAAGGAGAGCCGGGAATAGGAAAATAAAAGATGAAACCTAAAACACTTCATTCCTCTTCATCTTCCTCCCAAACGAGAGTTTAAACTTCGGAATACCTCCTTCCTCCTTAAGCATCGACGAAGCATCTGTGGACATGGGTGGCGGAGGTGAAGTGTACTTTAAGAAGTCCACCAAGCTGTCTGTGTCGTCTCGCTCTACTCGGGCATCCCTAGCTTGATACTGGACCCTTACTTGCACGCCACCGTTGCCCATCATTCGGTGCTCTCTCAGATCGGAAGTTAGACGGTAGGAGTCATGGCGCCTAGCCAATAATGATGGTGGCGGTGCGTTACTCGAGTGGCGCGGCGGTATGTGGTCTGTGTCAGAGAGAAGTGGGACATACTTTGCTGATCCATCCAAGAGAGTGGGGAGTTGGGGGACCATGGGGATAACCCTGTCTGCATTTGAAGCGATGGAGTTCTTGCGGGTTGATGAGCGGCTAAACCGACCCATCAAGCTGACTGAGCTGTTCTTCTTTTGAACGGTCTTGTCCTTGGGATCCTCTGGGGGGGTTGGAGGCTGGGGTGGCGGTGCGACATTTCTTAGGAAGTCAATTAAACTCTCTTCTTCTTTCCTCTTAGGAATCACCAATTCGAGACCATCCAGATCCGGGTCGTCTTGCTCGTCGATATCGACGACTGCAAACGAGTCCCTAACCCTGGCCTGCTTTCGCTGTAGAGCGGACATACTTCCGTAATCTTGAGCTCTACCAGAGTTGCTCCGAAGAAGAGCAGTGGCGGAGGAGGAAAAGGATTGATAAGAACCCTCAGGTGCGGAGTTCAGGCCAAGCCCGAGACCACCGGGAGTTGAATCCACCGTTTCAGTTCGCTCAGGATCTCGAGCGGCGTCGAATTGAGCAGAATCCATTGTGTTGCGGAAAGGAGCGACAATGCGGGATATATGTCGCTGGACGGTTTGTTCCCCGTCAACCGGAGGCGTCGTGTTGCGGAAGAAGTCAGCCAATGCTGATGTAGAAGCACTACTAGTGGACCCGCTCGCATCGCGGGGAACTAAATGATTCTTTGGGCGCGAATGTATAGTCGATGGCGAATCAGACCGCTGCTGCTTCATGACCGTTGGGATTATAATTCCACTAGGAGAGGAAAGAGGCTTTGAACCGTCAGCCAGTAGAGTTGTCGCAGCGGACAGAGGCCCTAACAAGCTAGGCATTTTCACGGTCTGAATAGTGGTATCAAAGTGCCTAGGTGGCGGTAGAGAGCCAGCGAAGGCTGAAGTGGTAAAAGGAGGGGAGGCTGTCGAACGGATGCTATCACCATTGATTGGGTCTTTCGTAATGATAGCCTTGGCTCTTGCAGATGAAGGGCGCGAACCTGGTTTATTTGCTGTTACGGTGCGTGGGCGTTCCGTGCCATCTGATCCGGTGCGCAGGAACTCCACTAGGTCTGCAGTCTGTGTTATGGAGCGTGGCGACCCCTAAATCAATAGTTATGAACAGCCCTAAGTCTCAGACGATTATGCAAGCCGTACCTCTATTCTCCTGATCGGATCAGGGGTGATTGTGCAGTGAATAGTATCATTACGAGAAATCAATTCCTCAAAACTACGCTCTCTCTCATCCATATTTGCCAATTTTGCCGACTGTCGTTCACTATGCAAACTGCTATGACTCTCGTCATCTGATTCTGGAGCCTTTGAGTGGCCCCCACCTCCTACCGGCCAGGAAACAAAGCTCTTAAACTTGGCTGACGACTGTGACGTGCTGGAACCAGAGGAATATATTGGGCGCTGGGCCTTGCTGAAGCTTGAGGAACGACGAGACTTGTCAGGCGTTGTTGGAGATGTCCACACTCGCACTCCATTTGCACGTTCAGACGATATCGAGATAAAACTGCTAGAAGAAGGCTGGACCAGGGTAAGTTGGCCAATCTTCCTATCAGAAAGTTGAGAGTATTGAGAATGTTTGCTACTCGTCGACGACCCCTTTTTAGAGTGCGAAGAATTTCCATTCCCAGTAAGGTTCGCGGCTGGATGGGTCGACGTTCCCGTTCTAGAGGCCCCTCGGCTGATCGCAACTAGTGTCCCGTCATCCGAAACGACTGTACTACCAACTGCCCCAGTGCGATCACTAGCAGCAGGTGCAGTTGACGGGCGCTTCGCTGCCTTCTCGGGAACTGGGGGAGGTTGATCTTCTGTGGATCGCGGAGTTTCGACAATTCCGGCAGAATGCATTGACTCAACGTCTGAAGAAGCAGCAGCAACGTGGCAAACTGGACTAGCCGGTGCCCTTCCTACCTCATCCTTCTGTTGCGACTGATGCATTGACGTTTCCTCAACCTCCCCATAACGGGCTCGCGAGGAAGGCAAGGACATTGGTGGTGCTACAAGGACATCTGAAGTGTGAGCAACCCCAATTTCACCACTAAAATCCTCGTCATTCCCGGAAACCGAAATAACATTTTCGGCTGTTTCAGGTGACTCGGTCCCAATAGCCCCATCCTCTGAGAACTCTCGCTCAGCCTGTACCACCACCATCTCGGAGTTTGAATCCTGGTTAATAATTGAGCCGTCCGGTTGTTCGTATGTCTCGACCACAGACTCTAATTCCATGCCTGGTTCAGCAGGCCAGCCCTGCTGCTCCTCTGCCGGTGTGTAGAAGGCTTGGTCAGTTTCTGCCGCCTTGCCCATCTCTATCTCACTCTTGGCTATTTCAAGGTTGTCCAAATCTGTCCTTTCTCCCTCGTCTTCAGCGGCTGGGTCAGGGAAATCCCCTCGAGTAAGATCTGGCAGCGAGCAAGGTCGCTTAATGCTAGGTGAACGAGTAACAAAGGGCGACTCCGTAGTCCAGGGTAAAATGATCAAGCTTTGTGGGCGGCGTTTCTCCAATTTGTCCGCGATTTCCAATTCCTTGGACACGTCAGCACAGATCGCACCAGGGATCGATGCCAGGGAACCAGAGATCTTTCTTTTCCCCAGACCCAGAAGAAATGTAAGACTTACCATAAGCTCGCCAATACTCATCAGTTCAACCTTACGGCTTTCTGGTCTCTCGGCATCTCCACCGGCCGGAGGAGCGGCTTCGACGATCGGAGGCAGCAACGCCTCCTTGCTAGCCTCAGGGGTAGCAGTATCGTCCCCAAATTCCACTTCTTTGTCCATTCCTACCACAGGCGCCTCATCCCCCCCAAATGTACCCTTGGCCGCAGAGGGTTCGCCCCTCAAAGTGTTTCCCGTCGTAAGACCGCTCGCGCTTGTCCGGCTGGAGGTACTAGTTCGTCTCTCATGACGTTGTAGGGAGGGAATGGAGAAAGAACTCCTTCCTCGCACTCGTTTGCGCCATTGTCGCCATAGTCGGCTGAGCGACGGGTTCAAGGCCACCTTTTCCGTATCCAACTCCTCAACAGCAGGCCTCTCAGTAGCGTCGGACATTTCTCTGGCCTCGTTGGTAGATAGTTTCTGAGCAAAGCGGTTGATGGCTGCATGACCAGCAACGAGCAGCGTTTGTTCACCCACAAACTCTAAAACAGCGGTGAGCCAGATTGCCACCGCTGGTGAAACAATACCGGGCATGGCATTGTGAGCGTTGTATTGCTGAGCTCCGACTGATCCCTCAAGACCAACTCCAGAATATACAGCCTCATCGTCCTCTTCCAGATCCCCAAGAGACGAGTAAACCATGCACCGCAACCTAGTCTTCTTCCATGTTCCCTCTAGATCCCATGCTCCAGTCGTTTCCTGCGGCTCGCCAAAATCCTCGTCGTCTTCCCCATCCCCTCCTCCAAGGTAAGATGTTAGCTCCTGATCGGCACCAGAAATAGCTTCATTTGCAAGTCGGCTGCGAAGAACCTCCTCAACCGCTGGTCTCAAGAGCCTGAGTGAGGTCGATTTGGCCGAAGAAAGGAACTCATATAGGAGAAAGTCGAGAAATTGGTTGATGAGTTTCAGCGACGGCGGCGTAACGAGAATAGTAGGAGATCCAGGGCTAACAATTCCTTCATCCTGTAGAAAACTTTCATGATTGCTCGTCACAATCCCTGTGGCGGCGGATGCGGCGATATAAGCCGATTCCGGAGTAACTGAAGCCAGTGGGTAACCCATCGAGATGATAGAAGATCCGTGGGAGCTTAGGGGGTTATCTATGGATCCATTACTTCGACTCCTTTTGTGGGTGAGAGGAGGTTGTTGATGATGTGGCTGCTGCTGCTGCAAGTTGAGGGAGTCCGGTCGAGTAGGTCTATTCATTTTTCTGTGCGTATTACGGTCGAAATTAATATGCAGTAGTCGGTAAAAAGTGGCAGAGCACGGCAGTAACAACAGCTCTCAACTCGACTCAATCTGCCTGCCTGTCCCCGACAAACTCCGTAATAAGTGCGGTGGCCGGCTAGAAATTAAATAAAAAAAGGAGTGAAAAATAGGAAATATCAAGTATTGGCGAGGCAGGCAGCTCTCCCTAAGTACCGGTAGCAATGCGAAGAGTGGCTACCAACACGGTTATCATTAACGGAAAAGCTATTGATGATTTCTGTTTTTTCCTGTTACGATCTGTTTTGCTGTGGAGCTTTTTGGAAGCAGGGACGAAGAAAGCAGGAGGGACGAGACGAAATGGTGGGCAGCAACAGCGGAACAGAACGGTAGTTTTTTCTCTTCGCTCGTCGTTCTCGGTCAGAGATCAAAAGCGTGTGAAAAACGAGCGAGCGGGAGCTGCCACCGCTTATGAGAACCGTCCACAGAGGGAAATAAAATGACCAATTGGCCCAGGGGAAGAAGTGGACTCCTATTCGGAAAAGTGATAGGGGACTTCTGGAGGGGAGGAGGGAAGCGAAGGAAGAAGAAAAAAGGGCGCAACCGTTGTTCGTTCAGAGAGAGGGGGGGAAGGGAGGATGGGGAGGTTCAAGAGGATCAAGAAGAAAGCCTTATTAACTTGTATAAGACTGATCAATTATCAAAGATAGTAAGAGTAAGAGTAAGGTACGGCACGGCCTTCGGAAGGGGTGGGCTTTGGCAGAGTGGCGCACTGATCAGACTTCTCAAGGGAGGCGAGGGGAGAGGGAGAAGGGGAGAGGATAGCGATAGCAGCACTGTACCAGCACAGCAGTGAGAGGATGTACTCGTACTGTGTTGTGCGGCACTCATACGGTGAATGCCCAAGCGCAAGCCGCAAACGAAGGCGGGCGGAGAGAGACGAGATGATATTCCCGGGGTGCAACGAGGTTGATTGAGACTGGTATGAAGACCGTAGTCGAGTAGTTCGCAATGCCAAAAGCCGGGGGCCTTTCTCGCAAATCTGGGAACGTCCGACTTGTTAAACCAGGATGAACAGCTAGCTGGTGGGGATGCAAACAAGCTGAGACCAACATAAAGGTAAACGAGTCAGGGCTGGAAGCTCCGATCTCGTATGTAATGTAAACTAAATACTGTGCCTTGTTTACTCCCTTTCTCCTTGTTCGTAACTTGTGTGCTCGAGTAGTTCCTATCCCGAGCTCTCATTCAATCATAACGGTAATCAATCATAAGCTATTGCTTTCTCTTCCTTTGTCACTCGAACGCAATAAAACGACAACAATACCGCACCCGCTCCAAATAGATTCCCACCACTCCCTACAGCCTGCCCCCAAGCTATTGCGAGGCACACGAACGAACTCCTATCACACAGATCATGCACCAAGGTCAATCAGTGGCGGGGGGGGTCCCTCTGGAGATAATATTATGATATGGCATGCGAGGGCATATCTTTTTGCTTCCTGCGACGCGTCTCAACAGCTGCTGCACATGACTTGGCTTTAGGTGTGTAACGGCAAAACAAAATTTTCATAAGAAACAGCCTTCTTCTCGTCACGGGAATTCCCAGAACTGCTGCTGTATTCTTCCCTCCTTGCCCTGCCCCAGCACTCACAAAATGGTGCCTTAGCAATAGCTTTTTCTCCGGGAATCATTCTTTGCAAGTCCCGGAGAATTCACTAGATAAGAATTACACCAGAAGGCGATCGACACAAAGAATGCTGGCTACCTATGATACCACATCGCACCTACAGTAATCATACAGATTCACACTTGTGCCATCTGCAGCACACAGACCCACACCATACATCATACCAGCACTGTGCTCAAGTACTCGAGTACGGTACTGGTACTGTGCGGGTTTCCATCATGCTGAACCTGGTGCTGCACCGCAGGCTGCTAGAAAATTATGATACCGGTACAGCACCGTACTGTGCCCTCCCACAACGATACTTGTACTCGTACCGTACCGGCACTCGAGCACTCCCCCCCCCTCTTCCCCATCCCACATGTCGCGTTTACCCTATTACCCAAATCCTCGTCCCCCTCCGCCCACTTGGCGGATGGGAGGGAGAGGCACGAGAAAAAGGAAAAAGGAGAAAATTGAGGAAAAAAGCAGGAAATAAAAAAAAGAATTAAAAGAAGCACCAAAGAAGCAAAGGTGCAGGACTTGGGGAATCAGGATCCTGGTACTTGTACGTGCTATGCTTTCCCCTGTCTTGGCGTTTGGTACTTCTTCCTAGCCTGACGCCTCAAACGCACTTTTAACCTCCGATCTTTTGGCTCGTAGAGGGTTGTTTTATCAAAATTCGAGATTTCCCACTGCATCCCGATGGGGACGGAAATGCCGTTCTATCATAACATTTCGACATCGGATTTTTCATTTCTCACGAGTACCATTGACAATACCGAGGCTGTGGGTGGACACGGCTTGAAATGCCTCTTCATACTCGTACTGTATGACTACTCGCCCTCCTTTTTTTGTCTTCTGTCTCTCTTTCTCCTCTTTTCTTTCCTTTTCTTTTCTTTTTCCGGGCTTTCGATGAGATCTGAAATGTGTCTTTCCGGGTACCTAGCTAGAAATTCCGACCTCATCCTGTGCTGCTACTCATGTGGGTAACCCTTTTTTTTTTTTTTCACTGGGCTTCTAAATTCCTCCCCGTGCACGCCAGCGCTCCTATGATGATTGTGCAATGATGCAGGTTGCATTGGATGCGAAAAAAGGGGCTCCCCAGCCCGATTGCAGCACAGGTCAAGCACACCTCAACTGCAAGTACCAGTAATCCGCCAAATCCCTTTTCTCGTGGCATCTTGTGCCTTTTATGTTCACAAATTCTTTGTGTTCTAAAGCTGTCCATTCGTACCTGTAATTTATCTTTTCAACCCAAATTAAAGTTGATCTTGGGCCATTCCCCGTTGGTACGGTACTTAGTGATAATTACCGGTAGTCTTTTCCGTTGCTCGCCAGATGGTTGCGCCAATAGGGTACGGTAATGCTTTCAAGAATCTCAACTAACCCTGTTCAGTCATCGGCAACCGAAAGTCCACCAAGCGGCCTGAACCACTTAAAACGCTCGGACATCCACAATAGTATCATAATTCTCCCGACTCAGGTTTTACAAAGGCAGTACAAGTACTCGTGTCAAAAATTGCCATCAGGAAAGACTCCGGACTCATCCCCGATTTTCTTGGCTGCGCACGACCTATACAGTAGTAGTACTTTGGACGCGTACGAGTACTTTCAGCGAGCTTGGGCTGGCGTGTTTTGATTTTTTATACCACGTGCGAGCCTCCTCTTCCAATCTCCTCATTAATCTTGGCCACCCTAAGACTGGGTGCGTCCAGAATTTCCCCCTCTGGGTTAAGGGGAGAGGAAACACAGCGAAAAGATTCTCTCTCTCAGCCCTTGGTTGGGGACAAATAAAATGAGAAACACAATCACAACGGACCTTAGGAGGAGAGACAACTTCAGCCTCCCAGGGAGACTCTCGATTATTCCAGTTCTCAGGGTATACCCTGCCCAAGGTCTGAGACCACCCGCACTCGTGCCAGTAGCAGGCAAGCACTGGTATCGTACCGGTGCAAGTACTGTACGTACGGTGTCCGAAAACAAGGGTTTTGAATTTATCCAGGTATGGGTGCTCAGACATACACGGATTCTATTGCCATATACAGTTCAGTCGCACCCCGCTACCCTGGGAGGCCAGAGTCCTGTGGATGCCGTACCGGTATGCTCGGTACAACGGGCAATCCAGGACAATAGGTCAAGTTTCAGTGTGAAGAAATTTGGGACTCACAGTCAATCGGGGTTCATTCATGGCTAACTGGGAAGAACACCGCCGACCCGTCATATGGCCCTTGCTGGAGTACCGTACGGTACAGCATTACCTCCAAGGGGGAAGCTACTCGAGTAACAAAGATTCATATGTGGAGTAAACCTCTTCAACACAATGTTCTTGGCGAAAAGTCCTCCCGGATACCATTGACCGAGAAATATACCATCGAAAAAGGGAAACCTTTGCGCAGATTACTTTGTCTTTGGCCAACCGTACTGTAAAACTGTGGGGAAAAATTCAAAGGACAAAGCCAAAGCAGGGGAAACAAACACAGGTGATCGTTGTATTGTTAGAATAAATTTTTAATTTTTTTTTACCAACAGAGGTCCTTCTTTGCACCGGACTGCTTTCACTCAGAAGTGGTACGTTTTGGGTGATCGCCTGCGCTAAGAATCCCAAGAAAACCGCTAAAAAAAAAATCTCTACTCCACCGCTCAGTCCACCCTAAAGAATTCTAGAGAAAATTTACGAAAATACCAGCAGGCCTAAAGTAATTCATGTATAGTGTACCGGCAGAGCACTTGAGTAGATGTTCTGTTGCAACATGAAAACCTTGTGATTGTATATTATCACCGAGAACGGTATTGTACTCGCACAAGTAAAGGAATGGTATCATACCCCCCCCCCCCCGTTTTTCATGGCAGATGAAAGAGTTTCCCTTCATACGGAACCGTGAGGTAACTTATCCTAATGATAGAGATCCAGGACAGCGGGGTGCAACTTTGCGGATCCCTATTTCCGGGTACAGTACCGTACTACGGTACAATACTCGTATTAGTAGAGCTCTGCTCCAGCAAAAATCCTCTCGACCTCAGAACATACCGTAGTACCGTAGGGTATCATAAGTTCTCATGCGGCAACAGGAACACTTTTGCCAAGAAAATATTGCCCAACCCCCAATGCGTATCATACCGGTCTTCAATAACCGCTCCTACGAGAATTATAGCTCTATTGGATGATAAAGTGGGCGATTATCTGCACACTAAAATAGAAAATATATCTCGGGTTTTTCATGGAGGTATTTGGGTTTAAAAGTCTAACTTTTTTCGTGCGAGCAACATGTTAATTAAATACTGTTAATTTCCCTTGGTTGGAGACAATTAATTGTTATAATAGCTACCCAGGGGTTGACCTGTGTACGAGTACGTACAGTAACTCGTAGAGGCCTTGCCTGCCTGGCGGATTAGATGGGTGCTATTTACTAAGCCAAGAGGAATTTCCGCCTGTTCCCGTTACAGGGGTCCCCCCCCCGTGTTTGCATCCCCCTGAGTTATTATACCGGCACAGCCTGACTCCTCTTTGTCTTGTTTGGGGCTCTTGTGATAGTCGAGAAATGTACTCGTACTAGTACTTGTAGATGGGTATGAGGGCATTCAAATGGACGAAATGGTACTGGCAGAAGAAGAGATCCTCGCAAGCCACAATATCACTCATTCACTACAAGTGCAGGATAGGGGATTTCCTTACTACAGCATAAACTTACGATTTTCAAAAATAAGGAAGTCTGGCGAATGGCTTGGCACTATTCCCTACCGGTATGCTATATACTCGCACTTGTACCCATCTCTAACTGAGTGAGTGGGTGGGGGGGCGTCAAACCCCCAAACAATACCGTATTCTTCAAGCGTTTATATTATTATCTTTCTGATGCCCTTCTTCCTTGATCCCCTTACTCGAGTACAGGTTCCGCGTGTTGAATTGACGGAACCGATAAAAATGCCAGGTCAAGCCCAAATTTCCGCGTATCGGTACTTTTGTTGAGAATCACAAGCACTCTGCCGTGTTCGACACCAATGCACCTCTTTGAATCTACGTCAGATGGTTTTAGCCCAAGAACCCGCCGTACGGTATCGTGCTGGTGCTGGTATGGATTCACTCACGCTCCCAGAGCACGAAGCACAGTAAACATTTCCTGCAATGGGATACAATCCCGCAATGATCATCGAACTCTGCGCCCCGTCCACCTCCCCACTCAAAAACGAAAATCTGCAAACGATCAGCCGCGACTCCCAGAACAAAAGCCCTAACGGTAGCGTGCTCGGGTGCATATGGTACAGCATATTCCAGAGGGATACGGGTAGCCGGGTATGGGGGCGTGGGTGACCGGACAGCCAGGGATTTTGAAGGCCTGGCCGGAGGAAATGAAAGGATGGGTTTGGCGTGGAAATTGATCAAACGAGCAGGAAGCTTTGACGCCCGATCCCTGGCTGTCCCGTCTCCCACGTCCATGCTCGAACATAAGTTTAAAATATAACTCGAGTACCGTACCAAAGCGTTGGAAGGATTGGCTTCAGCGGTCCTTTTTATTTTTCATTGCCCGGCACCCGGAACGTTCTACCGCCGTGCTCAAATACTCGAGTACTGTATCGGTGGATCTTGTGCTACTCGAGCACGGCGGATCGATTTGTAGGACAGAATCTGATGCAAAAAAACCTTTTTTACAGGAATGATTTGACACTTTGTGTTAGCGCTTGTTCCCTTGAATAGGGTTTTTCATACCGGCACCATCGCAGTGCTTCGGGGGGGGGACATTAAAAATCAGGAAGAGTGATCGCCCAGATTCTCTACTAAACGGCAGGACTTATACTGGAAGTTGGGAGCTAGATTAAAGGTCTTTTGGAGACAATACCGTAGCAACTGGGGGAAGTTGCCAAGGTTGATATCCCAACAACATGATATAATAATACCAAAAAGAAGGAGTAAATCGGAATCGGAAATACTTGTGCTCGAATCAAGCCCGCACCACCTCCCGCGATGAGCCCGGGGAATATTTTGGGGGCGCAGGAGTGACCTCGCCGACATAGCGGGTATCGGGTACACGATACCCGTATTTCTCGCTTCGCATTTGTGCGAAAAACGCGGGACGACATGCCTCCCTCCCAACTGGCCTCTGAGGACGTTGCAGATTGATACGACCCGTGATTAGAGATCCTAAAAGGCAGGGGCGGGCGTCATATCCTAAAGCCAACCGAGATGTTAGAGCCGAGCAGCATATGCACAGCACCCTTCAATGCAATGTGATTCCATACTCTACTGTACAGTACTCGTACTAGTACAAGTCCTCTAGCACTTGACCGGTGAAAAAGATACCGGTAGCATCGATACAAGCACGGTAAGGTATAACACGATCACCACCATTCTCGCAAACTCGTATCGGGGGTTCTTGTAGATCATTTCCCTCCGGGTGATTCCCCCATCAGGGAGAATTGTCCACGTCAGATCTGGCGGCTTTGAGCAAAAAGCCCAAGCGGGTAGAAAGCTTGGGAATCCTTCCCTTCCTTTCCCATTCTTACCTGGGTTTTGAAAAAGTTTATTTTTCCTTCCACCCACCCCCCCCTCACTTCTCCATTCATTCATTCCGACAGACCATGCAGAGGAGGGTCCAAGTGTTATGATGGGGTCGAGCAGCTTCGTAGCTGCCACAGCTCGTTATCAGTAGACTACCGTATGTGGCAGAATCCTCTCTAGTCTACCCAGCCTATCCCTGGATAGGTTCTCACTTTTTACGCGCTTTTACATAATCAGCAGGAACCTTGGCACGGTTAGGTCTTTGACACCTCTTAAAAAAAAAAAAAAAAAAAAGACTTTCTTGCACTCTTGACTTTTCGGATCTGCTCTAAAAATGCGAAGAAAGGGTACTGTACCGACCCGATTGATGTCTCGGCGACCGTGATGAGATGTGCTTGATGCAACTGTGAATTTAGGCCCTTACCTTGGCAGGAACTCGGTTTCGGCCATTTATCCTTAAAGGTAACTTAAGTGCTGTGCTGCATAGACTAGCTCTATCAATTCGGTATCTTCTCTCCGGAGCACTGAACTGATCTACCGTATGCTTTTAATCCTGCGCCGCAGGACTTTCTCCGAACTCCCCACTGGAAGAAAGCCAATCGTAGTTGACTATGTCATATTTCTGGGGGTTACGATTTATTTCCATGGTTTCTTTTCTTTTCCCCCCCCCCCCCCGATGGAGGTTTTTGCACTGTGTAATTGTGCTGCGGCAGTTGCAGCACTTCACCACCACCACCATTCTTAATTGAAACACTGCATAAGTTGGGGAACCATTCAACAGAGCCTTGCAGGAGTGATACAGAATCTGATGAAACATACATATTTAATGTTAAATTCGTCATTCGATTTGGGTACGGTGTCGGGAAGTGGGGACCAACCACCCCCCCCCCCCCCATCTAACCTCAAATACCTGTATGTGTCTGAGAAGTGCATTCTGCTATGAGGTCTAACTTCCTAGCCATAAATAATAATACCTTGTGAAAGGGATGTGAAGCTCTAAAAGTTAAAGACTGCATGCATACCTAAACTCGCAGTATCATGTGTGTGTGGGGGGGGGGGTTGCAGTATTCGAGTACCGGTATGTGTGTTAGCACGTACTGATACATTGATCGCCCTGCGTAGAAGATTGGGGTAAAGGAGCTTGAAGGTGAGACATCTATTAAATCTTGTTATTACTCGTATATGTCATTGTTAGGAGCTGCGTTGTCCGAATCTGCAAGGACCTGCGATGTTCAATGAAATCGGAACCCCCCCCCCATTACCTCGTTGAAAGAGCTGATCACAGCTATCCCTTACAAAATTAGGTATCATACCTATGGAGGGTTTATTGGTTATCCTGACCGGATCACTTTCCTCTTCTTCCTATTCGCGTGCCATTAGCAATGATTGGATCGAACCACGTTAATGCATAATAAGCAACGGGATCCTCCGAGAACCGTAGTGTTCAAGCTTGTGGTTCAACCATTTTCCCCTTTTCCGGAACATGCGGAGCTCTCTTGTCACTTTGGGCTTTGAGTCGCCCGCCCGCACCGAAAAAAAAGAAAAAAAAACAAGCATCACTTTATCTGTAACCAATGGGGGGGGGATCTTTCATTGTCTGAAATGTTTTCACTTACTGCTGATCATCTCGATATTATGGATTAGTCGGTTGTAGATTCGATGTCAAACCAGTTGGCCCGGTACACGCGTTCGAATGAGTTGACTTTTGTTGTCTTGTGTCCTGTACAGTCATGTCTGAAAAGTCTACGTACCCCCCATGGCAACCACACTACACCATGATTCTAAGTAGTCAACAACTCAAATTTATATGTAATGACTCAATAAATTAATTGATAATAGGAAACCTAGTTGCTCCTCT